>BSBK01011610.1:0-163427 GCA_027943335.1 Chamaecyparis obtusa
GTTCAAAATTTCAATTGAAAAAAATGTTATATTGTCATTGTTGTGAAACCTTAACTGGTAAAATAGTTGCTATCTAGTAGAGCACCATATGTTTTGATTGATGAAAAGGATTTGAAAAGAGGAGATAAGAAGAGGACCTAGGGAAAGGTTGACTTATGAGATACTACAATGGGTACTTGATTAGTTGGCACATTGGCAAGGTAATGTGTTGTTTATCTTTACCACTAAGTGAAGAAGTTCGTTGATTTGAAGCATAGGCTTAACTAAGCAAAAGAGAAGAAATTTAGTTTAAGTTGAGTGATGCTAGTGTTGACCGAGCACCAGTATAAGATGAGTGAATTTTAGTGTTGACTAAGCATCAGTAATTGTTGAGTATCAGAGAATTAACCTCGCGTAGATAGTGTTTTCTGAGTAGAACAATTTTAGTGATGACCAAGTAGATGAACACAATATTGATTGAGTGTTAGTAATTTACAAGATGAATGACCTGGAGTATTTAATGCATGGTAAACCATTTTCCTATAGATTCAAGGAGAATTTTTAAAAAGTATCTAGAATGATAAGGAGGAGAACAAAATGATGGAAGGATTCGATGAATATGACCTAAACCTAAGATCTACAAAAGAGATTAAGCAGAAAAATATTAATCTACCTAACGAAGGAGGTATAAGGATGACCTAATTGTGGGTTATGGAGAAAAAAGGGGGAAAGAGGTTGATGTTATTGACATGTGAACCTAAGAAGAAGGTTAAGAAGAGATGTGAAGAGCTTAACAGAGTTGAGGTGATTGCTTGAAGGGAGAAGATCAGAGATGGAGATGGTAATGAAGGTCAATAAGTAAATCATTGTATGAGCATATTGGATCTGTATTTGAAAATTGAGTTGTATATTTTAGATCATAACCTACTATTAATTTATAACCATTGTATCAGTTAAAATCCTTTTAATCAAGGTTGATCTAACAGTCATTTTGTAAACCCTTTGATCAAGATGACATTCTAATGGAATGTTCTTAAGCCCTCTAACCAGGCCACTCCTAACAAGGTGATTAAATCCTTTAACAGGGTCACACCTAACAATGTGTATCGTAACCTTTAACAGGGTTGGCATCTCATAGAGCTCAATTCAGAAGACTAAAAATTTGGTAGCATGTTATTGGTGGTTTTTCCCATATTGGTTTTCCACGTTACATCTTGATGTCACACTTGTGTGAATGTTATTTGATGTGTTATGTTATTGAATGTTTTATATTCTACAAGTTGATTACTTTGGGACAATGGACTGCAAGTTTTATGTTACTGATATATTCTATAGAGACCGAGTGAATTGTTGAATAGATCTAAGTTTGTTGAAGTGTTTCAAATTTAAATTGGTACATCTAGACCTAAGGATAACTGATTCACCCCCCTCCCTTAGTTATTCTAAAATCATTCTAAAAATTGGTATCAGAGCTTGTGGTGCTTGTAAGGAGAAATTTTAAAGGTACTTGAAGCTAATGATCAAGATGTAAAAAAAGGAAGTACCAAAGTTGAACAAGGAGAACTTCCCTACATGAAAAAGTTTTCTAAAATTGCACCTAGATGGAATTGGTGATTCAACAAAATACTATGGAACATGATTATGTACCAGTTGTTGCATCTATGACAATTGAGGAGATGAAGGAAAAGAAAGAACACAACTAGGAAATGTTATAGATTGCATCAACCCTAAGTTATCCATAATTTGAAGTCATCAAGGACTATACTAATGTAAAGAAAATGTGGGAAACACTGACAACTATCTATGGTGGGGACACAAATGTGCTAAGAGCCAAATCTGAAAGCTTGAGAGATATGTTTGATGAAATGGAAATGTTAGAAGGTGAAAACATTGTTCAATATTGTACAGAAGAGTTAAAGAGGTAGTGAATTATATTAGAGGGGCTAATGGCAACATTGATGATGAAAATGTTATTAGAAAATTTTTGAGAACCCTACTTCCTGTCTATGCTATTACAGTTTCTGCAATACAAGAATCAAGATGTACTCTTGGTAACATCCTAACTTTGGAAGGTCTTTTTGGTAGGCTTACTACTTTTGAGTTGTCAAATTTTGATAATTTCACTACTCATAATATTGAATCTATATTCAAGTCTCAAATGATTTTTCATAAGTCTAAGAAAGGAAAAGAAAGATGTGTGCATAGTGAAAGTAACAATAAAAATGACAGTGACACTTCTGATGATGATCTAGATGATCTTGAGGTACTTATGGCTAGAAGGATACCAAGAGGAAAAGGAAAATTCTAAGGTAAACTTCCTATAATCTATTTTTCATGTAACAAAGTTGTCCATATTGCAGAAAAATGCCCTGGCAGGAATGACAAGGATGAAAGAAGGGAAAGCAAGTATAAAGACAAAAGGAATGACAAAGATCACATAAGGTATAAGGAATACAAAGATAAAGGTAAGAAGTCTTGTTATATTGTTGAAGAAGAAACTGACAGTGAAACTAGTGAATCTAATGATTGTGATGTAGAAGTTGTTTATGTTTCTATGAAAGATGATTTTGATGAAGATGAGAAAACTGCACTTATTTCATAGTTGAGTTAAGGTGATAAATGGATTATTGATAGTGGTTGCTCACATCACATGAATGGTGATAAAAGTAAGTTTGAAATCTTAAATCATTACAAGGGTAGGAGTGTTAAGTTTGGTAATGATGCACCATGCCTTGTGAAGAGAAAAGCATCAATAAGATTGACTGATAAGATCAGATGTGATCATGCTTATTTGGTTGAAGGTCTTAACTATAATTTGTTAAGTGTTGCACAGTTGAATAGTATGAGTTATCGAGTTGAGTTTCATCACAAGAAGGCTAAAATATTTGATGCCACTTGTGAACTAATAGGAAGTGGAGAACATATAAGAGGTAATTTGTTCTATCTAGACCTATCTGAAGAAACATGTTTGTTTGCACAATTTTATGATGTATCGTTATGGCATAAGAGGTTGTGTCATGTGAACTTTGACAATTTGATAAACATTAGTAAGATGAAGAAAGTTAGAGGTTTGCCAAAAATTGAAGAAACCTGATAATGTGATGTCTAAACAATGTCAATTGGGAAAAATGACAAAGTCTAGTTTCAAGAGAAACACATATACTTCTAATAATATTTTAAAATTGGTTCATACTAGCCTTTGTGGACCTATTAGTGTGAAAATTTACTATGGTGATAAATATTTCATTCTATTCATTGATGACTATTCTAGAATGATGACTGTGATGTTTCTAAAAAATAAATCCAATGCCTTTCAGTTGTTTAAGTGGTATTTGGAAAAAGTTGAGAAAGAAATAGGTAAAAGCTCGAAATGTCTGAGATCCGATAAAGGAGGAGAGTTCATATCAAATGAGTTTAACATATTTTGCAATGATAGAGAAATAAAAAGACAAATGCCTGCACCAAGGACACTTCCATAGAATGGTATAGTAGGGAGAATAAATAGATCAATTATGGATTGTGCTAGAACATTGATGATAGAGAAGAATGCTACACAAAAATACTAGAGAGAAGTTGTAAGTACAACTATTTATACCTTGAACCGAGTACAAATAAAGAAAGGTACAAATGATACACCTTTTGAATTATGGCATAGTTATGCACCTAATGTAAAATACTTTAAAGTCTTTGGAAGTAAATTTTATATACTAAAGGACAATAGGAATGGAAAACTTGATGCTAAAAGTTATGAAGGCATATTCCTAGGATATTCCACTAAGAGAGAATCTTACATGTGTTTTAATTCTAACACTAACAAAGTTGTGGAAAGTGCAAATGTTAGAGTTGATGAATATGTAGAAAAGAATGAAGTTGAGTTCAAGAAAGAACCTAAATATTATAGATCTTTGGTATACATGGAAGAAGGAGAGGCCAGTAATATACCTGAACCAAAAAATTAAGATGTCGAGAAACAACATGAACCTGTTGAGTCTCAGCTAGAAAATGTTGAGCATCAGGAGGATGTTGCCAAAAAATCAAGAGAGGAGGAAGAGAATCTACAAGATGAACCTGAAGATCAAGAACAAGAAGAAAGGAGATCTGAGCCTACATTAGCACAGTATGTGAGAAGACATCATAAGATAGAACACATCATTGGAGCTAAAGAATATAAAGTCATGACAAGAAGTAAGTTGAAAGATCAAATATGATTTTTATGTGAATTTGAGCCTAAGACAGTGAAAGATGCTTTGGAGAATGAAGATTGGATTCAAGCCATGAATGAAGAAATTGAGCAGATAGAAAAGACCAAAACCTGGACACTAGTGCTGAGACTAGAGGACAAGGATATTATTGGAACAAAGTGGGTGTTTAGAAATAAGCTTAATGAACATGGAGATTTCACTAGGAACAAAGATACATTGGTATGCAGGGGATATGCACAAGCAGAAGGCGTTGACTATGGGGAGACTTTTTCCCTAGTTGCTAGATTGGAAGGAGTGAGAACTCTACTTACATATGCATCTTTTAAATGATTCAAAGTGTATCAAATGGATGTAAAATCTACATTTCTAAATGGAATATTGGAAGAAGTATACATTGAATAGCCAGAAGGATTTGTTGATCCAAGCAAGAAGAACATGGTTTGTAAACTACACAATGAATTGTATGGATTGAAACAAGCCCCTAGAGAATGGTATGAGAGATTACATAAATACTTGATTAGGATTAGATTTGTAAGAACAAATGACAACAACAATCTACATTTTAAGACTAAAAAAGGTAAAGGGATATTGTTAGCTGAAATTTTTGTTGATGATATCATATTTGGAAGACAAGATGCCCTATGCAAAAAAAATTCAAATTAGATGCAAACTGAATTTGAGATGTCTATGTTTGGAGAGATCAAATTCTTTGTTGGTTTGCAAGTTTATTAGATGAAGAAGGGTATCTATATTACACAATCTAAGTATGTCAAGGAGATACTAATTTTTTTTGGTATGGAGGACTTTAGACCAGTAAGTACACCCATGGCTATTGGACAAAAAATGTCAAAAAATGATGATACAACTAAAGTGAATCAAACCTTGTACATGTTTATGATTTGAAAGTTACAATGTGTTGTCCATAGCAGACCAGATATTACCTTAGTAGTTGGGATTTTTGCAAGATTTTATGCAAATCCTAAGGAGAGTCACATGATGGTAGGGAGAAATATATTGAGATATCTAACAGGAACATAAGACTATGGACAATATTACAAGAAGAATGATAAGTTTGAACTAAAAATTTACATTGATGCAGATTGGGCAAGAAATGTGGATGACAAAAAAAGTACAAGTTGTGGCACATTCTTTCTAGGAAAGAGATTAGTCTTTTGGACAAGAAAGAATCATGTAATGCACACTAAGACTAAGCATATTTCTATCAAGTATCATTACTTGAGAGAGGTACTTCAAGACAAAGAAGTGAGATTGGAGAATGTGAATACACATGAATAGTTAGTCGATATATTTACTAAGGCATTATCTAAGGACTCTCATGAATATATAAGAGGTAAATTAGGGGTGATTCCCCTAACTAAGGCTACCTAGAATCATATAGGAGCATTGCATCAAATTTATTAAATTAGAATATCTGACAAATTGATGCAAAGGAGGTCACACTTTAGGAGTTTCCTAAAGTTGTGAAAAGTCAACCACAAGATGTTGATCAATCATAAGCAAGATGACAAAGGGAGTAATAAAGTTTAGAGAACTAACATGAAGATATATACATGGTGAAGATGAATGTCTTTGGAATTGTTGTAAAAGAGGGAGAGATTTAGTGAACCTATGAGAAAGATATAGAAGAAACTACCCTAAGAAAAGAGGGAGATTTTGAATAAGATGAGGGAGAGATTCGGTAAACTATTGAATAGACTAAAATATTTTTTTTGGATTGTATGGTGACTATGCATATGGAGTTTATCATAGAACATGTAGTGTTTCCATCAATTCCAAAGAGGGATATTGTTGGAAATTAAAATTAAAAAAATTGTTATATTGTCATTGATGTCAAACCTTAACTAGTAAGACAATTTCTATCTATGCAATTAGTTTCTGGATTTGATTTCTATCAAAAAAAACAAAAAAAAACTTACACAATCGAATCCAGAAACTAATTGCATCATAATGGATTGTGGAAATATGATGTTTTTAATTTCTATCTAGTAGACTACCATATCTTTTGATTGATGAAGAGGATTTAAAAAGAGGAGATAACAAGAGAACCTAGGGAAAGGTTGAGTTATGAGATACTACAATGGCTACTTGATTAGTTGGCATATTGGCAAGGTAATGTGTTGTTTATGTTTAACACTAAGTGAAGAAGTTTTTTGATTTGAAGCATAGGCTTAATCAAGAAAAAGAGAAGAAATTCAGTTTAAGCCAAGTGATGCTAGTGTCGACTAAGTGCTAGTGTAAGCTGGGTAAATTTTAGTGTTGACCAAGCATCAATAATTATCGAGTATCACATAATTAACTAAGCATAGACTGTGTTTCTCAAGAAAAAGATTTTTAGTGATGATCGAGTTATTCAGTGATGACCAAGTAGATGAACACAGTATTGACCGAGTGTTAGTAATTTACAGTTTGTGAAGGAATTGACAATCCCATCCGACATAGTTGAATTCTTGGGATATGTAAAATGTGTTGACATTAAAGATGAATGACCTAGAGCATTTAATGCATGGTAAACCATTTTCTTATGGGTTCAATGAGAATTTTTGAGAAGTATGTAGAAGGATAAGGAGGCGTACAAAATGATGGAAGGATTCAATGAATCTGACCTAAACCTAAGATCTACAAAATAGATTAAGAAGCAAAATATTAATCTACCTAATCAATGAGTTATAAGGATGACCTAATTCTGGGTTATGGAAAAAAAAGGGGGAAAGAGATTGATGTTATTGACTTGCAAACCTAAGCAGAAGGCTAAGAAGAGTTGTGAAGAGGTGAATAGAGTTGAGGTGATTTCTTGAAGGGATTTTTTAGCAGATCATAGATGGAGATGGTAATGAAGGTCCTTCGATAATTCAACATATGAGCATATTTGATCTTTATTTGCAAAGTGAGTTATATATTTTAGATCATAACCTACTATTACTTTCTAGCCACTATATCAGTTAAAATCCTTTTAATCAATATTGATCTAACAATCATTTTGTAAAATCTTTAATCAAGGTGACATTCTAATGGAATTTTCTTAAGCCCTCTAACTAGGTCACTCCTAATAGGGTGATTAAATCCTTTAACAGGGTCACACCTAACAGTGTGTAGTGTAACCTTTAACAAGGTTGGCTTCTCACATAGCTCACTTCAGAAGAGTGAAAATTTGGTAGCATGTTACTAGTGGTTTTTCCCATATTGGGTTTCCACATTAAATCCTAGTGCCATACTTGTGTGAATGTTATTTGATGTGTTATGTTGTTGAATGTTTTATATTCTACAAGTTGATTATTTTTGGATAGTGGGCTGCAAGTTTTATGTTACTGATATATTCTATAGAGACTGAGTGAATTTATGAATAGATCTAAGTTTGTTGAAGTGTTTAAAATTTAAATTGGTATATATGGACCTGAGGACAACTGATTCACCCCCCCTCCCTCTCAGTTATTCTAAAATCATTATAATAGTCCTTGCCAAAGAACAACACCATAAGAAGAAAGACACCGAACATAGGTAGAGGGGGTAGAAGGGAAAATGCACAATAAAGACCACCCTCTTAAGACACATCCAACCAACTTCCCACAACAACACAATGGTTAGATCACACCAACCACCTAGACCCAGAGTCTTAATTTCCAGAGTAAAGGGTACCTTGAATGGAATTAGAGAAGAAGAAAGGCCAAGATCATCAAAGAGAACTTTCTTAAAAAATCCATTACCATGCAAATGAAAAGGAAGCCAAACACCCATGAGAGGAAACCTCCCCAAAAATCCCCAGAATCAAAGCTATCACTAGACCAAATAGGCTTCAACGTAGAGAAAACCTAAAGAAGAGAGGGGAGGAAATGGGGGTCGAGATCATCAAAGCACTTCCGTGAAAGAAAACCAATACCCACAACCTCCAAAAACTCTAGGATCAGCAATCCACCTCCAAAAAACCTAACGACGGCTTTGAAAAAAAAACATCTCTCTAATGTAGCGCATCATTGAAATCCCACTAAGAACCCCAAATCAACCATGGAGTTCCCTTGTCCAAACACCTTTAATTATTCTAAACAATAAATCAAAGGCATATGCAATCACCAAACAACATAACCATCTTCATAATTATTAGTCCTTTATTAGGATCCAATCCCATAAGAAATAACTAAACAATAACTCCTTAAGGCATCATCATATATTATTTCATAACACTAAACTTTCAATCATCCTTATCATTAGGATCAATCTAGGAATCATAAATATGTCCAAATCAACTTTGAGATCCTTAACCAATATAGGATCCAAAACAATATCCTTACCATAGAATTCAACCATGCCCAATCAGAAACTTACAATATCCAAAAATAAAATCCAATTCAATGCTTTCAAGGAATAATACCAAACCATTAAACTCTAGCCACATAATTAGACCTCATGGCCTATTAGGCCATGTTAATAACCCACATCATCCTTCCTACAATCAGTATCTACCAAAATAAGACAATCTTAATAACTATGATGCAAGATTCCACCCTTGAATTACCTTTCCATGACTCCTTAATTTCCTTTATCTACCGCTCACAAAAAATAGGAACTCAATGTCTGGATATCAATAACCATATTGACCATAGTTTAATCAACTATACTTGGAATTTTGATCACAATAAGAAAATACTAGTCATATCATTCAACCACATTCCAAAAGTCATTCCAATCAATCAGTACATTGATAGCATCCATTCCATATCCAGATTATAAACACCAAATTGACAAGCAACTTTTAATCATTGTTCAAATAGTAATCACAAGTGTAGGAAAGATCAATTCTTAATAAATTATTACAATGTGCTTGTCCATTTTATCAGTACAATTTATATCATTTTTGATCCATCAAAAAATCCATTCCAACACTTATTTATCACCTTTTACTAAAGACCAAAATAAACAAATAAGATTTTGCATTTGATTATGACTATCATACACATTTTGATTTTCACAATGGAACTGGAAACAACAGTCACTAATAACTTTTTCAATACTTCATATTTTCCCAATCTCTCTAGTCATTTTGTATATGGCCTAGTTATAGACATAATATCTAATTTATATAAACATACAATGGTGAAAAATAAAGTTATGCCATTTTCCTTACGAAAGGTAACCCTACGAACAGATTCTGGGACATTTTAGAGAATTTATCATAACATTCAAAATACTCAATGAAAAGCCACCAAACCAATTTCAAAATAAATTTAATTCCTTCTAAAATGATTCCAAATAGGTTACAAATATTTTTCAATCCATTTACATACAAATAAATGCCAAGAAACAGTATGAAACATGTTTGATCATAGTAGTTGTCAACATCACTATTCTAGAAAGAAAACATCAAACACTCAATTAATATTTCAATAAAAATACATTACAACTTGATTTGATGGTGTTAAATATCCTCTCCAACCATTCCACCATCATCAAATTAATTATTTTCATTCTAAAGGGAGGATGGACACTTGACTATCTACCGATCTACAAAAAGCATGGTGACAGTCAAAGGTGTATCTGATTAAACCTCCCAAACTTCCTCTAACTTCACACCTTCTCTTCATTTGACCATTCCAAAACTTTATAATTATTCTTGACCATAACTGACTAACCACCTTCTTAGGATTGAAATTCATTTCCTTTACATTAATTTTTGCACTTTTTGAAAATGTTGCATTATGCAACTTTTTACAAACCTTTTAACATGAATGACTACAAATCCTTGCATGGACATTTCTAAAATATCAAAATGGACTATAAAAAACATATTAAACCATTCTTACCTCTTTCTTGGGAACATTTACATATTTTTTACTCTTTTGACCAAATCAAGACCTCCTTGCTCAACTTTGACAACTTGTTACAATTGAATTACATGGCTTTACATAATGACTCAAAATACATCAAAATGACCTTGTAGACTTAAAAATTAATTAAATTTATCATGGTGTGACTATTGACCTCCTGGTGTACCTCTAGGACTAGGTGTTCCTATGCCACTCTCCCATCCAAAAGTAACAATTTGAAGATCCAAGAGAGAAACCAAAGCCTCAAAGGCTGCAAAAATAGAGCAAGAAATTGTCCATAAGATTTAAAAATATGAGCCCATCCACAATTTTTTTTTAAATCAAGGACAAACACAACACTTGAGAAGAGGGTTTCCTTTCTGAACTAGACAACAGAGAAATAATAAAATACATACTCATGCTATTGCACCTCAAAAACAACTTGAAACACTGTGAACAAATAGGGGAAACCAAATAGAAATCCCCAAAGGAATCCATAATGAATAATGAAATAAAATAGTATCACCATATGGAAAGTAGGGCATATGCAAAAATATCATCATTGGAATGAACTTCCCTCCATCTACACTGAATTAAAAATCCCCACATAAAGAATGGCATCCACTAACTAGGGGAAACAAAAAACCTGAGAAACAACCTCCAATGCAAATCTTAAGCTATTGAATCTCTAATAAAATTGATCAAAAAAGGGATCCAATGCCACAATCATAGATAAAACCATGGGGGGAGGGCACACACCATAGGAAACAATCCCCAAGACCCATCTCCAGTGAAACACAAAAGTGGAAATAGCCATATCTGCCACAAAAATAACCAAACCAGTGGCGATCAAAGCAAGCCCTACTCTTTCAATCACTTCCTCATCCACATCATCATTTTCTTCCTCCTCATCTACATCATCTCCATCTTCATTGTCTTCAAGTCTTCCTCTGAAACCCTCACTCCACTCCCACTCACACCCATTCTCCCACTTGTCTTCATTTCAAATCATAAAATATCAAAAAAAAATTGTATTAAATATAATAAGATCAGAATACATCAGATAGCTCAGATTGGTCCCTTGAGAATATTGATCTTACTACAACTATAGATGGATTTCAATCTTTGATATGCTTAATCTAATACAAGAAACAACATTATATGAGATAGAGGACAAAATGATATATAGTTTGTATTATCACAGCCTATATAAAAACTAAATACAATGTTATCCATCAAATAGATCTAAAGAAGCTATAGTATGTTAAATCTTCTTGATCTAGGTTGTCCAAGGTGGTGGACCATTAGACCATGTAAGGAAAGCTACATCTACAAACACTTGATTGGGTGTTTTCATTCCCACACGTACTAGTACAACTAAAGGAATTGTTTCTTTGGGAACAATTATAGTATGGACTAGTTCATTATCCTATTATCTCCTTCTTTGTGCCTCAAACGCTGTTAGAAAGTTTTCCAATCCTACTTCAAAGGGTGTTCTTTTAGGAGTTTTCCTTGTCCAAGTATGACCATGTGAAATCTCATTCTCATAGACTCTAACTTGTCCATCTCTTAGAAGCCTCTCAAATTTTTTGCCTTCTCAGTCTTAAAGAAATATTAACCTACCCCACAATATCATATATAATGAGCCTCCATAGAGACTTAGTAAGAAATATTGTACGATCATTAAAAATTTCATCATTCCTATATTTTCTAATTGACCAGAGAATTTCACTTGAAAGTAAAGGTAGAAAAAAATAACCTCCAATATCAAAGTTTTAATGTAATACCCCTCCAGTTGGACACATTTATTAGATTTTATTTCATTCTGGTTTGAGAGGATTGATGGAAGATGATATATATTTTTTATGTTTTGACATCTGTTTTGGTTGCTTTAGTTATCTGCTAATTACAGACATGTTGATTATCTTCCTAGTTATATCTAATATTTTTATTATACTTGCATCAGGTTGTGATGAGATACTATGTGGTACCTATTTGATTTGATGATTACCTACTCATACTGCATTTCATGATATAATGCACAACTATGATTTTGTATCTTAATATTTACTCAAAATTATAATGTGTTTATGGATAAATATTATATCTATTGATTATATTCATTCTTGGTATTATGACTATGGTAGTAACGCTCCTAACCTTTTTATCATTTTTATGTTATCATACTGTCTGGCATGCTTGTAGGATGAGGGGAGGCAGTCGTAGTTGCTTCTGCAGGAGATCTACATGATGTCGCATTCCCCCTCCTTGTTTTCTACTATTTTCATATATGTACATGTATGTTTTTTTGTTTGACTTGGTGATATAGCTGCAGGTACTAGGCATGTTCCCCTAAATTTCTAGGATCGAGCATGTCTTCTCTCAGTGAAAAATAGTTGATTTCATATATGGCCTTCAGTCCCACAATTCCACTATTGTTGTTGGGTTTCATTTTGTTTCTTTTCTTCATGCTACCATACTAAGTCCAGTCTGAAGTCTTGTAGTCTTTCTCGTGCTTCAACATGCATTTAGAAATTAAAAAATTAGTATAATTAAATATTCTATAATGTTGTTTTTGTAACAAACTTAATATTAAGGCAAATATTTTCTAGGAGTAAAATTTCTTTAAAAAATTAGAAGCCTATTTCTTTAAAAAATTGTTGGAAATATAATTGGGAAATGTGATACTTGAGAAGGGGGGGGGGTGAATCAGATATCACCTACTAATCCATTTTGATATGAATAAAACATTTTCATAGCATCAACAATACTTGATCATAATAAAATAACTAACACACTAAGCAGCATCCATGAAGGTACTCATAACACAGTAATTTTGGTTACCCAGAAACCCTTGAAAGGTAAAACTGGGGTGGGGATGACACTCAAAAATCTTCACTACTGTAGTAATAAATTTTCTTGTTAGGGCTTACAAAATTTGATCAAAACATGATCTACCCTATGAAGGGTCTGCCCTGTTAAGAGATAAAAGACTTATACAGTCTACCTTGCTAAAGGATTTGAAACTTACAAAAAGTAAGCACTCCGTTAAGAGATTACAAAAACTCTATTAGGACTACTCAGTTAAGAGATTTACCTTGATACACTAGTTAAAATGTCTCAGTACTTGATCTTTCAGTTTGTACTGTATGCAGATTACAGATCTTCTCTTTACTGTATTGTATTCATCTCTTCTATCAAATTTATCTCTATTATGTCCTTTCACTGCTTAGCTCGGTCACTAAATTTTGACTAAATTCTTCACTTCACTAAATGTGCCTCTCTGCTCATTCCCTTCACATTTGCTATCTTTCACTCTTCTACATTTTAAGGTTTAGATCTTAACCTCATATAATCAACAAAACATCTTCATGATTCAAGATCTACTGTTCAAATTAATTCCCTTTGCTGCTTAAGCCTTACTAATTTTTGATTGGATCTAGGTATTACACAGGGATCAATGATTGCAAAATAGATCCGTAATCACCTCCGTAATTACCTCAACAAACAAAATACAAAACATGAATGTTGCCCAAAATGATTTACCTCAATCACTATGCCATAACAAACTCATATGTTGTTCTTGGCTAACTCGGCAAATGCAGTTCCTAATACTCAGCATTCACTATACTCGGCATATGTTGATATCTCTATCACTCGGTAATCATTGCATATATGACTCAACAAAAGCTAGACTTGGCAGATTACAAAAATACATATTGACCATAAATTTACTCGGCAGTACTACTACTCGGTAAGTATACATTACATAACTTAGCCTTTACATAATGACTCGATCGTAGTGATGAACAACCATCATTGCCTAGATAAATGACTAAGTGTGGGTCACTAATAGTCAACAAAACTATAGAGATCTAAAATCTCCCCCTTTGACATTAGTGGAAAAAACACTTTGTCATGACATTACACTTGTATTTATAAAAGTATGTAGTATTAGCATAATACTCCCCCTAAGATATATACATTCAAAAAAAGTTTACCTTCCCATTTTGTCATGTGATGCATTTGATTTCCCCCTTGTTTTTGACATGAAAAATCTCTTCTGGAGTGGGGATTTGAAAGCATTTCTCTAGAAATGGTTTATGCAGCATCATAACCATGTGTAGTGCAGTTTCCCATCCTCTGAAAGCAATAGTTAAAACTTCTAACTACACTTCTAGCTCGACAGCTAGATTGATTAGGCTCTCAGTTGTTAATAGATTCAGATCCTTCTGAGTTAAGTCCTTAGCCTTTACCAACTTTCTCTGTATGGCCTCTAGGTGAGGTGTTAAAATTGTTTGCATAGAAAGTAGTCAAGATCTAATCTTTCCACCATTAGCCATCAATTCAGCTATCATTCCTTGTGTATGCATGAACTTGGCATAATGTTTGGAACTAGTTTTTGCATCCACGCTTAAGGACTAATTGGTGGATTTGAGTTCTTGTTGTAGTTGATCAACTAGTCATTGGTTATCCACAGTGAACTATTCTACATTACAAATTTTGGTAAGCAAAGAGTGTGCATTTGCAACTACTTCTTCGATCTTTGTTACCAAAGTGGAAAGTGCGACCTATTTTACTGCAATCTCAGAAGATACTTTCTCTAGCATCTTGGTCTCAAACTTTCTTTCTTACCACTCAAACAACTTATCACTAGCTCTACTTGCTTCATTATTTAATTTATGAATAATATGTACAAGTTGTTCCAATATGGGAGTGGAACTGTTTACATCTGAAAACTCATAAACATCATTAAATATGTCTTTAATTTCATACAAAACATGTTTCTGCTGATGTTCTCTTCTCATTTCTTCCTGTCTGCTTTTCCTTGTCAATAGATCTTTCAATATTTGTATCTGCTCATAAGATAAGTTATCAGAATCCCATTTAGGAATAACAATAACTTCATCAATGGTTACCTCTAGGGAAAATACTTCCATTTTCTTCTTCAGTTCCTTCTTCGGTGTGCTCCCACTCGACATCTATACAAGAGCTTGTATTGCCTCTTTTTCTCTAGGCTCCTATACCTCAATAGCTTTGTCTTTTACTTCTTTTCCTTTTGTTCCCTTATCCTCCACATGAGAACTAGTAGCTTTTTATTTGAACTTCTCTTCTTTATCTTGTTGTAACTCCTCGACAGATGTGGGTTGATTTTCTCATGTTGACTTATCTTGTTCTTCGGTAGTGCTTATACCGGCTAACATGTTAACTGTAACAATTGCAATTTTGGTGGGGGCAGTGTTAATAGTTGATGTCTCATAAATTGTCAGATAAGCTTTGATTGGCAAAAGTACAGTATTACTATCTGGCAAAGATGTGTCTTTTTCTTCCTCGGTCTGGATATCTTCCTTAGTCAATACTTGATTCTTGATTGGGGTAATCTCTTTTATATCAACAATGTGTACTTCTGATACCTTCTTAATTTCCTCTACCTTAGGAGCTTCAGTCTCCAGAATGGGTAATTCCATTACATTTAGTTCTATTGCAAGCTTAGCATCCTTAGATGTACTAGCACCTTGATCTTCATCTTTGTCAATCAATAAACCAAACACTATCTTCCAAATCTTGATACTTTCCTGTACAACATCCTCAACCTTGTGTTGAAGGATTGAATAAGCTCCAAGATTAGGATCAAATTTAGCTTGGTGTTGTTCCACAATTTTTCTAATGTTGGCAGGGGTGAGATTTGATTCCACTTGTGCTAGGGTGCTTTCTCTTATTTGTTTTTTTGTATTAAGAGCATATTCCCATTTTTGTGCAACCCTATTGCTTAAATCCTTAGGGATTCGGTTCTCCAACTAAATAGGTAACATCTTGAAAATGCAAAGCATTTCTAGAATAGCATCTTCAACCTTTTCTTTGTCTCCTATACTCAGGTTTCCAAACTTTAATCCTTTCAATTCTTCCACTCCTACAGAGTTTGTGATCTTGTGACATATGTCATCCACAGTAGGTTTGACATCCTGCAATGCAACCTTCTTCTTCACCTCTTCATCACTTTCAGTTTCTTCATCATCTTCTTGTTCCAAAACAAGCTTCCTTCTAGGCCTTTTTCTCGGCACTTCCTTAGGCTGTGTAGGTTTTCATTTACTAGATGTAGGAGATTTCTTTGGGGTCTTAGCAGTAGCTCCCCTTGTTCTAGGCCTCAGGATAGGTGTCGATGACACTTTAGGTTTCAGTATTCTTTTCTTGGTTGGGGGCTTGACAATCACTGGCTTCTTACCTTTCTTCTTTTCTACTTGAGCCTCTTCTTTGTCATCTTCACTATCACTAGAGTCACTTGGTTCATCTTCTCCCAGTCCTTGGGTCAATTCTAGTGGTGCATCCTTTTTCTATTTCTTCCACATATTTCTCCAAATTCTTTACTATTTTCTTTCTCTTTCTTTCTAGAAATGCAGCCATTAAACCCATAGTGATTTTGGATTTGGCTTCTTCATATGTTCCAAAGTAGGATTCTTTTCTATCAATTTCTTTAGCTAAGAGGGTTGTAATAGTGGTTGTAGCTTCATCTATATTTACTTCATAGGGTAATGGCATTAGCCATGAAACCCTAGGCAAGACTGCTTGTGCATAAGTGAAGTCTGTGTCAACTAGAAAACATATATCCTTGTTTTATTTTCCAACTAATGACACAAGGACTCCACTCCTCTTTTTCATTTTCTTTTTGAATTCAAAAAAATAGTTATCCATCACACCATTAAAACTATCTCCTATCTAACCTATGAACTCACTAATTTGAACAGTAATGGGTCTCTTCTTGTCCCATATCACACCTCCATGAGTAGGAAAACACTTATGTATATAAAAGAATAGACAGATTAGCAAAGAGCCAAACTTACACATTGAATTATTTGTAGTCCAGATTGAGTTAAGATTCTTAGCAAGCTAAGTCAACTAGAGCTTAGCAAGATCATATGTGTGTCCTTTCTTAATGATTTTCCATGCTTAGTCCACTGCCATACAAGGGACATTGTCCAACCGACTAGATTGTTAGAATTTGTCCGAGATAACCCTAACAACAAAGTCAATTTCTGGATCAGTTATGGTGGAGATCATCATTCCACGCTTGTTCCATATCGCCTATGTGTTTGCCTGGATGTCTTCTTTGATTAAACACTTCATTGTCCTTTTTCCTTGAATCATAGGGTATCCAGTAACTCAGATCATTTCCTTTGTTATCTTCATGAGTCCATCTTCCAGCCATAGTTGCATATCATGTACTTGACTCAATACTATTTTTATCGATTCAACTTTGAAATTCTATGGGAAATCTAGGGCATACACTAACCCTTGTTCGACAACCAATTTATACTCTGGCTTCAACACTCCATTCTCACATAATTTTTCATACACCTCCCTGACCTCGTAATCTCTGATTTCTCTAATTTTGCACATATAACATGACCTAATATCATTCATTATCAACACATTCTCTAGAATTGAGGATAGGGTGCTGAACAAATCTCCTTTTATTGTGGTTTCTGAAATTGCCCTAAATGTCTATGGCTTGCAAACTTCATTTCTCACCAATTGTGCTTTGAAAACCTCCATCCCTTATTTCTTCATTGTAGCAAGCAAATAATGATGGTGCCATTTTAATTTAAAAATTTTTGAAAAGAAATGTTTGCTCGGTAATGTACCTTTCTCATAAGTGTCTTGTAGATGATTTTTGCCGACAACATGCTGAAAAGATTTGGAATTGCCTTTAACAAACTAGTTTCTCGCACTCTGATTCACTCAAAGAAATCTCAATTCTCTTGGTGAAATGAAATGAGTGGAAACTTTCTACTTTATAGATTCCAAAAAGTAGAATTAGGGCCTCATAAATGCTCTATACAAAATTTCTAAGTGGAATACAACTGTCTCAGAAAAATCATGTTAACCTTAGCTAACACAAGCTCGGTCAATATAACTGTTAAGACACAGCTTGGTGTATATAGCATCTCGGCCACAATAGGTGCTCGACATACATTAATAACTCGGTCAAGACACTGACGCCTGACATCAAAAATGAAATTCTCTATTTCTCTCAGATATGTCCTAATGCATGTCTATCTATGCAGATATGGATTTTTACTCAATCTTTATGTTAGGAACTAGTGTAAGAGCCTTGTAAGATTCAATTCCAAACTACCTTCTATGCTTAGTTAGAAGAAGTGTGATCACATGATCCATCAGATTGGATGACCTCAGATGTGCTAGCTTCACTTGTGCTTTCTTCTTCTTTCTTCTTCCATGTCTTGTCCATCTAATTTTTTAATTTTTCATGGATATCTTAATCCTTATTCTGATCATTGCTCGGCATAGGTGATCTACAATCTTTCTTTAGGTGACCTATCTTATTACACTTGTAACATACCATGCTTCCATTCATCCATCTTTTAGATTTTCCTCTAAAATGAGTCTTCATACAATTTGCTCCAATGTGTCCATATTTTCCATAGTAATGACAATTGTACCAAGTGTTATAATCCCAATTGTATGAGTTATTCTTCACAAGTGACGTAGTCTATTCATTTGATGACCATCTAGGTTTAGATCTTCATTCAAATGATTTATGCCCATACTTCTGACAGTTGAAACAATTTCCTTGAAACTTAGGTGAGGTAGATGGATTACTAACCTTAGATCTACATTCATGTGTCTGATGTCCATGTTTCTTACAGTTAAAGAAATTCCCATTGAACTTAGGTTAGGACCAAACTTACCATGTTTTCTTCTGCATATGTTTTATGTATGTCATGGCTTTCCATAGTGATGGCATGTGGGCTTGTTGTTCTTTGGTTTAGCATTCTTTTGTTCTCCATTCTTTGATGATTCTCCTTCTTTAGTAGATGATGCATGTTCATTTAGTCCAAGTCCAAATCTATCACCAGATCTTCTAGGTGACCTTAACAATTCTTCAAAATATTTTTCACCTTCATTAGGTTTGTTCATCCTTTCATTGATTTCCTTTTCAGATCTTAGTTCATTCTTCAATTGATCATTTTCAAACCTCAGTTGGTTGATTTTCATATCCTTCCTGCCCAACTCTTGATTAACCAACAATAGTTGATTTACCATGTCTAGTTGATTATTAGTCAACCTCTACATGTCACTTGTCCTTTCATCTAGTCTTACTGCAATTTGTCTTTTGTCTTCTTTAGCCATTGTCTTATCATCTTCAGCTTTCTTTTTCTATTCAACTAGTTCACAAAGTCTAATAGATTAAATTTCCCATTCTCTCCTTAGATTTCTGATGTCATCATTTAGTATGGTGTTTTTCTCTAGTAGCTCTTTTATGGCTTTGTCACTTTCTGCAGAGTTTCTATTATCAAATTGTCCAGTGGTATCTTCTTCTTGATATTGTGACTCATTTTGCTAAATAGCAATTTCTCTCCTTTTGCTCAAGGATTTCTTCAATTTGCTTCTTATTGCTTCTAGTTGTTGTAATGCTAGCTATCACTAGTACATTTGAGGTCAAATTCTGATAGCCATTTGTCGGATTTGCAACACTCATTTGTTAGAATTTCGACACTTGAGTCCATCGCCATTTTTTCATAGAAGATTGCGACAGATGACATATTTTTCGGTTTACCGACACCATGTCATGTTGGAAACTTGCACATGATGACAACTTCATTATGGCATTTCCTACGATTCATCCATCAGAATTTTGATAACAAGACCTATTGGAAATATGCAATCTCTATCAGAACTAACTGTCGAAAACATATTCTTTTCGACATTAGAACTGTTGGAATAGCAATAGTTTGCATCAAATTCTAACAGATCTACCTGTTGGTGATATGGCCTCATTGTCGAATGTTCTATTGAAAGTTCTATTGAAAATTTTCTATTTACGACACTTAAACTATCAGAAGAGTGATAGTTGTGTAGTATTCTCTGACAGGTTTCCCTATCGAACATATAGCATTACTGTCACACAAAATGTCATAAATTGTTTTTTTCCAACATTTTGTCTATTGAATGCATAGCTCTTCCATCGAAATTAATTATAAATTGTCAAAAATTGACGGATAGGCACATTAAATTTAACACAGCTCAAGAGACCATCATAGGTTGTCTCTTTCTTTGGTCTATATTATTGATAGAATGTTTTACCTTTCATTAGCTCATAAAATCCAGGGATTTGAAAGAATTTAATAGAATATTTTCATGACAACGTATATTATTTAAGTTGACATAGCATGAATTTATCTACTTTGCACACTTGTGGACTATGAGGACGGAAATAAAGAAGCATGGCCATGGGAGGAGATGCTTCTTTATCGTCATCTTCATAGTATACAAGTGCACGAAGTAGATAAATTCATGCAACGTCAACTTAAATAATATACATTGTCATGAAAATATTCTATTAAATTCTTTCAAATCCCCAGATTTGATGAGCTAATGAAAGGTAAAACATTATGTCAATAATATAGACCAAAGAAAGAGACAACCTATGATGGTCTCTTGAGTTGTGTTATCTTTAGTCCTAGCTACCTGTTGATCGTCGAGAATAATCACCACCTTGAATTTATCTACATTGCACAAATTGATCATAGTCTCACAAAAACATTTTACACTTGTACATCTCATCAATACTAGAGGCCTAAAGTAATTTTATATGATCACTAGCACATTTCGTGCATGGATGAGAAACACTATCCAAAGTTTCTAGATAACCATTTTTTAGAAGAGGAATGAGTGGAGGCCAAAGAAGGGATAATTGTGAAGGTTTTATAGACGTAGGTTACTGAATCATCATCTGTGCACTGGTACTCAATATGGCCTCCACTCCATATACATCTTCTCATAATCTAAAAACTCTCCATCATTGATTCTCGTCATTTTTTCAGCATCTTCGTGGATTGAGACCTTAAATTATTGAGCTTCTCTTTGTTTTGAGAATAGTTTAACATTCTCTACTTAATAGGGCCAACCACGTGAAGGTGGAATCTCACCTAGCCCCTCCTAGGAGCCTCTTATGACCCTTTACGAAGACCTCTAAGATGTATTCTTAGGGATCGTAAAGGGTCATAAGGGGTTCTAGGACACAACAGCTGAGAAACATAAATGTAGGCATCATGGTCACTATTTTTTGGAGACACAACATAATTGAGTGGTTTTCTGAGATGATGCTAAGTAGTGGTTTCTTTGCATCATCTGGGAATAGCACTCAATTATGTTGTGTCTCCAAAAAATTGTGACCATGGTGCCTACATTTATGTTTCTCAACTGTTGTGATATGTACATCATAGTCTGTCATTGTTGCAGTAGTAGAGCCTATATTCCACAACAAAAAGGAAGACATCTTTTTAGCAGGGATAACTTTAAGAAACCCCCTTTTAGGGAAAAGTGTAAAGTCTTGGCGAATTGTACATTATTTTAGGGGGTAATTTGTTTTAATCTAGGCGATTTTTTTTTTCAAATCTATGATTTTTCATAGTTTGTATTGCTGATTTTTTTCCCCCAGATTGAAAATTTCATAAATTGCTAGCGAATAATTTTCTTTTCAAGTAAAAAATTATAATATTTGAGGCGAATAATTTTCTTTTCAAGTAAAAAATTATAATATTTAGGCAAATAATTTTCTTTTCAAGTAAAAAATTATAATATTTGAGGCGAACAATTTTCTTTTCAAGTAAAAAATTTTAATATTTGAGGCGAATACTTTTCTTTTGAAGGGTGAAAAAATAATTGTATTGGCTAATCGTTCGTTAATTATGGAAAAATAAATAAATTATTGACATAAGTAGCCTAATCATTCAAAAGATGGGAAATAAGTAGCCTAACCTAGCATACCTAACATACATAAATTATTGGCAACTGGCAAGTGATGGTTTAAAGACGTGGTTATTTGACCTTATATTATGGAAGCATAATGTATTATTTGCCACTACCATAATCTTTGCCACTACCACTGTAATTATGTTAAATGTATTATTTGAGAACTCAGACCGTTTGATGATCCAAGATCAATGGCTGATGTTTAATTTTGGCCAACATTTCTTGAAGGAAGAAGAATTGTCGAGGTAGTCACCGGAATGTTGACACGTATCAACGTAAGTTGTCTGTAGAGTATTAAAAGAACTTATCTGGAATGTTGACACGTATGATCGTATCAAGGTAAGTTGTCTGCAGAGTATTAAAAGCACTTAACCGGGAAAGAATTAAATGCCATGTCAGTGACAGCGACATTCTTTGGCTACCACACACCACTTCCCAAATTGTACAGCCGATTTCTGACAATTTTTTATCGATAGAAAAGATTTACTGCTAGATGTGAAAGATTAAGGACAAAATTTTCAATTCTCACATGCATGTATTTAGGGAAAAGATTTTCATGCAGGATTTAGAGGCATATCGAGGACAATGTATTTAATACCATTAAGATAGAAATAATTGATTGGTAAGTAATGATCAAGGATTCAAGGGCTATTTATAAATGATCTAGCTTCATTATTCATCGACATTGATTTATTGTTTGTTTAGGGTCTGAAGTGACGCATTCTGCAAGTAATTTGTGTTTAAATTTTCTAGTTTTACTATTTTAAGTTTTACAGTCTGCAAGTAGTCTAAGATGGACACTCCCATTTGTCTTAGATGCACTTCTGAGGAGGCCTAGAAGGCCTTTCTGGGTTCCTTTTCTGATGAATTTTTAGCATCAATTTGTAAGGATGGTGGGCCTTTCGTTATAGAGGCTGTCAGAATGGTGTTGGGCCGAGAGTTTCTTGACAATGAAGATAGGTACCGGGTAGCCACGAACATTACGTCTCATTTTTTGGCTTCCCTTTTGGACCTTGGAGGACCGAAGGTTGACATGGTGATGCTGCTGAGGAGGGTATTCAAAGAGGAATACTTGGGGGATGATGTTCAAGTTGTCATCTTTGCTGAATTAGGGGTGGGGATCCCTAGGGCAAGTCAAATACACAAGCTTCTCCTCCCAGGCTAGAATGTGGCCATGCAACCTTTTCTTTTGTGCCTGACTGCTGGGCAATTGAAGCGCCATAGGAAATGGGCACTGATTGCCAGGGGTTTTCTCCGTAAGTGGTTTGAGCTTGACATAGAGGAGGCTTGGGTGGGGCAATTTGTGTGGCTCGACGAATTCATGCAGCTAATCCTCTCTGCAGAATTCTACATAGAAGGGCGCAATTGATTTTTCTTTATAAATTTATTTTTTTATAAATATTAAAAGCTTACCTTGTACTGGTACTGGTACTGTAGTCGTTTACGGTTTTTTTTTTGTTTATAGACATAGTATCAAGTCAAGAATGTAAATATAATATGTTTATAGACATAGTATCAAGTCGAGTATCTTTCTTTTTGTTTATAGACATAGTATGAAGTCGAGAATGTAAATATAATTTTATGAAAAATATAATGGAAATTTTGCGAGCGTTACCTCATTTCAATTTGTGCTTTGTGTAACCGTGATTGCAATATTTCTTCTTAGTAACCGTGATTGCAAAAATGGTTTTTAATATTTTATACTTCTCTGTAACCATGATTGCAATATTTTAATTACTTGCTTCAATGCTTTATCAGTTATCTGTAGACTAGCTTATCTATATTTATTTTAATATATATAAAATAACTAACAAATATCCTCCTTCAGATATCTATTACAATTAAACTTCACTAATTGAAACTGTAGTTTAATAATTCTTTTAAAATGGTGTCTCCCACATTTAATTTATTACATAGTCTGAAGTACAATTATATCTCTACGAATGAGATTGATGTTTAAATACTTAAATAATTACTCTCCATTAAAAAATATTCACAAATTATAATATAGAATTTGAACATTACTTTTCACATGTAATTTTTTTAACTTTTATTATGGTAAACTAACATAGTATAATTTAAACATATATAAATGAAAAAAACTTATATCTTATATTTATAATTTGTAACATCATAAAATATGAAATATATTTCAACTTACAAAAAATAGTACACCAATACCATTCACTGTTGCCGTTGGATTATTATACATCAACGACCGAAGTTGAGTTTTGGGCCGAAAGGGAAAAGAAACCCCATCTTTTCATACGCATCTTGAAATCATGACACGTGTCACTTAACACCTCGCACGATCGTCGGTCTACCAACAAATGACATTGAACAATGTCATTTCAATTTGGTGATGACATGAGACTGACATGTCTGACTCGTGATGTGAGTCATCCTAACTAGATTAGTTAATGGGACCCACGGTCCACGCGGCCACCACACCATTCACCATTGCCGTTGGATGTTTATAGATCAACGACCAAAGTTGAGTTTCAAGCTGAAAGGAAAAAGAAACCCTATCTTTTCAAACACATCCCGGAATCATTACACATGTCACTAAACTCCTTGGTCGACCAACAAATAACAATGTCATTTCAATTTGGTCATGATGTGACACTGACACGTCTGACTCATGATGTGAGTCATCCTGACTAGATTAGTTAATGGGACCCATGGTCTACGCGGCCACCACACCATTCACCATTGTCATTGGATGTTTATAGATCAATGACCAAAGTTGAGTTTTGGGCTAAAAGGAAAAAGAAACCCTATCTTTTCAAATGCGTCCTAGAATCATTACACGTGTCACTAAACTCCTCAGTCGACCAACAAATAACAATGTCATTTCAATTTGGTGATGACGTGACACTGACACGTCTGACTCATGATGTGAGTCATCCTGACTAGATTAGTTAATGGGACCCACAGTCCACGTGGCCACCACATCATTCACCATTGATGTTGGATGTTTATAGATCAACGACCAAAGTTGAGTTTTGGGCTGAAAGGAAAAAGAAACCCTATCTTTTCAAATGCATCCTAGAATCATTACACATGTCACTAAACTCCTTGGTCGACCAACAAATAAAAATGTCATTTCAATTTGTTCATGAATGTATAGATGCTAGATGGAGTCGAACCAAAATTTTTGAATTTTGGGAAATGAGGAAGAATCTCGGTGAGCCAAAGACCTCTGCAGATCTTAATGAGGTGGAAGAGGATACAATGTTTAATGAATTATGGAATAAGGAGCATCTAGATGAAGCATATCACAATGATAATGATGATGATTACAATGACTAGGATTCTTTGAATCCCTCATCCAGTATAGCAATTAAGAGAGGATTTGATGCATCCACCAAACTTCTATATAGAAAAGGGGCAAAAATTCTAGAAAAAATGGGCTACCAAGGTTCTAGTGGTCTGGGTCCCAGTGGAGAAGGGGTTTGGTATGCACTTGAACCACCAGCTGTAGCACCAAAACATGGTCAAAAACTAGGCCTTGGGCATGGAGATCAATCATCAACTCAGTCAATTCCATTCACATTGGTTTCAACTCAGTTAATTCCATCTGTTTCTGCTTCAAATAGAGTTCCACTTCCAGCTGTTCCAAGCACTTAGATTCAATCTGAATCAATTGTCACTCCCACAGCTGGCAATATCATTTGTACAACTAAAAGTAGTGGTCCGAAAAGGATATTATATCAATATGTAGATGCAAGAAAGGTTGGTCCCAAAGGTCAAGAAAGTGTAAAGAATCAAAAGGTTATAGCAAGTATTAGTAGTAGTACTAGTACAATAGTGCCAATGGTGAATGTGAGTCCAACAATTGCCCATCCTTCAAGACAAAACCCTCAGAATAGTCCACAAACCCCACTTGTAATGGGTCTAGGTGTTGGTAATCCTCATGGTATTGGTGGAAGCTCGTACATCAGTGCAAGTGCTATTTCACCATTCAAACATTCAATTCTCTCACAAAATCTTGATTTTCATTACAATGAATTTGTAACTAACTATGAAAAATCAAAAAACAAGAATAGACAAAATAGTAAGACAATGAAGATGGAAGCAATTGCTGCAGCTCATGATGCAGAACCTGCATCCAATAGGTTATTAACCACATATGACCCAAATAAAGATATGATGGAATTCATGGTTGTTATGCCCCCAGCTAGAGATAACAATCCACCAGAGAGTCATTTAGATCCATATGAATTTCAAGTTAGCACCCTCTAAATGGATTTATCCAAAATTAAAAATGTGGACAAGATAAATGTGTCCAAAATGACCAACCAAGTGGTCTACAACCCAGTGATGAAGTTGGAGAGAGAGAAAGGAAAGCTTCAGGGCACAATAGATAAGTTAAAGGCAGACCTAGAAAATGTAAAGGCAAGTGAGAAAGCAGCAATAAACAGGTGCAAAGAATTAGAGAAAAGGATAAAAAATTCATCCTCTGGCTCTAAAGAAGCAATTGAACAGCAAGAACATATGGATGCAGAACTGAAAACTTTGAGGGAAAAATTGGAAAAAAGGGATAAAAAACTTCAGGATGAAAAAGCCTCTTTATTAAATTTATACAAAAACTTGGAGAATGATGCACAGGTAAACAATGAGTTAAAGAAAGAATTGGAAAAAAGGGATAAAAAACTTCAGGATGAAAAAGCCTCTTCAGTAAATTTATACAAAAACTTGGAGAATGTTGCACAGGTAAATAATGAGTTAAAGAAAGAATTGGAAAATGAGAGGGTAAAAACAAAAGAGTTGGAAGAGAAAGCAAAAGACTGGGAAGAGAAAGCAGAGCAAATAAGAAAACATAGTGAACACCAGTACTCAGAAATGAAAGAAGACCTAAAGAAGGAAAATAATACTATTAAAAATTATGGAAACTTCTTGAATGACCATGTAAATAATACAGTACAACAAATAAAAAATTACTTCTGGGGGCAAATAAAGTCTTCTGTTGATAGGTTGTGTGATTGATTTGAACTCTATGAATCTCTTACAGATGTTTTTGAGAAGCTGAAAGAGCAACTTGAGGAGAACAAAAGTTTTGGTCAGAGAAAGAAAACTGCAAAGCAAATTATGCAAGAAATCAACAACACTGCTAACAGGCAATTGGCAAGCAAGGGAATTCAAGACCGCATTGGTTCAATAATAAAGGCGACCTTTGTATTTCATAAATGTCAGAAACTAATAGAAGCAGAAGAAGTTCTTGCTTTATTTGGGCCAAAGCTCGCCAAGATGAACAATAAAACAGCCAAATTGATATCTCTTGGTTTACCGAGTCCTGGACCTAATTTGTCAACAACGGGTTTCGTTGGAAGAGAAGCTTACAAATAAAAGTTGGAGGACACAATAACCTCTGATTTAGGGAACCTTCCTCAAGGCAGAACTCATGAAGGCATTGCAAAGTGCATCAAAACATTCACAAATTTGTATGCACTAATGGAAGGAACATTGCTTAAAACTCGCTCTTCCAAGTATGGAATTCTGACGAGAATGCAAGTCATTTACCATACCATCAAAAATTTTGCCCTTCCAACCAAAGAAGAAGGGAGCATACTACAGAAACTTACAGAATCATCTTGAATCATAGTATGTGAAAGTACTTTTAGTTTCAATCATCTCTATATCTTTCATATTATCCTACATACTATAGTCTAGACTCTAGAATTGAGTTTAAAGTAACAAGTTTGAACTTTTCTTTTTGAACAGGATCAATGTTGCAGTCTTGCAGATGCTATTGCCTATGCTAATTTACTAAACCAGCCTATCAAATGCAAAATGTACAACTAAAGTTGTAGAGATGTTGTAGAATTGTAGTCTTGTAGTTGTCTTACTGATTTAGATTTTGAGACTTCACATTAGGAAAATTGACCTAAATCTATTGTTGCTCCCTTGTTTCTATAAAAGGGAATTCAGGGTCATTGGCTTACTAAATTGCCAATGGCAATTGAGTCATTGACTTTTGTAAACAGAATCAGAGAGTTGTGTTCTTACTAGTATTGATCAATGAATGGATACATTGTATCATATTTGTAATTAAATTAATGAGAATCAGTATTTCTAACTCTAAGAATTGTAACATATGAATTGCTATGTTGTCAAACAAAATAATGAAAAAACTACAAGAATTGTACCATATTAGCTGAATATTGTGAATGAAAACCATTAATAATTATTAATTGTGGAATTGAATCTTGAATCTTGATGACATTATCAACCACATTCATGTTTTTGACATTGGGATATGCATGATTGATGATGAAATACATAAACTGACAGTAGACTTCAGGGAAAAAGTTAATAAATACCTAGGACATGCTAATTCTACAACGGTTCAATTTCAAGCTACCACACCATATCATCATTGAGATTGTCAGATTCATCAGCATCAACTTCATAGCTTCCTTGGTTCTTTGATATGTTTTCTTCACTTTGCATGCCTCCACTTAACTGATGTTCACCGCTAGCAGTACCAGTGCCAGTACATGGGTCCTAGTCAATGACATAATTGTCTCTGGCATTCCCACTCCCACTCCCACTTTGGTTTGACATGTTGCCCACCCCTCTTCTCTGACATTTCTTCCTCCACAATTTTAGTGCCCTTTCGTAAGGAAAAGTATTGACTTCATACCTGGATGTATAGAGCCTCAAGCAATTTTCCAAATTCTTGTCAAGTTTGTTTCTTAGCTTTGACTTTAGGAATCCCAAAGCACTGAAAAATCTCTCATCCTCCACCGACCCCAATATCATGGTTAGACATAATTCAACAAGCTTGAAATATTCTGATATTGAATCAATCAACAACTCACTCTCAGCTAGGTTTTTCCAAAGCCTTGTTACCGATCCATCTTCCATAGGGTTCTCCATAACATTAAATTGTTCCCTCATTGTCCGTAAAAAATGAGATGATTGCTCTCTCAAATGATTTGCATCTAAAATTCAATTTAGAATTACTCCATCTAACTCTTTGGTTTTGCAAAAATGATCTATCAAAGTTAGTAGTCTACTTTTAAAATCTTTCAGATTGTTCATACGCCAATAATGAGGAAACACAATAGCCATGGATTCAAGTAGTTTGACTGGAGGGAATCTTGCTCTAATCTGTGAGGAAAGATCAAAGGCAATGTGCTTCACTGAAGCTGTTACAAACTCAATGATCTTGGTAAAGTCTTCCCTTTTAACACTTGATACTCGCCTCCTGGGGTTCTTTCCTAGTTCCTCAGAATCGATCCTGGCATTGTAGTGCATTGGTATCTCAACTCCGTGAACTTCTTCACATAACCCCCCATTTGAACCAATTTTTAAAAAGTTATCAGGATTGTCCAAATCTATGATTTTCAGCCAGCTGGAAAATTTTACTTCATCAAAAAATAAATGATAGAGATTATCGAGCATCATACATGTCAACTTACGAAGCGTAGCATATTCTGTGATATACATAGCTCTTTGCTGGGCCTTTTTCATTAAATTTCTCATTTCCTCAAGCATGGGGAGAAGACCTGCTAATGTTAACAGTGTCTCTACATTACTTAACATTGATAGCAGCACAGGAAATTTCGGTTGCCCTGCTTCGTCACAACTTGAGTTCATTAGACCAAGCAATGATTGATATTCTGAAAAAACTTGATGTGCTGGTCCATCCAAAGAGATCCATCTGGTATCATTATCCTTAAGAAGCTTGTTCCCGTCGGTTAGTCCTTCAGCAAAGTGTTGAAATTCCATGAATCATTTTGAACTTCGACAAAAGTATTGGTAGATCTCTTTGATTAAAACTTCAATTTTTTGTACTGGAGCATGCTTGCTGACAACTCCAAAAGCTAGATTCATTCTATGGGCCATGCAGTGAATGGGAGTAACGTAGGGTGCACAAGAAGATTGTATCTTTGTGCAAAGACCACCCCTGTGGCCTTGCATTACTGAAGCTCCATCAACTCCAACACACACCAGCTTTTTGGCAATGGTCATGTCATCTATACCTCCATATTCAATTAGAGAACTCTTTACTAGTTGAAATAAATTTTCCGCTATTACATTATCCCTCATTTTAGCAACAGTTAGTAGATGAGTTTGGCAAACAAAATTCTATACAGTATAAACATGCATGCATACCCAGGAAGTATTGTCTACTATTGTGACCTCGTCTAAAGACAATGCAATAAAATTTGACTCTTTAATTTTTGCCTTCAAATCCTCTTTTTCAACATCGGCAAGACAACTTGCCCATTCCCATCCACTGTTTACTGACCAATGACTGTTAGGATAGTTACAAACTTTCAAAAAGTGTAATAAAGCACTCAATGATGGGTAGTCTATCATTGGACGCCCTCTGCTCAAAATATTAAACACAACACTTAACTGAATAGCTTTTCCTATTAGTTCTACTTCCAATTCTTTTCCAAAATAAGCTTCAATAGAGCCTTTAACTTCACCAGGCTTCGTCTTTATATTATGCTGAAATTCATATAATTTTGCATTCCTAACATGTTGAGATTCCTCCTTTGTTTTCCATCTTATCACTAATTTTTGAACTCCATCTATGGTTTTCTTTTCGTAAACTTTACCAATATGCTTTTCTATGGTGTCAATTTTTAGCTGCAACCTCTTTTCCTTCTTATTTATCATGCTGCAAATCTTACATTTGCATTCTACCAGAGGTTCCCCTTCAATTGGATTAGGCACTGGTTCAATGAATGGATATGTTGACACCCAATCTTTTTGAAAATTCCTCGACATATCCCATAGTCTATCATTCTTTGATTTGGATTTTCTTTTCTTCCTTGCAGTTGCACCATCATCTTTTCTGACATTCTCAGTCTCATCCAAGTTGATTATATCATTATGGCTACTCTAGGTATTTAACTGAAAATCTTCTTCAAGTTCATCATGATCTGAGATATCAGGTTCACTGACTTCTTCAATATGTCATGAAGGTTTAGCCTCAGGTTCAAAATCTTCTTGTAATGAAGTAACCCTAGCTTCCCTATTTTGGCCAGAAACATTTCCATGACCATGACCAAAGTACAATGATAAGGTTCTACATTTTGTTGGCCTCTCTTGGCTTTCCCCATTTGCTGGAGCCTTACCCTTATTCTTGTTCGACATCTCGATTGGCTACCAGCCTAGTGATAAAAATATGTAAAAGAAATGTTTACTTGTTGAAGAAGTGACAAATGACAACATAACTATAATATACAATATTTACATAGTCATAGAAGTTTAGAATAATAATCACTTACCTTTGACTCGCCAAAGCAGTCGAGACTCAACAGTGAGACAGTCTGAAATTCGCTATCGATCAAATTGAACCGATCCAAGATTCCAAATTGTGTACAATAACACTGATGTATGAATGTATTTATACTAATCTCTTTTGGAAAATTGGGTGGGAGGTATTAGGTGAGTGTCCAAATATTTGGTGAAGCCTGCGTAATGATAACACATCTTGTGTTATTTCCTAGGTGATTATGGGTTGCTAGTACCTTGGTATGATTAATAAAGGTGGCAAAAATCCATCGGTTTGAGACACGCGTCAATAAAATAACTGGCAAAGTTGGGGCTGCCTAAAAAATATTTATATATAACTATGGGTGAATATAGGTCATCCATTTGGGGCCGCATTAAAATTATAGGCAAATTTTAAAAATATATCATGCCCAAGACGTATATGCCATTGGCGAAAATGTGCAAGAAATAGACAAAATTTAATATAGTGTTTAGCGATGGACCCGAGCAATGGACCCAATCTTCATAAATGCGGGATGATGAGGTTAGTCCCATATGGGCAATTTATTCACCAAATCGCAAGATGCCGACGGGCGACATTCGCCAAATGGTGAATAATCGCCACTAAAGTTTTCTCTACTTTTTAGCCTGGGTCTAGATCCTACCCCAATTGTCGAAGGATCCAGGGCTAGGCTCGAAATATGTCTTCCCATTTTATCTACAACATTGTGTCCATCCATGATCTCAGGAACATCATCATCTTTCCACTCTTCATTTGCCAAAATATATCACTTCTTCAAGCTCGCAGAGTAAGCTTATTAATAAAAGAACTCTTGCCAACATTAGGGTACCCACAGATCAAAATAGTTGATGTTATTGGTGCTTGTGCTCAAGGATATCAATTCACTATTTTGAAATGGCCAAATCATTTTTATTTTGATTGTAGAGAAAAGGAGTGGGAGAAAATGAGCGAGTGAAAGTTGATCGAGAGCGAGAGAAGGCATTGCATTTTATTTGATCATAAATGCTCTTTGAAATGACCAATCATGTTTTCTATTTGATTCTTTTTGGTGTTTTTTTTCCCATATTAAATAAATAAAAATCATGGCAGTAGCCACTTAGCCATCTTTTTGATGTTCCGAGTATTTTACAAAGATACAGGTATGTGGATTTATCATTCAATTGCTTGCACTTATTGGTCAAATGCAAATATTTCGTCACATTCCAAGGGCAAGATATCAGTTTGGTGTTTTTGGTTTATGTTAAAAGTTGATTTGGTAAAATCCTCAAAAAACACACTACATGTTCTAAAATGTAAAGAAGTTGAATGTTAAATGTAAGATATATATCTCATCCATAGTAATCAAAAGAAAAGACATGAAACTTATAAGGAGATTTACCAAACCAAAAATATATGCGAATAGGAAACATGGATTGGTACCTTATGAATTGGTTTTTGAGGTGCACAATCTTCATCAATCTCCTTAGAACAAGACCCCTCCTCATGAAAAATGTATTTAACACAAAAAACAAATCTACAAAACTGAACCAATGGCATGTTTAGAATAAAGAAATAGATTGATAATAATATGCTGAAAATTCTATTATGTTTAATACATGCAAAAGGACCAGTCCCAACAATTATTAAACATACTTTATCTGATATGATAATAACATGCTAATTAAACTAAGAAAGGTGTTATCTACATTTAATCTGCCAAAAAACAAATTTACAAAACTGAACCAATGGCATGTTCTTCATATGTGATTTCTTCATCTTTCGAGCCTCTGGCATCATATTCGACTGCAAATTTCAAATGCATTGCATTTTATAAGATCATGAATGCTCTCTGAAATGACCACATTCTACTAGTGTCGTGCCCTATCTCATGCTTTATGTCCATTATTTGATGTTATTGGTGCTTGTGCTCAAGGATATCGATTCACTATTTTCGAATGTTTGGATCATTTTGGTCGTGACTGTTCCTCTAGTACACAGTTAGGAAATGTAACTGTCTAATGATTATATGTAATGTTGAATGGATTAAATGCTTTATTCTTGGTAGAAGTGAATGGAAGGAATAGTGTTGGTTTTAGGTTTCATTTATTATTGAATTCAATGGTTTCCAAGATGTGTTGAGGAGTTTGCTCCTTGTTTAATGTTAACTGTTCCTGCACAATCCACTCATACAATAGTGAAATGCTATGTGATTGACAATTTCATACAACTGGTCCTTTAGCGTGTATTAAATACAATCCAGTCACTTATTGAATGCTTTGGAGACTACTAGTTTGACTGTCCATGCGTTACCAGTGATTGAGATTCATTAAAGGATACAAAACCCTTCATTTTTGGGTTATTATGTGTGGATTCAAATGTAGGTTTTATTTGGTTAATGTTTAGAAGAGATCAATAAAGTATTTAAAGACAATCTTACATGTTTGGAGAGGTTTGAGAGGCACTTATAATGACTTTACCCTCACAAACAACGACATAGTCTAGTTTTAAACTAAGTTTCCTGTCTCTATTTTGAGGTTTCCTTTCTCTGCCGTAGGGGTATAGTCAAAGGGTTCATTGACAAAATGATCCTTTGAATGCTTACTATGAATATGAATGATTTGATATAGCATATTTCTCATTTTACTTGAAGTTTGGAATAGCTTGTGCAAGGGTGAAAGTAGTTTTGATCATTTTGGTAGTGATTGTTCCTCTACACAGTCAGAAAATGTTACTATCTAATGATTATATGTAATGTTGAATGGATTAAATGCTTTATTCTTGGTAGAAGTGAATGGAGTTTCCAAGATGTGTTGAGGAGCTTGCTCCTTGTTTAATGTTAACTGTTCATGCACAATCCACTCATACAATAGTGAAGTTACAAAATTGAACCAATGGCATTTTTACAAAAAAGAAATAGAATGATAATAATATGCTGAAAATTCTATATATTCTATTTAATACATGCCAAAGGACCATTCCCAACAATTCTTAAACATACTAGTTATCTGATATGATCAATTGTTAATAAAGGTCTAATTCTGTAGACTGCTAGCATGAAGGAAGATTTGACCTAGCCAAATTTTCCTTGTACCACACAAAAAAAATGTGTGATAACTATGTCTACTCCAACCTTAATTGTTTAAAAATTCAGCATATCAGATAAAGTATGTTTAAGAATTGTTGGGAGTTCTATTAGACCTTTTTTGTAAACATGTCATTGGTTTTCAAATGTTTGGATTCACGTTTGTTGATATTACTGGCATATATGTTTAATGATGCCATTGTATATTGTTGTCACTAAAATGACCGTATTCTACTCGTGTCATGCCCTAGCCCATGCTTTAACTCCATTATTTGATGTTATTGGTGCTTGTGCTCAAGGATATCCATTTTTTTGAAATGTTGACTATGGTTATCAAATGGATAGCCCGTGAGCTTCTAGCTAGGCATCATTTGTATTGATAGCTTAGGGCATCAAATGTATTGTATCATTGATATTTGAGACTTTGTTAAAAGGAAATAGGACAAAAAATGATTCTGATTTAGTTTCTCTATTTTGATCTCTAAGTGGCTTACAACCCTAGAGAAGTATATGGAGATTTACAAATGTAGTTGTAGAATACATAGCAACTGATAATTCACAAGAAATCCATGCATCTAATTTGAATAGAAATTAATACAAAGAAATAGGGTCCTCCAATGGCCCAATCATCCAGACCTTGACTGTCCCCTCAACCAGTGACCCTTCAAAATTGGGTTATCATGCAATCAGTGAATGATCCTTCATTCTCCTGGTCTGCCCTGCATCCAAACATATTGGAAATACACAATACAATGATAACAAGTCTTTCACAATCCCCCTTCCCTTAAGGGACACTATCAACCATCCCTTCCACATAGCATTTCACTATTGTATGAGTGGATTGTGTAGGAATAGTTAACATTAAACAAGGAGAAAACTCCTCAACACATCTTTGTTGTAAACATGTCATTGGTTCAATTTTGTAAATTTGTTTTTTGTGTTAAATGCATTTAAATGGAACATTAAGCATAGTAATAATATGCTTAATCTATTAGTAATTGTAGATTAAATACCCATAACACCTTTATTGGTTTAGCATGTTATTATAAGATACTAAAGAAGACCTACTATTTGTCAGAGAAATCTTCACTATCCCCCACAATGAAGACAATAAAGATTGACCTCTTGCACCACAACAAAGAACATTGTAATAAGAATAAGATATAATATAGTGTTAGAATAAACTTTGAACAAAGACATGTAATGCTTAAGTTAATGATCTAAAAAGCTGCAAATATAGGAATTGAAAAAGAAGATAGTGCCAAGAAACATTTTCACAAATATGAAATGTGAGGAAAAGTAATAACATTAACAATGCCAAGATTCACAACATTAAATTTCACCTATGGATGAGCTTCTGTAGTGGGTTGCCTAGCATCAAAAATTTGTTGAGTTGCATTTGAGCTGTAACTAAGAGTATCATGTGGAACATACCCTAAACTTTGAAAGCATTCTCCAACCTGGCAATTTAAAATTCAATCTAGGCAAGCATCAGTAAGTGAAATAAATTATAGACATCAACATCAACACCATCATAATCATTAGAAATAAACTTTAAAGACATATTTTGGATAGTACTATGTTTCTTGAAAGTTTTTGTGATGCTTCTAAACTTTAAAGACATATTTTATGGCTTAATGATAACATAGATTAGTGTTTTGTTTTCTGATGGAATGTTGTTGATCATTCATGGTCTTGAAGAAACTTTTGATTGTTTTGATTCTCAAGTCTTGATGTTGTTTCTCAATGTGATATAGACTGACCACAAGATGGTTCAGTTGGTCCTCTCTTTCTATTTAATCATTTGTCTTCTTCATGGTGTAAGTGCTCATTAATATTCATTAATGGCGGGTGGTGATTCCTTGGTAATAAAGGCATTGACAACATTCATAATCATATAGCTCTTTACCTGATCTAGTCACATCATCAACATCGAGGTCAGTTTGTCTGGCCTCGGCCTCAACCTCAACCTGCTCGTTAACAACAACCTCTACACTCTCTACAGCTGCAATACAAATTGTTACATTAATCCAAACACCAATTGCAATTAAATTTGAATTACTACACCAATCAATTTAAGATGTTTACTTGTATTACTGTGATGGACGTCCTCATTGTCATCAACACACATAGGTTGTGTATGACAAGAATAGGCAGGCTCCAAAGTTTCTAGATAACTATTTTTGAGAAGAAGAAAAAGTGGAGGCCAAAGAAGGGATAACTATGAAGGTTTTCTAGATGTAGGTTACTGAATCATCATCTCTTGTTGATATATTTCAAATTCTACTCCGGAATGAACAAACTATAGAGATCTAACATAGCTAAACATAGAATAAAGTAAATAAGAAGGTATAGAAGATACTCGGATATCAACCAAGTATACTCTAGTCTATATGCATCCAAACTATACTAACAAAGGTGCTGAGGAGAACCTGATTAGTACCTTAGTGTTAGTGTATTGAGGAAGAGTCTAGTCCTAACAGAGGCTTCCAACCCTAATCAACTCATAGTTAACATTGCCAATAATTGCTGGTTGTATGGATCAGATCATAATCTGATCTTTATTCATGCTCAGGCTTGTTCTTATCTATTAGCCAAAGCTGCTTATCTTTCACACCAATATATGCTGATCTAAGTTTTCTTAAGGCAAAGAATCAAGGTTTTGGGGGAGGGAAGCATGTTATGTTTTTGGTGCTTCTTTCCCTAGAATCCAACACCATATATATATGAATTGAATTATCTTCAAGAGGGTTGACTTGGTCTTATTAAATATATTTAATGTTAAAGCCAAGAGGCTGACCTTGGGCCCTTAACTAATTCAACCAACACATATATATATATAAATGAAATAATAATCTCCTTATTATTATAAATCACACAAGGGTATTTATTTGATCAATTTGATCTTGGCCAAAAAGCTATAATTATTAACACTCTGCACTGGTACTCAATCTGGCCTCCACTCCATACATGTCTTCTCATAATCTAAAAACTCTCCATCGTTGATTCTTGTCATTTTTTCAGCATCTTGATGGACTGAGATGTTAAATTATTGAGCTTCTCTTTGTTTCGAGAATAGTTAAACATTCTCTACTTAATAGGGCCAACCATGTGAAGGTGGAAGCTCATCTGGCCCCTCCTAGGAGCCTCTTATGACCCTTTACGACATTTTAAGACCTCTAAGATGTATTCTTAGGGATCATAAATGGTCATAAAGGGTCATAAGGGGCCCTGGGACACAATAGCTAAGAAACATAATTGTTGGCATCATGGTCACAATTTTTTGGAGATAACGTAGTTGAGTTGTATACCCAGATGGTGGAGAGCAACTCCTGCACCTCCGATTCCAAGTTGACTACATCTATTGCTCATGAATACAAGGTCCTCCAATAGATGTATTCAACTTGGAGTCAGGGGTGTAGAAGTTTCTCTACACCGCTTGGGTACACAACTCAATTACGTTGTCTCCAAAAGATTGTGACTATGATGCCTACAATTATGTTTCTCAGCTATTGTGAAATCTACATTTATGTTTCTTAGTTCTTGTGTTTATGTGCATGTTTTTATGTAATTTGGATAGTAAGTCTAATTTAATTTGTCCATGGACTAAGACCTTAAATCATGTAATGAGGATGCTTAGAACACTAGTATATGCAAATTTCATTATTTAATAATAAAAATCTATTAAAATGTTTATACCTTCTCCCATTTGCTAGTGTAATTCCTCTTTGAGTATCCCCTTTTGTCCTTTGCATCCAAAATGAACTCATTCCAATCCCTCACTGGAATAAAGGGAGGATGCTCAAACTTTAGCAAGACTTCATAAACACAACATTCATAGATTACATTCAATGCATTATTTATGTTTGTAAATCAGCATTGCGTACAAATCTACAGATGGTGCATGGTACGAAGCCACGCTCAAGCTTGAAAATGATAGTCAATCCATAGTCAAGGTCAAGGAACAAATGGAACAACCAATAAAATAGTATATGTTAAATCATGTGATTGATAGCAGATTAGGGCTCACCTGAGCCATAAACATGAAGAATTATTCTAAAAATAGATGTAAACCATATATATGCGCACTTGAGGCAAAGAGAAGTTACGTCATATCCATATTAAAATATTAGTTACAATATAAAAATACTAAACTAACTAATTCTTAAGTTCATCTCTGCATATGGTTGCAACAAAGATATGCAATTACAATACAAAGAAGGCATCGTAAAAATATAATTTCAGAATTTGCCCTAGCCTAACACGTTTTGCACTCAAATCCTTCATCATGGATAAGTGGAGATGGGTGGATAGATGTAGATGAGTTGTCATTGACCCAACTAAAGTATCTACAACCATTATTTCCCTGTGATGCCTAGTCTACATTAGTTCTTATATTATAATGAATAGTATTTACATTAGAAACATTAAATATATACACATCAACAACCTTTTTTCTATTTGGGCAACACCAAAATTATCGTCCAGGGTTGTTCGGTGTTTGTGATGTCTTCAACACACACTACCCACCACCACATCGACAGTTTGGCACATTGACAAGAGTCATCAAGCCTATATATCAATAATGCACCGCACCATCGTTACTACATTTATTATTTTTATATGATTATTTTTATATGAAATACACCAAGGAGTACCATCAGAAATATTAACCATTTACAATAATGAAAAGTAAACCTAAATCAAATAGCTCATTTTTTTATCAACATGTGTAGTCTTTGTGTATATGAAAAATGAAAGAAATATGAAGCTAAAATAAAATAGTGAACAAAATAGTATTCCACATAGACTGAATGACAAAATCCTATCACAAAGCATAGACATAGGAAATCAAAAAGGGACAAAAGACAAGAAATAAGAAAAATCATTACGACTATAGAAAAATTATTTATACTATAATAAAAAAAAGAAACACTCTTTGTCAACAATTTTCAAAATCATTAGGACTATAGAAAAATAATTAAGACTATACAAAATCAAATTTTAGAAATGGACAGTTCTGATGCTTTGCCATTATAACAACTGAGCATTCATCATTTGGTATTGTTTATTCCATTTAAGTATGTCAACAATGTTTAAAATCCTGTCACCATGCATAGACAAGAAATAAGAAAAATCATTAGGACTATAGAAAAATCAAGCTCTATAAATGGATGTTTCTAATATTGCTTTGCCATTACAACAATTGAGAATTCATCATTTGGTACTTCTTGGTGTATTCCATTTAATTTTTTCAGTTGTCCTGTTTATGTGCATGTTCTTTATGTGTTTGGCTTCTCTCCCTCGCAAGGGATGCTTCGATAGGTAATTGATTTGAAAGCATAATGATTTGACAGTCTCTTTTTAGGATAGGTGTAATCATCCCACCAACCTTAATTAGCAACATTTGTGATATATGTCAAGTACTTATAATCAGTATGCCCAAAAAATAGAGACTTAGTAGTAAAAGCATGTCCTTTGGTTTACTAGTTTACTTATAATCAGTATGTCCTTTGGTTTACTAGTTTAATCTGGTTTAAGAATGGTTTGTTTCATGTTTGAATGTACCATTGAATGAAGCTTGGCTATATTAAGTACAATCTTAAGACTCATGACTCTTCAAATTCACTTGTTTCCTTCAGACCTCCAAACATGTGTACTTTGAGTAGCCCTCCAACAAATGGACTTGTGATGATTTTCACAATAGTACATGTGTAGGAGGACTACTCAAAGTACTGCTTAGGCAAATTTGAATGTTCATCACCTGTTCATATAAGAGTTAATCATAGAAGGTATATGGTAGACCCAGTAGAAAATAGATTTGTGGTGATTTTCACAATAGTACATGTGTTGCTAGGTAAGCTCCCAATAGCACTCAGGCAAATATGCACGTGCATCACCTGTGCATATGAAGTGCCCCAAATGGAAGATACATCACTAAATTCTGCATACTCCTTATTTTGTTCTGTGTTGATATTGTCAGACATGGTCTTTCTTGAATGGAATGACTCGTTACTTGTACATTGACTAGAATGTTGGTGGAAGAAGGATGATTTGTTTGCAACCATTTTTTCAACTCTAATTTTCTCAACACAAAGGGACATTTATCATAGTCATAGAAACATGATTATTTTAAAATGAAATACACCAAGGAGTACCATCAAAAATATTGACTATTTACAATCATGAATAGTTAACCTTAATCAAATAGCTCATTTTTTTATCAGCATGTGTAGTCTCTGTGTATATGAAAAATGAATGAAATATCAAGATGAAATAAAACAATGAACAAAAATTCAAATTCAATGCCTAATTTATGAAGAGCAACAAACATTAGGATGAAATAAAAATCATTAACAGTATAGAAAAATCATTAGGACTATAGAAAAATCATTAAGACTAGAAAATCAAGTTCTAGAAAAATCATTAAGAGTACTATAAAAAAATCATTAGGACTATAGAAAAATCATTAAGACTACAAAATCAAGTTCTATAAAAATCATTACGACTATAGAAAAATCATTTAGACTATAAAATCAAGTTCTAGAAATGGACGGTTCTGATGCTTTTCCATTAAAATAATTGAGCATTCATCATTTGGTACTTCTTGGTGTATTCTATTTAAGTTTTTCAGCTATTGTGTTTATGTGCATGTTCTTTATGTGTTTGGCTTCTCTCCCTCACAAGGGATATGTCGATAGGTAATTGATTTGAAAGCATAATGATTTGACTGGTCCAAGTAATGTTTTTAATCCTTTGAAGTTTCTCATGATCCTGATGTAAGTTGATTGGATTAAGAAATTTGGGGATCCAATAGGACTTTAGGGGAGTTCAATAAATGTTTTGGAAGACTTAGAGGAACTATTAGCATGGTTGTTCCTTCATCTACAATGAGTTAGATTGAATTTGCTAAGTTTTTAAATTTTTTTTAAGTGTATTTTGTAATCTATTTCCTTTCCATGGACCCAAAGACCTAGCACCCATGGAAAAAGGATACTAACAATGTATTATACAACTCTAATATTCTTGACTTGCAGAGATTTGAGAAAGTAAAGAGAACACTGGCTATGTTTAATGTTAATTGTTCCTGCACAATCCACTCATACAACAGTGAAATGCTATGTGATTGACAATTTCATACAACTGGTCCTTTGGCGTGTATTAAATAGAATAGAATTTTTAGCATATTATTATCATTCTATTTCTTTGTTGTAAACATGTCATTGGTTTGATTTTAATCTACTGGTGTCGTGCCCTAGCCCATGCTTTATCTCTATTATTTGATGTTATTCACTTTTTTGAAATGTTGACTATGGTTATCAAATGGAAAAAATAGAAAAAAAATATTGTACATGAATTTTTTTTTACAAAACTGAACCAATGGCATGTTTACAAAAAAGAAATATAATTATAATAATATGCTAAAAATTCTATTTTGTTTAATACACGCCAAAGGACCAGTTGTATGAAATTGTCAATCACATAGCATTTCACTGTTGTATGAGTGGATTTTGCAAGAATAGTTAAAATTAAACAAGGAGCAAACTCCTCAACATATCTTGGAAACCATTGAATTCAATAATAAATGAAACCTAACACCAACACTATTCCTTCCATTCACTTCTACCATGAATTCCAACACAAGCACAAGCTATTCCAAACTTCAAGTACAAGCTATTCCAAACTTCAAGTAAAATGAGAAATATGCTATATCAAATCATTCATATTCATAGTAACCATTCAAAGGATCATTTTGTCAATGAACCCTCTGATTGTACCCCTGCGGCAGAGAAAGGAAACTTAGTAAAACTAGTCTATGCCATTGTTTGTGAGGGTACAGTCATGATAAGTGTCTCTCAAACCTCTCCAAACATGTAAGATTGTCTTTAAATACTTTATTGATCTCTTCTAAACATTAACCAAATCAAACCTACATTTGAATCCACACACAATAACCCCAAAATGAAGGGTTTTGTATCCTTTAATGAATCTCAGACATTGGTAACACATGGACAGTCAAACCAGTAGTCTCCAAAGCATTCAATAAGTGACTAGATTGTATTTAATACATGCCAAAGGACTAGTTGTATGAAATTGTTAATCACATAGCATTCCACTATTGTATGAGTGGATTATGTAGGAATAGTTAACATTAAACAAGGAGAAAACTCCTCAACACATCTTAGAAACCATTGAATTCAACAATAAATGAAACTTAACACCAACACTATTCCTTCCATTCACTTCTACCAAGAATAAAGCATTTAATCCATTCAAAATTACATATAATCATTAGACAGTTACATTTTCTGACTGTGTAGAGGAACAATCACGACCAAAATGATCAAAACTACTTTCACCCTTGCACAAGATATTCCAAACTTCAAGTAAAATGAGAAATATGCTATATCAAATCATTCATATTCATAGTAACCATTCAAAGGATCATTTTTTCAATGAACCCTCTGACTGTACCCCTGCAGCAGAGAAAGGAAACTTAGTAAAACTAGTCTATGCCGCTATTTGTGAGGGTAGAGTCATGATAAGTGCCTCTTAAACCTCTCCAAACATGTAAGAATGTCTTTAAATACTCCATTGATCTCTTCTAAACATTAACACATGGACACTCAAACCAGTAGTCTCCAAAGCATTCAATAAGTGAATATGAATGTTTGAAAACATTCCTCTCAACTTCCCCAACCACTCCTAATCGGTTAGAGGGATTAACTAAGTGTTTAGACACTAAAACTTTTTAAACATACTTTATCTAATATGATGAATTGTAATATCAACAAACGTGAATCCAAACATTTGAAAATAGTGAATCGATAGCCTTGACCACAAGCACCAATAACATCAAATAATGGAGATAAAACACGGGCTAGGGCACGACACTAGTAGAATGTGGTCATTTCAGTGAGCATTCATGATCAAATAAAATGAAATGCATTTGAAATTTTTGGTCGAGTATGATGCCAGAGGCTCGAAAGATGTTGCTCGTCAAAGCTACCAATCAAAGATGAAAAAATCACATACCTTCTCTCACGCTCAGCTTGCACGAAGGAAGATTTGATAGCCAAATCTTCCTTGTACCACACAAAGAACATGCCATTGGTTCAATTTAGCATGTTATTATCATATCAGATAAAGTATGTTTAAGAATTATTGGTAAGGATAGGAATAGTGGAGATTCTAGAAATATCCCTCTAACCGATTAGGAGTGGTTGGGGAAGTTGAGAGGAAAGTTTTCAAACATTCATATTCACTTATTGAATGCTTTGGAGACTACTGGTTTGACTATCCATGCATTACCAGTAACTGAGATTCATTAAAAGATACAAAACCCTTCATTTTGGGTTATTGTGTGTGGATTCATTCGCTTTAGCCAAGAAGATCAAGAAGATGGGGCAGGAGGACATTGTGGTAGAAGAAGTATTTAAAAAAGAAACAAGAAGCAATAGAAAAGTTTTTAGGAGTTTGGAACAACATTTTAGAATCCATGAATGGTATGGGTAAGGTGACCTTCATTCTTGGTTGTGACTTCAATGAAACATTGGATATGGCTAATAAGAAGAAGGGTCACTTGTTGATAGTGTTCCTTGAGAGAAGGGGGATTGTGAAAGACTTGTTATCAGTGTATTGTATATTTCCAATATGTTTGGATGCAAAGTAGACTAGGAGAATGAAGGATCACTCACTGATTGCATGATAACCCAATTTTGAAGGGTCACTAGTTGAGGGGACAGTCAAGGTCTGGATGTTGATAGTAATTCATTGAGGGAAGGGGTATTGTAAAAGACTTGTTATCATTGCATTGTGTATTTCCAATATGTTTGGATGCAGGGCAGACCAGGAGAATGAAGGATCACTCACTAATTGCATGATAACCCAATTTTGAAGGGTCACTAGTTGAGGGGATAGTCAAGGTCTGGATGTTGATAGTGTTCCTTGAGGGAAGGGGGATTGTGAAAGGCTTGTTATCATTGTATTGTGTATTTCCAATATGTTTGGATGCAGGGCAGACTAGGAGAATGAATGATCACTCACTGATTGCATGATAACCTGATTTTGAAGGGTCACTAGAAGAGGGAGGAATGAAGGATCACTCATTGATTGCATGATAACCCCACCAAGCATTCTTTCTTTTAAGTTTCCACAATATCTCAAAATACATGATCATTATTCTTTACTTTCTTCTATATTCTATTCTTTCTATGGATTTTTTATCTCAGAAATATATCAAAAACATTGCAGATGTGCATATAAAAGTAAAATATTGTCCTTCAATTGTTCCACATTGAAGCATTTCCTCTTGGGAGTATTCTCTTCATTTGTACAATATCTATCAAAAATGGTTCCCATATTTCTTCAAGATCTATTTTAATCTTTATACTGCAATTTTGATTAGATTTGACCAATAGTTGATTTCATTGGTATTTTATAGCATATACTCCTAATGTGAAATGTGGAGAGAAAGAAAGAGACACACTAGATATGAATTACATGATATACCCATCATCACTTAGCACTTAAATAATAAATTATGGACAGTGAACAACCCCCTAACTTCTGGATGTTTGTTTCATGTTGGCCTCTTATTATATGCAAAGGTAGGCCTATCTTAGGCTAACAACCACAGTGTAGGGGCCATAAATTATGGATCCAAAAATAGTGCACACTTGTATTAAATTAGGTTCACTATACTACAAGGGAATGGAAACCATGCAATAGTGCCTCATGGGGATGGAAGCAACCCTTCACTAAGAAGATGATTGTGTCTGCAATATTTACTAGAGGCAAAGAACATAATTTGGTTCCAGCAATTACTCCTAGAAGATAATGGCACCCACAAAACACTTGGAAAAGATAGCACTCACTATATCTTTTATCACTCTTTTAAAGCTAGGACAATAAATCTCAAAGATTGATCAACGAATTCTTGAACACAAAGAACCATTGACAGTTATGATTCATGTGTACAATAGCCAACAACCAGCTATTCCAATCATGGTGTCCAATAATTATGTTAGAAAAAGCATCTACAAATCCCTTACACAACCATAATAGATTCAAACCATGAACTGTAAGAACCTAACAATGGGACTAAGAAAGATATAGCCTAAACAAATCTTGATCATATTCCACCCTATTGTAAGGCCCAAGAAGTAACTCTACCTTAAAGCTACACATTCCTCTAGATGAAGCTCAAAGGTCAGGTAGCTGAAGCATAGCAATACTTGAATGAATATAGGAATAATTTGATGTACAATCATTTGCTAGCTTGGTTTGTGGGTTTTCCACATAATATTTTCCCTTTAACCACATTTATAGTTTGAGAAAATAAAAAAAAATTATTTCAGATTTATATTATCCTTTTGAACTAGCACACTACCATCAAAATGCATAATCATTGGTCATATCAAGAAAATTCCTATTGATTAGTAGGATATCCTTATAAAAATTCAATGCATGGATTTCTTGTGAATTATCGACTGCTATGTATCTTACAACTATGAAAGGAATAGTGTTGGTGTTAGGTTTCAGTTATTGTTGAATTCAATGGTTTCCAAGATATGTTGAGGAGTTTGCTCCTTGTTTAATGTTAATTGTTCCTGCACAATCCACTCATAAAATAGTGAAATGCTATGTGGAAGGGATGGTTGATAGTGTTCCTTGGGGGAAGGGGGATTGTGAAAGACTTGTTATCATTATATTATGTATTTCCAATATGTTTGGACGTAGGGCAGACCAGGAGAATGAAGGATCACTCACTGATTGCATGATAACCCGGTTTTGAAGGGTCACTAGTTGAGGGGACAGTCAAGGTCCTGATGTTTGGGCCATTGGAAGACCCTAGTTCTTTGTATTAATTGCTATTCAAATTGGATACATGGATTTCTTGTGAATTATCGGCTGCTATGTATTCTGCAACTGGATCCATAAATATGCATATACTTCTTTGGGGTTGTAAACCACTTAGGGATCAAAATAGAGAAACTAAATAAAAATCATTCTTTGTCCTATTTCCTTTTAACAAAGTCTTAACTATCAATGATACAATATATTTGATGCCCTAAGATATCAATACAAATGGTGCTTAGCTAGAAGCTCATGGGCTATCCATTTGATAACCACAATCAATATTTCAAAAAAATGGATATCCTTGAGCACAAGCACCAATAACATCAAATAATGGAGTTAAAGCATAGGCTAGGGCATGACACCAGTAGAATGTGATCATTTTAGTGACAAAAATATACAATGGTGTCATTAAACACATATGCCAGTAATATCAACAAACATGAATCCAAACATTTGAATACAGTGAATCGATATCCTTGAGCACAAGCACCAATAACATCAAATAATAGAGATAAAGCACTGGCTAGGGCATGACACCAGTAGAATGCGGTCATTTTAGAGAGAAACTCCCTCAACAATAAAATGAAATGTATTTGAATATGATGCCAGAGGCTCGAAAGATGAAGAAATCACATACCTTCTCCCGTGCTCAGCTTTCGCTCCTTTTCTCCCGCTCTCCAATCGAAATAAAAATGATGAGGCTATTTCACTTTTTTTTTTAATGTATACCCCAAATCTATCATATTTCTGATGGTCAATTAAACACCCATTAGAATACTGACATCATTGGGGCCTATTACAAAAAAAAGAACACCAAATTCGTAAGAAAAAGTTACCCATCGGAAACTTCTATCAAAATTTGGCCCCAAATGTAGTAGTGTGTACATCAATCTTTTGATTCTCAATTACCTTTCCCAGCTTATAGACTTCCATCTCAAGATATTTTTCTTTAAGTGGTTAGACTTTCTATGAGAAACCTTGTAGCTCTGATACCAATTGTTCGAAATATAATTAGGAAATGTGATACTGAGAGGGGGGGTGAATCAAATATCACCTACTAATCCATTTTGATATGAATAAAAATTTTGCATAGCATCAACAATACTTGATCATAATAAAATAACTAACACACTAAGCAACATCCATGAAAGTACTCATAACATAGTAATTTTGGTTACCCAAAAACCCTTAAAAGGTAAAATTGGGGTGGGGATGACACCTACAAATCTTCAGTATTGCAGTAATAAATTTTCTTGTTAGGACTTACAAAATTTGATCAAAACATGATCTACCCTGTGAGGGGTCTACCATGTTAAGAGCTAAAAGACTTATACAGTCTACCTTGATAAAGGATTTGAAACTTACAACAAAGTAAGCACTTAGTTAAGAGATTACAAAAGTCTGTTAGGACTACTTGGTTAAGATATTTACCCTAATACACTGGTTAAAATGTCTCAGTACGTGACCTTTTGGTTTGCACTGTATGCAGATTATAAATCTTCTCTTTACTATATTGTATTGATCTCTTCTATCAGATTTATCTCTATTCTATCATTTCACTCCTTAGCTCAGTCACTGAATTCTGTCTAAATGCTTCACTTCACTGAATGTGCCTCTCTTCGGGAGATCTACACGATGTCACATTCCCCCTCCTTGTTTTCTACTATTTTCATATATGTACATGTATGTTTGTTTGTTTGACTCAGTGATGCAGCTGCAGGTACTAGGCACATTCCCCTAAATTTCTAGGATTGAGCATGTCTCCTCCCAGTGAAAAATAGTTGATTTCAAAGATGGCCTTCAGTCCCACACTGCCACTATTGTTTTGGGTTTCATTTTGTTTCTTTTCTACGTGCTACCATACTAAGTCCAGTCTAAAGTCTTGTAGTCTTTCTCGTGCTTCGACGTGCATTTAGAAATTAGAAAATTAGTATAATTAAATATTCTATAATGTTGTTTTTGTAACAAACTTAATATTAAGGAAAATATTTGCTAGGAGTAAAATTTCTTTAAAAAATTAAAAAGCCTATTTCTTTAAAAAATTGTTGGAAATATAATTGGGAAATGTGATACTAAGAGGGGGCGGTGGGGGGGGGCTGAATTAGATATCACCTACTAATCCATTTTGATATGAATAAAACATTTTCATAGCATCAACAATACTTGATCATAACAAAATAACTAACACACTAAGCAACATCCATGGAATTACTCATAACATAGTAATTTTGGTTACCCAGAAACCCTTGAAAGGTAAACTGGGGTGGGGATGACACCCAAAAATATTCACTACTGCAGTAATAAATTTTCCTTTTAGGGCTTACAAAATTTGATCAAAACATGATCTACCCTATGAAGGGTCTTCCCTGTTAAGAGCTAAAAGACTTATATAGTCTTCCTTGCTAAAGGATTTGAAACTTACAAAAAAGTAAGCACTCAGTTAAGAGATTACAAAAAGTCTATTAGGACTACTCGGTTAAGAGATTTACCTTGATACACTAGTTAAAATGTCTTAGTACCTAATCTTTTGGTTTTCACTATATATAGATTACAGATCTTCTCTTTATTATATTGTATTCATCTCTTCTATCAGATTTATCTCTATTATGTCCTTTCACTTCTTAGCTCGATCACTGAATTCTATCTGAATGCTTCACTTCACTGAATGTGCCACTCTGCTCATTCCCTTCACATTCTCTATCTTTCACTCTTCTACATTTTAAAGTTTAGATCTTAACCTCATATAATCAACAAAACATCTTCATGATTCAAGATCTACGGTTCAGATTAATTCCTTTTGCCCCTTAAGCCTTACTAATTTCTGATTGGCTCTAGGTATTGCATAGGGATAAATGATTGCAAAATAGATACGTAATCACCTCTGTAATTACCTCAACAAACAAAATACAAAACGTGAATGTCACCCAAAATGATTTACCTCGATCACTATGCCATAACAAATTCATATGGCGTTCCTAGCTAACTTGGCAAATGTAGTTCCTGATACTCAACATTCATTGTACTCTACATATGTTCATATCTTTGTCGCTCAGTAATCATTGCATATATGACTCGGTAAAAACTAGACTCGACATAATACAAAAATACATAGTGACCATAAGTTTACCTGGCAATACTACTGCTCAGTAAGTATACATTACATAGCTCGGCCTTTACATAATGACTTGGTCCCAGTGATGACCGACCATCATTGCCTAGATAAATGACTAAGTGTGGGTCACTAATAGTCAACAAAACCATAGAGATCTACTATATATATATATATATATATATATATATATATATATATATATATATATATATATATATATATATATATATATATATATATATATATATATATATATATATATATATATATATATATATATTAAAAAAAGAACAAGATAAAATAAATAAATAAGGGTAAAAAAATAAAAGGGATATTAGGTAATGTTGGTTCCATGACCGTTAGCAGTTATGGAATGACATAAGAAATAAAGGTAATCAAGAAAAGAAGTTTTGGGGGAAAAAAAAAAACCTGGATGTGAACGGGAGAATTAGCGATTCAAGAAATTTTCAACTTTACAAGATTTTGTAGTGTGATTTTGAGGTAGGCTCTTTCTTTTATTTTCAACATTAAATGAATTAAAAATCTAAAAGTTTATTTTGGAAAATAGTTGTAGGTCTTTTCAATTCATTTGGTGAGTTTGAAATTGTGTGTATGTTAAAGAGGTGTAGTAAATTTTTCTGTATATCATCAATCTCAAAGATAGTAGGGCTTTTGATTTACTTATTAGCTTTGGAATCAAAATGAAATGCATCATTATTCCCAATGGATTTGGACATCATGTTTTTATTTATTTAATTAGCATGTAAGATAATTTAATAGCTATGTTGGAGAGATTATAAACCTGCATAGATTTATCTATTCACCTCTCAGCTTGTTACTCACATTGGTTTAAAAACTAAAATTTGAAACCCCTATTTTTGGTGTTCATATCGTGTCTCAAGTTTGGGTATTCCATTGTGCGAGCCTAGAATCATTTCAACCAAAGAGAGACTTTAATATAATATAAAATCCTACTAAACTTAAGATAAAAGTGTTTCCACTTCAGTACTTACAAAGTTTGCAGAAATTTTTATTAAGAGATAACTTTTCCAACTATTACGTTGTTAAAAAAAAAAAAAAAAATTCAGGATGAGATTGAGTGGAACCTCTAAATTTACATTAGCTTTTGTCTTCCCTATTATGGATTAAAATAAATTAAAATAGAGCAGTAAAGTTCTTAGCTTCCCTAAAATCAACCATAAAACTAGTTCCTTGGCTGGCTTTGCAAACAGATAAGCCAGTCTTTAAAATAAAATCTGCTCTTCACAACCGACAATCTCTAACTTTCAACTGCAAGTTTGATTGGCTCAAATCTCTTTATTTGTCAAGGTTCTACCATTACTACCAACATCTGATCACTTATTATAATTATCTCTAAAATTATGTGGCTGATTTTAATATGTTCTTCCAACCAAATAATTGCAATTTTTATGTTTTTTTTTAACTACAAAAAAACTCTGCCTGAAATTATTATCAGACTGTACCAAAATTGTTGTTGTTGTTGTTAATTTGCTTCTCATATATTTAAATGTGAATTATAAAAGAAAAATATAATATAAAGTAATTTATAATTTTATTTTCTTCAAATCATAATACAATTATCTTTTTATATTAATTTATTCTTCCTTTATATTAAAAGATAGAAAAACTCATTCAAAAATATTAACTTTATATTTATACGTAGAAGATTGTTTTAAGTTTCTTTTTAAAGAATATGGAATATATTCTTAATTCCAGATTTATGTAACTTTCCCTTTTTAGATTTACAAATAAGCTAGGCCTTATTCAGTTTTAAAAGGTTATTAGTTAGAATCTTGGTTTATATTAATAGAATATTAGGATGATTTTTATAAAAAAAAAAGTGTGTAGATTTAATTATGGTTATTATTTTTGGAAGTCTAATTTGAGTTATTATAATAGTTAATTTTAATATTTAGATTTGTTACATTTGTTTTAGAGGATAATATAATAAGAAAGTTTAAATTTTTGATGTAATAATTAGGTAGCTAAAGATTTTAAGAATTAAATTTAATTTATTGTTTAGAAGATTTTAGTGTTGATTTGAGATAATTAAAGTGTATGAACAATGTACTTTATTGTCGTATTTGATTCTTAATATCTTTATGACTTTATGGTTTCTTTTACTTAGCATTGAATTCTTTTGATGCTCACTAGTGGCTTCGTTGTTAACCTTATTTGAAACTATGTAAGCTATGTTCTGTGTGTTTGATGGATCTTTGTGAAATGTTGCCACTTGGAATTTGTTAATTCTTTTTTGGTGGGCACTTGATATTATTGTGGGAACGTTGGTTATATTTTCATTTGATCCACTATGGTACTTTTATGTTGCCTACAAGATGGGTGCTTATTATGTGAAAGGTTTTGATTTAAGATTGGTGAAATTAATATATATTTTATAATCCTAATGCGTAGGAGGTGGATCTAGTTTGTGTCCAGTGTGAGTTTGGTGTGGGAGGGACTACTAGGTGCATAGTTGAAGGGTGGCTCGCATTGGGGGTCGGGGTTCTAAGTGGCCAGTCCTAGATAACCCAATGAAAGAGTTTTATTAACAAGTGATAACATAATTAAAATTTATCGAGTTTGGTTTTTTCACATTAATACAAGATAATAATACCTCAACCATGCCTAGAGTATGCATGCACTCTTCATGAGGGTGGGTAGAGAAGGCCTAGTCGTCTGTGGGACGTTGATCTAGCATTACGACACCTCGGTATAGTGAGGTAGTTGTTTCCACATGGTGTCCAGGGTATGTGCAAGATCATGGTATACCAAACTATGGCCTTAAGTGGCAATGAAAAATCAGAAAATCAGGGTTAGTCAACTTGATGTAAAAGGTTGAACATCTTATGAACCTTATGTGAAAAAGTTGTAAGAGTAGAATTTGTAGGAAATTGAATGTAGTTTCTAAACTACTAGCCCTTGTTTGAAATTTTTATTGTCTAATTGTTCAAAATTTTAGATTTCAATGCAGTACTAAAAAAATTTTAAGGAAAAGATAAAGAGTACGTGTATGTATGACCACCTTAATCACAATCAAATGATGATATATTTTTCCAAGATTCTAGATATAAGTAGTAGACTCATGCCCAGATGTGATGCATATTTTTTTGTAATTTTTGGTCAAATAATTAATTAATTATGAATTTTCTGCTACAATTTTTTTAGAATAAAAAAATTCTCGTGTCTGATCACCTTAACTAATTCAAAATTTTACCAAATTCAAAACTTTTTTTTTCTTATAGTAGCCGATGCATATAATGTGATGCATGTTTCACATTTCAAAAAGGTTATACGGTTTAAAGTTATAGTTGTTTTTCAATCAGTATGTCAGTTATGACTTTAAAGATAACTCAATTGAAAAATAAGTAATAATTACTTACAAAACTTGAAATCGGACAGTGATTATATCGATGGAAAGCTAATAATGTCTTTAAGAAACTCTTTTTGTTTCATCAATTTTGGGTGAAAAAATAGTCGTCAGCTACATGGTCGAAGTCTCAGTATCAAGAACTATCTCCTGAAACACACCTAAAGGGTTGACCACCCACATTTCATAATGCCTAAGAAAAGACCAAGCCTAATCGGATATCCGATATTTTTGGATATCCGAAAAAGCCCGCCTATTTTGAAATTTGAATTGCCCCACTTTTTCCAATTTCAAGTTACAAGGATTTATACAAATATAGCATTTAAGTATAAGTTTGATTTCTTATACTTTAATTTATATTTCTATAAATACAAGTTAAATACATTCTAGGATGTTTGAGATAGGTTTCAGCTTCATAGGAGTTAAGATGCAAATTTTATATTTTGGGGGATTTTGAAAAATTTCAGACTTAGCCAAATTTTAGGATTCAGCAAGCCTTCAACAGGGTTACCTCCCATAATCCATCATGGCTTTCTAAGGTCAAACTAAAGCTAGCAAAAGGATTCTCAAAGGGTTTTAATTCATTTGATCACAAATCACTTGAACCCCTTATGACACACTTGAGGGTTCTAATGTGTCAAAAGGGGTTATGGGGACTTCCTAGGGGCTCTAACACATGATAAAGCATACTACGACCCCTATGAAGTCCCCATAACCCCTTTTGACACATTTGAACCCTCAAGTGTGTTTGAAGGGGTCGTAGGACCCCTTAGGACACACTAAGACCCCTTAGGAAAAACTTGAGGGTTTTGATGTGTCAAAAGGGGTCATGGGGACTTTCTAGGGGTCCTAACATGTGATAAGGCATACTAGGACTCCTAAGAAGTCCCCATGACCCCTTTGACACATTGGAACCCTCAAGTGTGTCCGAAGGGGTTGTAGGACCACTTAAGAAACATGTGAGCATTCCAATGTGTCAACAAGAGTCATGGGGACTTCCTAGGGGTCCTAATGTGTGATAAGGCATACTAGGATCCCTAGAAAGTCTCAATAACCTTTTCGACACATTGGAACCCTCGAGTGTGTCCTAAGGGTTCACATGACCCCTTCAGACACACTTGAGCATTCCAATAGATCAAGGGGTAATAGGACCCCTAAGAAGTCCCCATGACCCCTTTTGACACATTTGAACCCTCAAGTGTGTCTGAAGGGGTCATCCATAACCCCTTTTGACACATTTGAATGTTCAAGTGTGTCTAAAGGATTCGTACGACCCCTTCGAAAACACTTAAGTGTTCAAATGTGTCAAAAGGGGTCATGGAGACTTCTTAGGGGTCATAACGCATGATAAGACATACTAGGACCCCTAGGAAGTCCCTATGATCCCTTTTTATAGATTAGAACCCTCAAGCATGTTCTAAGGGGTTGTAGGACTCCTTAGAACATGTTTGATAGTTCTAATGTGTCAAAAGGGGTCATGGGGACTTCCTAGGGTTCCTAGTATGTCTTATCACATGTTAGGACTCCTAGAAAGTCCTCATGACCCCTTTTGACACATTAGAATCATCAAGTGTTTCATAAGGGGTCCTATGACCCCTTAGGACACACTTGAGGGTTCTAATGTGTAAAAAAGGGTCATGGGGACTTCCTAGGGGTCCTAGTATGGCTTATCAAGCATTAGGACCCTTAGGAAGTCTCCATGACCCCTTTTGACATAATTGAACACTCAAGTGTGTCCAAAGGGGTTGTAGGACCCCTTTGGACACACTTGAGCATTCAAATATGTCAAAAGGGGTTATGGATGACCCCTTCAGACACACTTGAGGGTTCAAATGTGTCAAAAAGGGTCATGGGAACTTCCTAGGGATCCTAGTACACCTTAAGATGTGTTAGGACCCCTAAGAAGTCCCCATGACCCCTTTTGACACATTTGAATACTCAGGTGTGTTTGAAGGGGTTGTAGGACCCCTTTAGACACACTTGAGCATTCAAATGTTTCAAAAGGGGTCATGGGGACTTCCTAGGGATCCAAGTACACCTTATCACGCATTAGGACCCATAGGAAGTCCCCATGACCTATTTTGACACATTAGAACCCTCAAGTGTGTCCTAAGGGGTCCTACAACCCATTAGGACACACTTGAGGGTTCTAATGTGTAAAAAGGGGTGATGGAGACTTGCTAGGGGTCCTTGTATGCCTTATCACATGTTAGGACCACTAAGAAGTTTCCATGACCCCTTTTGACACATTTGAACACTCAAGTGTGTCTAAAGGGGTCATATGACCCCTTAAAACACACTTGAGTATTTAAATATGTCAAAAGGGGTCATGGTGACTTCCTAGGGGTCCTAGTATGCCTTATCACATGGTACGACCCCTACAAAGTCCCCATGACCCCTTTTAACACATTAGAACCCTCAAGTGTGTCCTAAGGGGTCCTACAACCCCTTCAAACACACTTGAGCATTCAAATGTGTCAAAAGGGGTTATGAGGACTTCCTAGGGGTCCTAGTATTTTTTATCACATTTTAGGACCCCTAGGAAGTCACCATGACCCCTTTTGATACATTCAAACAATCAAGTGTGTCCTAAGGAGTCATTGGACCCCTTAAGATACACTTGAGGGTTCTAATGTGTCAAAAGGAGTCATGGGGACTTCTTAGGGGTCCTAGTATGCCTTATCATATTTTAGGACCCCTAGAAAGTCACCATGACACATTTGAACCCTCAAGTGTGTCCGAAGGGGTCCTATGACCCCTTCAGACACACTTGAGGGTTTAAGTGTGTCGAAAGGGGTCATGGGAACTTCTTAGGGGTCCTAGTATGCCTTATCACACAATAGGACTCTTAGGAAGTACCCATGACCCATTTTGACACATTGGAATGCTTGAGTGTGTTTGAAGGGGTCCTACGACCCCTTCAGACACACTTGAATAATCCAATGTGTCAAAAAGGGTCATGGAGACTTCTTAGGGGTTCTAGTACACCTTATCACACATTTGGACCCCTATGAAGTCCCCATGACCCCTTTTGACACATTTGAATGCTCAAGTGTGTCTGAAGGAGTCATAGGAGCCATTTGGACACACTTGAGCATTCAAATGTGTCAAAATGGGTCATGGGGACTTCCTAGGGGTCTCGGTATGCCTTCTCATATGTTAGAACCCCTACGAAGTCCTCATGACTCCTTTTAACACATTAGAACCCTCAAGTGTGTCCTAAGGGGTCCTACGACCCCTTTGAACACACCTGAACATTCAAATGTGTCAAAAGAGGTCATGGGGACTTCTTAAGGGTCCTAGTATGCCTAATCATGTGTTAGGACCCCTAGGAAGTCCTCATGACCCCTTAGACATATTAGAACCCTCAAGTGTGTCCTAAGGGGTCCTAGGACCCCTTAGGACACACTTGATGGTTCTAATGTGTAAAATAGGGTCATGGGGACTTCTTAGGGGTCCTAGTATGCCTTATCACATGTGAGGACACCTAGGAAGACCCCATGACCCCTTTTGACATATTTGAACACTCAAGTATGTCCGAAGGGGTTGTAGGACCCCTTTGGACACACTTGAGAATTCAAATGTGTCAAAAGGGGTTATGGATGACACCTTCGAACACACATGAAGGTTCAAATGTGTCAAAAGGGGTCATGGGGACTTCCTATAGGTCTTAGTACACCTTATCATATGTTACAAACTCTAAGAAGTCCCCATGACCCCTTTTGACACATTTGAATGCTCAAGTGTGTTCAAAGGGGTCCTACGATACCTTTGGACACACTTGAGCATTCAAATGTGTCAAAAGGGGTCATGGGGACTTCCTAAGGGTCCTAGTACACCTTATTATGTGTTAGGACTCCTATGAAGTCCCTATGATCTCTTTTGACACATTAGAACCCTCAAGTGTGTCCTAAGGGGTCCTATGACCCCTATGAACACACTTCAGCAATCAAATGTGTCAAAAGGGGTCATGGGTGTTGGATATTTGCCAGTAGGGTAGTACTAACTATATGTTTTTCATTGATGACAACATATGAAAAGTAGCATGCGTGGAAATTTTATGCAGTAAGCTTTTAGTATATGTAGCATGGACATGATATCAGCATGATATCATGGGTATAGAGGTTAACTATTAGTGTAGATAGTTATATAGTAGCTAGTGTCAGCAGTGTTCCTGACAGAGTAATAGATAGTGTTCTATGTATGGTTGTTTGTACAGTTATAATGGAGCCTTGCGCACTTGGATATATGTTGAAGACATGTTAGTGATGTTTAAGTTCATGGATGCATGGTTAGATGATGAATGCAAGTGAAGTTATGCAATCACTATTCGCCAGTAGTAGTTTCTTATGTTTGTTCAGAAGAGCCGATAGAGATTTTATTGGTTCTTGAGTTGTGCCTATCTTGAGGGTATGTGCCCTTGGAGTTAAGATTGGAGAAGTGTTATTGATGTTTGGTTAAGAGTGCATAAGTTAATTTATCCATAGAGAATGTTCTAGTTGTTTTGGTAGAGCCGACAGTGTGTAGCATGTGTCTACAATTATTTTATTAGACAGGTCCCATAATGTGTTGCGTTCATAGTTGAGATGACATAATGTTTATTTGAGTTTGTTATAGTTTCTCTAATATGATTTCAAGATGGTTCTAACAGGCTGACTTGATTATATCATTTGGAGGAAAGATATTTTTAGGAAGTCATTTGTGATTTCTTGAGTCTGGTTCATGCTTAATTAAGCAAAGTAGAGCAGAGTGTGTGAAGTGTTGAGCCATAAGAAGAAGGTCTATGTGACCAAGTAAAGTACTTGTGTTATTCATTGGAACTGATCCAGATAGCAGGTCAAAGTGCAATTCACCAAGATCCAGATATAGCATGTATCTATTAATTAGAAAGTTGTAGCCTTCGCCCATTTGAGTAGTGAGCTCTTAGATAGTGTTTCCTCTCCCCTAATAGGGAGAATTGTAAAAGACTCCTAATAGGGTCCGACCCTTGACTAGGTCTATTGTACTTAATATAATGTAAAGCTACTCCTAACAGGCTAAAGGATCTTCTAACAATGATCATTATACACTAGTACAGAATATTAGTGGGTATCAAGTCCCATCAGGGTTTTTACCTATTTGGGTTTCCCCCTAACCAAAATATTGGTGTTTTGTTCTTGTGTTCTTTCATTGCGCTTATGATTTATGTTTAAGTATACTTAATTGGATAAAGAATTGAATCTTGTAGATAACTGATTCACCCCCCCCTCTCAATTATCTCTTGGGACTATTCCTAACAATTGGTATCAAAGCCAAGTGCCTTAGAGAGAAATTTTAATAGCTTGAGGTTTATCAGATGGCATACATCAGGAAAGAAAGTCCTAAGTTCGATGGAGAGAATTATCTTGATTGGAAGAACAAGATGGTGACTCATTTGTAGTGCATTGTTTTTGAAGTTTTTAATGTAGCCATCAAAGCAACCAAGATTCCTACCTTAGAAGACCTTGCAAAAAATGATGCTACTAATGCACAATAGAAATTGTTTCATTAGAATGCTATTGCTAAAGAAGCCCTTATCAGCGCCCTTTCTGATGGTGAATTTTCAAAAGTAAAAAGGATAGATACAACCCACAAAATATGGAGACACCTAGAAGACATATTTGAAGGAGACAAACAAGAAAAGGATGCACGCAGAAAGACATGGAAGAAAAGTTACAATGCATTAGAGATGCTACCTAAGGAAAACATAAGAGCCTACAATTAGAGGATTAATGAAGCAGTTGCTGGAATTAGGAACAATGGTGGAGAGATTTCAAAAGAGGACATTATGGACAAGTTAATGACTACTCTTACTCCTAAATATGAAAGCAAGATCAACATCCTTGATGAGACCATGTAGCTTACATCAAATTTCAAGAGAGAGATCTTGATCAGAAAAATCTCAGCTTTTGAGATTTCAAGATTGAAGACAGAACCAAAGAGTGAGACAACTTTCAAAGCAATAGTTCATGGTAAGAAATCTACAAACACTTCTAGTAATTTTGATGATGATGATGAAGAGAAAACATTCGATGATTTTATTGCTATGATTTCCAAAAGAGAAAAGAAAGGAAAAGGAAACTGTGAAGGTCAATTACCATTTAAGTGCTTTTCATGTAATAAGATCGGTCACTTTGCATCTAAGTGTCCCACTAGAGCTAGAAAATTCAAAAAGGGTTACAAGCCTAAGTATTCTAAGGAATGCTACTATGCTTTAGATGGAGTTTCAGATGAAGAATCTGGTGATGAAGAAATTGGATTCATTGCTATTGTAGGCAAAATAAATAACAAGACAATTCATGTAGACAAGAAAGAGAATCAAGAGCTAGCATTGATTTCACAAGCTGACATAAGGTCAGACTGGATTATAGATAGTGGTTGCTCACATCGAATTATAGGGGATAAAGGTAGGTTTGTTCATTTGGACAAATACAATGGCAGTATGGTCAGATTTGGAGACAACACTCCTAAACCTATAGTTGGTAGAGGAGCCATCACTTTGGATGGAAGGAACAATACTAATGATGTTCTTTATGTTGATGGTTTGAAACATAACCTTCTCAGTGTTGGACAACTACTTGGAAAAGGCTATCAGTTGGAGTTCAAAGATGACAAATTCATCATTAACAACAAAGATGGTGTTATGATTGCATCAGGAACAAAGACAAGAGGCAATGTTTTTCAACTCAATTTAGAAGCAAGTTGTTTTGTTGCTAAAGTTGATGATAGTTGGTTATGGCATAAAAGACAATGTCATATCAATTTTGATAACATAGTAAAGATAAGAAATGTTAAGGTAGTAAGAGATTTACCTAGCATAGAAAAGCTAGTTGATACTATATGCAGGGAATGTGTGACAGGGAAGCATGTGAGAAATTCATTCAGGAGCATGCAAAATTCAGCAGAGAACAAGTTGGATTTGATTCATACAGACCTATGTGGTCCAACTCAAACAAGATCATACTATGGTGAAAGGTATTTCATTTTGTTTGTTGATGATTATACTAGGATGATGTGGGTTGCATTCTTAAAAGATAAGTCAGAAGCTTTTGAGAAATTCAAAATATTCAAAGCTAAGGTTGAGAATGAATTTGGACTAAAGATAAAATGCTTGAGATCGGATAGAGTAGGAGAATTCACCTCTGATAGATTCTATGAGTACTGTGAAGAACATGGCATAAAGAGACAGTTAAGTGCACCTAGAACCCTTCAACAGAATGGAATTGTAGAAAGAAGGAATAGGATCATTCTTGATACAACGCGCACCATTATGATAGAAGGAAAAGTTGCACACACCTATTAGAGAGATGCGGTCAATACAAAAGTCTATACGATCAATAGAATTCAATTAAGGCTAGGCGCTGACAAAACACCATATGAGCTATGGTTTGGTAATGTTCCTATAGTAAAATACTTTAGAATCTTTGGAAGCAAGTGCTACATCAAGAGGGATGAAGCAATAGGCAAGTTTGATGTAAGAAGTGATGAAGGAATTTTTCTTGGTTACTCTACTAAAAGTAAAGCTTATAGATGTTTCAATTTAAGATTCAAAAAGATCATTTAAAGTGCTCATGTAAAGATTGATGAAAATTTTATGATTCAAGAAAGATATCATGATTACTCACCCATGATTGAAGAAGAACCTAGACCCTCCACTACTGAGATAGTTATTGAGGAAATGTTTGATAGTATTAATGTGTTATTCAATGACCCTGAGACAAGTGAAGAAAATACTATAAGGCTGATGAGCCAGTATCACCTAAAGTTCCAAAGTTTACATCAAGAAATCATTCCAAGGCTGACATCATTGGAGATAAGAGTGGCAAAATCCTAACAAGGTCACAAGCAAAGAACACAGCTAGAAATGAAGTGATATGTTTACTATCTCAGATTGAACCCTTAAGTGTTGAAGATGCTTGTAATGATTCAGATTGGCATGATGCTGTGAAAGAAGAACTTGATCAGATTATTAAAAATGACACTTGGGAACTGGTCCTAAGGCCTAGTGATAAGAATGTGATTGGAACAAAGTGGATATTCAGAAACAAGATGAATGGAGATGGTATAGTAGTAAGAAATAAAGAAAGATTAGTGTGTAAGGGATATGCGCAAAGAGAAAGCATTGATTATTTAGACACATTTGCACCTATGAGCAGATTAGAAGCTATTAAGTTGTTTCTAGCCTATGCTACAGTCAAAAACTTCAAATTTTATCAGATGGATGTCAAGTCAGCATTCTTGAATGGATATTTTAAAGAATAAGTATACATTGAGCAGCTAGAAGGATTCACCTTATTAGATAGAACTGATATGGTATGTAGATTGAAGAAGGAACTCTATGGACTTAAGCAAGCCCCTAGAGCATGGTATGAGAGATTAGATGGATACTTAACAAAGATTGGATTCAAGAAAGGAGCAACAGATTGTAATCTATTCATTAAAGAGATATCTAAAGGTTTACTACTTGTAGCTATATTTTTTGATAACATTATCTTTGGAGGTAATGACAAACTCAGTGTTGAATTTTCCAAAGAAATGAAGAATGAGTTTGAGATGAGTATGATTGGTCCTATCAAGTACTTTTTGGGACTAAATGTGCAATATACAAAAAAAGGGATTTTCATTAATCAATCAAAGTATGTGAAAGAGATACTGAAGAAATTCAAAATGGATGATTGCAAGCCAGTAGGAACCCCTATGATCACTGGATGCAATCTTACTAAAGAAGATGACTCACCAGCAGTAGATATAACATTGTATAAGTCTATGATTGGTAAAATCATATATCTTACTCAAACTGGACCTGATATTTCCAATGTAGTTGGCATAGTTGGAAGATTTGTAGTAGAACCTAAACAAAGTCACCTCATGGTAGTAAACAGAATATTCAGATACTTGTAGGTCACTATAGATTATGATCTATTGTATCCTAATTCAAAAAATGTTGAGCTTCATGTGTACACTGATGTAGATTGGGCAGGATATGTTGATGACAGAAAGAGTACTTTAGGTGGAGCAGTGTTTCTTGGTGATAGACTTGTCACTTGGACAAGAAAGAAAAAAAATTGTATTTCTCAATCAACAACAGAAGTGGAGTATGTTGCAGTAGCCTTGAATTGTTCTACAATTGTTTGGATCAAGCAGATGATAAAAGATTTTGGTATTCAGATTGATTATCCTATTTTTATTCACTGTGATAATACTAGCACTATCAATATGTCAAAGAAACCTGTGATGCATGCAAAGACAAAGCACATAGAGATCAATTATCACTTCCTAAGAGAGAAAGTGGTAGAGAAAGAAGTCAAGTTAAACTATGTGAGTACTAAAGATCAGTTGGTAGATATATTCACAAAGCCCTTGCCTAAGGATACTTTTGAGTATCTCAAGGAGAAGTTGGGAGTAATTCCCTTCCCTGATTCTGCTTAGAAGAAAGAAGAAAAGGCATCAGTCCTCTGGGACTGGTGGAAGGTTGACTACTCTACCTTAGGAGTAGTAGCAGTGCTTACAATGAATGGCACCCTTTTCCATTGATGTCAAAGGGGGAGTATATATAGAGTCATGAAAAATAGAAGTAAAAAGAGGAGTAATAGATTAAGGGGGAGCAACATTCAGTTATGACAGCAGTATAGTTGAGGAAATGGAGAATATTAGAAAATATGGCAGCAAATGGAGGATTCATCTTTGGGGGAGTTTTGAAGAGGAAATGGAGAATGTTATAAAAGAAATGTTCATTTGGGTTGGTGGTGGTTTTTCATTTCACATGTTGCCATCAATGCCAAAGGGGGAGATTGTTGGAGATTTGCCAGCAGGCCAATACTGACTATATGTTTTTCCTTGATGACAACATATGGAAAGTAGCATGCATGGAAGTATTATGTAGTGAGATTTCAGTATATGTAGCATGGACATGATATCATGGGCCCAGAGGTTAACTATTAGTATAGACAGTTATATAGCAGCTGGTGTCAGTAATGTTCCTGACAGAGTAATAGACAATGTTTTGTGTATGGTTGTCTATACAGTTATCATGGAGCCTTGTGTGCTTGTATATATGTTGAAGACATGTTAGTGATGTTTAATTTCATGGATGCATGGTTAGATGATGTATGGAAGTGAAGTTATGCAATCGCTATTCGCTAGTAGCAGTTTCCTGTGTTTGTTTAGAAGAGACAATAGAGATTTTATTGGTTCTTGAGCTACACCTATCTTGAGAGTATGCACCCTTGGAGTTAATCTTGGAGAATTGTTATTGATGTTAGGTTAAGAGTGCATAAGTTAATTCAGCCTACAGAGAAAGTTCTAGTTTTTTTGGTAGAGCTGACAATGTGTAGCGTGCGTCTACAATTATTTTATTAGACAGGTCCCAGAATGTGTTGCGTGCATAGTTGAACTAACATAATGTTTATTTGAGTTTGCTATAGTTTCTCTAATATGATTTCAAGATGGTTCTAACAGGCCGAATTGATTATATCATTTGGAGGAAAGATATTTATAGGCAATCATTTGTGATTGCTTGAGTGTGGTTCATGGTTAATTAAGCAGAGTAGAGTAGAGTGTGTGAGGTATTGAGCCATAAGAAGAAGGTCTATGTGACCAAGTAAAGTACTTGTGCTATTCATTGGAACTGATCTGGACAGTAGGTCAAAGCATAGTTCACCAAGATCCAAATATAGTGTGTATCTGTTAATCGAAAGGTTGTAGCCTTCACCCATTTGAGCAATGAGCTCTCGAATAGTGTGTCCTCTCCCCTAATAGGGACAATTTTAAAAGACTCCTAATAGGGTCTAACCCTTGACCAGGTCTACTGTACTTAATATATTGTAACGCCACTCCTAACAGGGTAAAGGATATTCTAACAAGGATCATTATACACTAGTACAAAATATTAGTGGGTATCAAGTCCCACCAGGGTTTTTACCTATTTGGGTTTCCTTGTAACCAAAATATTGGTGTTGTCTTCTTGTATTCTTTCATTATGCTTATTCTATATGTTTAAGTATACTTAATTGGATAAATAATTGAATCTTGTAGATAACTAATTCACCCCCCCCCCCCCTCTTTGTTATCTCTTAGGACTATTCCTAACAATGGGGACTTCCTAGGGGTCCTAGTATGCCTTATCACATGTTAGGACCCCTAGGAATTCCCCATTACCCATTTTGACACATTCAAACCATCAAGTGTATCCTAAGGGGTTGTATGCCCCTTAGGACACTCTTGAGAGTTCCAATGTGTCAAAAGAGGTCATGGGGACTTCTTAGGGGTCCTAGTATATCTTATCATGCGTTAGGACCCCTAGGAAGTCCCCATGACCTCTTTGGACACATTAGATCCCTCAAGTGTGTCGTAAGGGGTCCTACAACCCCTTTGGAGACACTTGAGGGTTCAAATGTGTCAAAAGAGGTCATGGGGACTTCCTAGGGGTCCTAGTATGCCTTATCATGTGTTAGGACCCCTAGGAAGTCCCCATGACCCCTTTTGACATATATGAATGCTTGAGTGTGTCTGAAGGGGTCCTACAACCCCTTTAGAAATAATTGAGCTATCCAATGTGTCAAAAGGGTCACAAGGACTTCCTAGGGGTCCTAACGTGTGATAAGGCATACTAGGACCCCTAAGAAGTCTCGGTAACCCCTTTTGACATACAATTTAAATATTATGATATATATATATATATATATATATATATATATATATATATATATATATATCTATATATCTATCTATATATCTATATATATATATATATATATATTATATTATTATATAAAATATATATTAATATATAATTTTATATATAATGCATATTAAAAAATATATAGGAGAGAGTAGGAGAGAGTAGGAGAGGGAGAAGGGGAAGGGGAGAGTGTAGGAGAGAGAGAGAGAGAGAGAGAGAGAGAGAGAGAGAGAGAGAGAGAGAGGTCTTAAGAGGTTTTAACAGGTCCTAGGACCCATTAATGGGTCCTACAACCCCTTATGACACCTTGCGGCCCATTAGAAAGCCTAAGAGTATATCTTAGGGGTTGTAAGGTGTCTTAGGACCAATTAATGGCCCCTACGATCCCTTATGACACCTTACAGCCCATTAGGAAGCCTAAGAGTACAACTTAGGGGTCGTAAGGTCTCTTAAGGGATCTTACGACCCCTTATGACACCTTATGATCCATTAGAAAGCCTAAGAGTACATCTTAGGAGTCGTAATATTTCTTAAGAGGTCTTAGGACCCATTAATGGTCCTACAACCCCTTATGACACCTTAAGACCCATCAAAAGGCCTAAGTGTACATCATAGGGGTTGTAAGGTGTCTTAAGGGGTCCTAGCATCTATTAATGGCTCCTAAAAACCCTTATGACACCTTACAACCCATTAGGAAGTTGAAGATTACATCTTATGGATTGTAAGGGGTCTTATGGTGTCCTAAGACATAGTAATATGGCCTATGATTGCTTGAGAACCATTAATGTGTAGTAGGAACCCTAAGATGTATTCTTAGTGTTCCTAAGGGGTTGTAAGGTTTCTTAATGGGTCCTACAACCCCTTATGACACCTTACAACCCATTAGAAATCCTAATAGTACATCTTAGGGGTCATAAGGTGTCTTAATGGGTCTTTACATCCATTAATGGCTCCTAAGACATAGTAATATATTCTATGACCCCTTGAGACCCATTAATGTATACTAGGAACCCTAAGATGTATTCTTAGGGTTCCTAAGGGGTTGTAAGGTGTCTTGAGGTGTCTTAAGACCCATTAAGGGGTCCTACGACTGCTTATGACACCTTATGACCCATTAGGAAGCCTAAGAGTACATTTTAGGGGTCATAAGGTGTCTTAAGGGGTTGTATGACCCATTAATGAATCCTAAAACTCCTTATGAACCCTTACAACCCCTTAGGAAGCCTAAGAGTACATCTTAGAAGTCTTAAGGTGTCTTAAGGGGTTGAAGGACCATTAATGGGTCCTACGACCCCTTATGACACCTTACAACCCATTACAAAGCCTAAGAGTACATCTTAGGGGTCGTAAGGTGTTATAAGGGCTTTTAGGACCCAATAATGGGTCCTATGACCCTTATAACACATTACAATCCATTAGGAAGCCTAAGAGTACATCTTGGGGGTCATAAGATGTCTTAAGGGGTCCTAGGACCCATTAATGGGTTCTACGACCCCTTATGATACCTTATGACCCATTAGGAACCCTAAGAGTACATCTTAGGTCTTGTAAGGTGTCTTAAGGGGTCTTACAACCTATTAATAGGTCCTATGACCCCTTATGACACATTACAACCCATTAGGAATCCTAGGAGTACATCTTAGGGGTTGTAACGGGTCTTATGGTGTCCTAAGACACAATAATATGTCCTATGACCCCTTTAGACCCATTAATGTGTACTTGGAACCCTAAGATGTATTCTTATGGTTCCTAATGGGTTGTAAGGTGACTTAATGGGTTCTACGACCCCTTATGGCACCTTATGACCCATTAGAAAGCCTAAGGGTACATCTTAGGGGTCATAAGTTGTCTTAACGGGTCCTAACATCCATTAACAACTCCTAAGACATAGTAATATGTCCTATGATCCCTTTAGACCCATTAATGTGTACTCGGAATACTAATATGTATTCTTAGGGTTCCTAAAGGATCATAAGGTGTCTTAAGGGGTTCTAGGACCCATTAATGGTCCTACAACCCCTTATGACACCTTACGACCCATTAGAAAGCCTAAGAGTACATCTTAGGGGTCGTAAGGTATCTTAAGGGGTCGTAGGACCCATTAATGGGTCCTACAACCCTTTATGACACCTTACAACCCATTATAAATCCTAAGAGTACACCTTAGGGGTCTTAAGGTGTGTTAAGGATTCCTATCCTATGAGCCATTATGACACCTTACAACCCTAGAGAGAGAGAGAGAGAGAGAGAGAGAGAGCACCAAGGACAATCCATCAAGATACCAAGTACATCAAAGAAGATCAACTATGAAGTTCTAAAACCTATAATGGTTTTCTAAATAGCATGTGATTGTAATAGTCATAAAGGACTAATATGCATTGTAAGTGGACCAATAGTGTCCAAGAGTGTCAAGGATTGTTTAGGGGTTACTAAGAGGTTATAAGTGTTTAGAATAGGTCTCCAAGATGTTGGAAGTCATTAGGAAGTTTATATTTTATAATTTTTTATTATTTTTGAGTTGTTTTCATAGTTGAAAGATTCAGATTTTCAAACATAACGGTTACATTGTCTTTTAGTGGGAAACACATGCATAGGAGTCTTTTGGTATTCCTCTTTGAATGTAACTACCAAGAAATGGTTGGAGTGGAAGAGAAATCAAGTCATTAAATGATATTAGAGTCTATTTTTTGTGGAGAGGATGATGAAATGTATGAATTATTCTCTAAGATGTAAATAAAGTTCAGATTTTCTCCAAGTCCAGTCTTGGTTTTTTATCACATAAAATTGGGTGTTGTTGCGTGGATCATATCTCCCAACTCAACCATTGGATCTTTCTCATCTTGGATTATGTTTTAGAGAACCAAATTATTCCCATCCTCACAAGAGTGATTTTTCATATATTGTTTTATTCAAGAGTTATTCATGACAGAGTACGGGTCTATGCAGAGGGTAGTGACATGACAGTTTTGGATGAATTTTTAAGATGCATGCATTAGTGCTTAGTGCCTCTGCATTAGAGATATCATAGATATTATTATTATAATATTATTACTAATTTTAATATAAAAACATTAATATTATAAAAAATGATATCTATAACAATAATTAAAAACTATAAAAAAATTGAAAATAACATGGAATGAAAAAGTTTGAAATTGCAAATGTTGAAATTTTAAATGGAAAGAAAAAATTTGGCGGCAAAACTCTGATATCCAATTTGAAATCCGATATCTAATTTTAAATCTGATATCCGATTAGGCTTGTGCATTGGCTTTTGGTTTGGCCATGTATACTAACACCCAGGCCTACTAAAAAGTCAACACACTTTTTACCGCATTTTTGGACGAGTGAAAAGAGGATTTTTTTCACATCGCCACTTTTTGGCATACCATGATATTGCACATGCCCTCCACATAAGCACCAATCCTAGAGAGGCTATGAGGTGGCACTAGCATGGAACCATGTGATGACACCCTTTAGTTTGTACACTAGGGTCACCTCATTTAGTAGCTTTGCCTCTGGTGTAGGATGTGGTTGTGGATTATGATAAATATTTTGATGGAACTTCATTTATTGTTTTGTTGTGATGTATCAGTGGTAAATTTAAGTGTTGTATTTCAAGTCATCTTTTGTTCCTCATATTTATGATTTTGGCATTTGTGGGCCTGAAGTACATCTCCTAGCTCGGGGGAGTGGGCCATGAGGTTCATGTGGTTGGGTGGTGAATATTTTTCCACTGAGGCTCGTGTTTTAGATTGAGGATTTCTGAATCTTTTCTATAGATATTTGGCTTCCTTATTCCATGGAATTCACCTATAGAGGTTGCATTATTATTGTACTCTTAATGTAAAATTCTATGTAAACATTTAGAGTTGTAAACTATGAAAAAAATTGTGAAGAGATGTAGTATGTAGTCCCTTGATGTATCGGGGCATGTAATGGCATTATGTAATTATCATACATGGATATGACAATTGGATTGATGTAAAGTTGCAATGGTGATTCAATTTTATCTTTTCTTTATTTTTTTATTATATTAATGTTGTTGTGCATCAACGTCAGGGAACCTTTGAGGGTGAATAGAAAATATGTGTACTTTATTTTAATTATTTTATTGAATGATTTTTAAAAAATAATAATAAAAATTATTTAACTCTTTGGTTCCTTGGTGGGGGTGTTACAATTTGTATCAGAGCCCAAGTTCTACACTAGGAGCTCAATGCACTCATTAGTTTTCTGTTGTGCTTTATTTTTAGACATCATCTAATGAAGTCTATCTTTTGTAGTATGCTTGCCAGAGGTAGAGGCTATGGTAGAGGCTAAGGTCAAGGTCATGGTAGAGGTCAAGACTGTAGTCAAGAATCTGATAGCCATCTCAACTCCTCACCACACCATGAAGAGCAACAACATGGTGAGAAAAGTGAGGAAGGGAGGTATGAACAAAACAAGAGTCAGCAGGGTGAATCAGAAGGTGCCCTTTTGCAGCGGATGTTGCAAGAGATTTTGAATAGGTTGGATAATAGGAAGAATATAAAAGATAGAGATCAACATAGTGAGTCACATGCTAGGAGAGAGAGATCTTGTAGCCCTCCAAGGAGGACCCACACTTTCGATGAGGATGTTAGGCTAACTGCTCACATGAGGGATTTGGTTAGAACAAACCCTCCACTATTCTATGGTGAAAGTAGTGGTGCTTCAGTTGAGAATTGGCTAATTGATATTGAGAGGCAGTTTGCTATGCATGCTTATGAGAGTAATACAAAAGCTAGATTTTCCATTTTGCATCTCCATGGATTTGTGTCAAAACGGTGGAAACTAGATGAAGAAATGTTGCATTTGAATATAGCCACAATATCATGGGAGTTATTTTTAGAGAGATTCCAATCTCATTTTCTATCTGATCACTGGAGGCAGAAGAGAGCAGATGAGTTTCATGCCTTGAGATAGAATAATATGTCAGTAGAGAAGTATGAGCATCACTTTGTGGAGTTGAATCCCTATTCAAGATTCCAGCATGATAAGGCCATGTTAGTACAACATTTTATAAGAGGCCTTAATACCCAGCTCATCCATGATGTTTAGATTTGTGAGCCAAAGATAGTTAAAGAGGGAGTTGAGAAGGCATTAGTGATAGAGGAGAGTTTGGCCTTTAAACGTGGTGGTCATACATGAGGGAAGTTGGGAGGAAATCATCATTCAGGTTTGGGGCATTGAGGTGCATAGTCACAAAGTGTGGGATATTCTAGATTTTATTCTTCATCCTCCAAGGGAGGACAAAATTTCAAGAAGAAGAAATTTTAGGATCATAGGAATGATAAACCATAGTCTAGTCATGGAGGCAACTCAGGTGAAGATCAAAATTGGTACCATGCTAAGAAGCACTAGAATAACTAACCTTCTCAGAGTCCTAGGCCCAGTTTTGGTAGAGGCAGTGCTCAGCATCAAGTGTGCCACCAGTTCGGAAGGACCTTCATAGAACCATAGAATGCTACTCTTGTGGTCAGCCCGAGCATATTACAGTACATTGTCCATGGAAGTCAGGAGAAGCCTCAGCTCAGCAACAAGTCACATCAGACCCCACTGTAGGTGATGCTGCCAGGCCTCAACGTGTATTTGCAATAGCTGACTACCACCAGGTAGAACATGAGGGAACTGTAGTGGAGACTTCAGGTTTTTGTGGTAAAGTATCTATCTCTATATTATTTGACTCTGGTGCAACTGATTCATTTATTTCACCTTCCTTAGTAGAATGTTGTGGGATGATAATGGAAAAGAAAGGTAATAGGTGGCTTGTTGAATTAGCATCAAGAGGCAAGGTTCATGTAGACTCTCTAGTTCAGAATTGTGTATTGAATTTTGGGAAGATTGAGACCACTATTGACCTTAGAGTCATTCCTTTAGGATCATATGATGTGGTTTTGGGAATGGATTGGCTAGATGCTCATGCAACAAGTATAGATTATCGATGTAAGGTGATTCAGTGTGTAGATGGTTTTGGAGATAAGGTGGAGATTTTTGGTATCCATAGACCTATTTCTTTGGGCACTATCTCTACCATGAATTTGAAATGGTGTCTAAGATGGGGTTTCCAACTCTTTTCTATTTTTTATTACAAGAAAAAATAGGTTTTAAAGGGGGACCTAAAACCCCAAACAAGTATAGAATAAAAGATTAAGCATTAAGCATACTAAAGAGAAATAGGACTAGGACCCAGTCCACCGAAACCAAAACCAGTAGAAAAAACCTCAAAACAAAACACCAGCAAAAGAATAACAACCAGGAAGAAACAAAAAAGGATAGCACCAGGAACCAAGAACACTAAGAAAACTCTCTATGAGTTTCATCCACTTCCTTCTTCACCTAAGAGATCTTTTTTATGGTAGCATTGAATTCAGAAAGCTCCTATATTCTATCTTAGATCTTTCTCCTTTTAGTAGACCGGGTACATTTACCCAGGCCCTCCTCTCCCATATCCTCATTATCCTCCTCAAGTTTCTTGCTGGGGGAACCGGCATCCAGCTCTACTTTGATGGTAAGAAAATAGTCCATGGTAGAACCCATGAACATGTTATTATCCTACATATGTTTCTTCATGTCATTCTCTAGCGTATCCATTCTAACTTACATTTCCTACACCTTCTTGTCCCTGTCATTATTTATATTGCCATCCAAAGTGTTCAAACCAAACTCTAACATTTCCTGCAGAGAATCAACCTTAGCAGAAATAGAATGACATTTTAAATTCAAATTTTTTATTTCTCAAAAGACCCATTTCAACAACCGAAATGATTACATAGAAGTTGCCTTTGCAATCTAGAGAACCCCAAATGGAGGATCAATTTTGTCGTCCATATCTTCTTTGAGCAGTTGAACATTTTGTTCCTGCATATCCATAGTTTTGGTAAAGGGAATGTTCTGATAATGGGTAGGGACATTGACTTTCTTTGCAGCAGGGGAAACCATCTCTGCATTAGGGGAAGTTTTCTTTAATTCAAGGGCATCCAACTGAATATCTGAATAGGCCTCCATGATAACCTTTAGCTTAGGGGAGATGGGCATGTCATGTTCTTCAGAACTATATCATCTTAAAATGGAAGCACTTCCATGATAAGAGTGTTTAGCCCTCTGAGTAAGTGGTCTAGGGTCATGTTAAGCACCTTGATTGGGTCTTTTCATGTATATAGCTTTTTCCCCTGTTATGCTTTCCTCTACACCTGATTTTCACTTCATATCTGCATTTCCTAGCATCCTGGGTCAGGATCTTGAGGTTTTTGACCACTAGGTCAAAGTCGACCTTATGGGGTCAAAGTCGACCTCAACCTTGACCTAGTTAGATTTGAGCTCATCCCTGACCCCTTGTCTAGATTTCAAATTTCCTTGATCTCTGGGTGTCGAGTTTCAGGGATATTTATTTTCCTGCCTCCGGGTCGGCCATTTTAGGTTTCAGAATGGTAAATCCTTAAATTTCATTTAATCTAGGTAGATTTTCTAAAGGTTAGGACCTAATTGGGATTTAATTCTCCAAGGTGGCCCCTCTAGAGGATTGTGCCCTAGTTCACTATAAAAGGAGGCCTTCCTCTCTCATTTCAATATATCTTCTTTTTCCATCAAGCAATCATCAAGTTTTGTGAGAACACATCTTCAATCATTCAAGCAAGCCTTCAAGCATTCAAGTTTTCAAGCATTCATCCATCAAGGAGATCTATTGTTAGCCATTGAAGGATTCAATCTCTTTGGATCCCCCTTGAAGATCCATCCCTCTACACTCATCCAAGCCTCCTCATATGTAGAGATCAATTCAAGATTGGTGTTGAAGATCAAATGTCATTGATTTGAGACATCCTACATTCATTCTACATCCATTGAAGCATTCCTACTTGTGGATTTGAGGATTCAAATCCTCTACAAGGACTTCAATATAAGCAAGGTGAATTGTTTCATTTTCTTTGTTTATGCATACTACATTTCAATTCAATTTCAAGGTTATTTCCTAAATTGGGGTTTGACCAAGGCAAACCCCCCATACAAACAAAAACCCCCTCTTTCTTGCAGGTACAGGTGCAAAATTTTGGATCTGAGATCATATTTGGATACCCTTTTCAGTGAACTTTTGAGATTTGTGAACAAAATCAGAATCGACCTTCAAATAAAGAATCTAGCCTTTGACCTTTTATGAGGGTCAAAGACCACCTGCTATCAGAAAGATAAAAGATTTCTAGTTTTCCTCCATCTTGACATTTCCAGTCTGAAACAGGTTGCAAAATTGTCTGAAAGTACACACAGACATCAGAAATTGGCATTTTCTAGATTTTCCCTATTTTGAGGTTAGTATTTGTATTTCAATTATTTCAAATTTAAAACACAATTCTCCATAGGGAAATATAGGGTTTTTCTCTCTCTTTCATATTCTCCATAGATTGATTTGATTGTGTATTAACCTTTTGGTTGATCAAATTGGATCTCTCCTTTGGGAATTTGGATTTAGGAGTGGATCTCATATTTCCCCCATACATTACATTGAATAGAGGTGATTCTATTTTACCTCTATTCATTTTGGTGAACCTGACTAACTTACTCTCTTTCTTTTTGGTGTTAGATTTCCCTTTGTCTTATTATGTGTGTTCACCTTCACTATTGATTTTGGTGAACCTGACATACTTACTCTCCTTTCTTTTGTGGAATTGGATGCCCTATTGCATTTTGTGGTGTTAGATTTCCTTTTATCTTGTTAGTATTAGATTTATCTTTTGTGTTAGATCTTGCATGCTAATTAAATTTCCAAAATACAAAAATATTCATGCTTTATGTGGTTTTAGTTTAGTTTATTTGCATTGCATTGGTTTATGAGCTTTACTACTACTAGTCCTACTTATAATATTCTTGTTAGAAGAAGTCATAGACTCATGGGTGTCTTTGATCCTAAATCTTCCTCTCCTTTCCTTAGGGTCCCAGATGATAATTTGATTCTTCATGATTCCAATCCTACTATGGAGCAAAAATTTTCTCACTCATCTCATGATGAGGATGATGCTTTAAGAGTTCCTGCTCAACAAGTTCAAAAACTTTCAACTGAACTTGATAAAATGGGTAATTGGCTTATTCAAGAGAACCATAATCAAGATTCTATTCAAGCTATAGAGGCTCTTAAGAAATTTCTTCATGATAGTGATCAAGGTGTTAACCTCTTGCATGGTATTAATCACCTCATGCATTCAAATGTTAAACCTTTAGCTCAAGAATCTCAATATTCAGGGTTCATTCCTCCTATCACTAGTGTAGAACCTCCTTCTAATCCTTTACCTAATATTCCTACCTATACTCCTTCTTTGGTGACTGTGATGGTTCCCTCTGTTCCTATGAGTGTTCCTCCTATGTCCCTTCCTACATCACAACCTTCATATCATAATGTTCCTTTTACTTATTCCAATTTGCTTCCAACTGTAGTTCCTAGTGTTCCTCTAGTTGTCTCTTCTATTCCTGCAACTTCTTACACTTTATCTAGTGTGTCTAATGTTGCTACTCCTACTATGTCCTCTAATGATTCAACAATCATCAGTTTGGCTCAAATTGTGTCATCCTTACAACAACAACTTGCTTCCTTAACTCAAAACAAGTTTAGTATCCCTACATGTGACATGGGAAGTCCTTTTTCCTTGGATATTATTTGTACTCTTGTTCCTCAGCAAGTCGATATGCCTCATCTTGAGAATTATAATGGAAAAGGAGATCTTGTTCATCATGTTAAAACATTCCAAATCCTTTGTAGTGATTATGGTCATGACCATAGGATTTTAGCCAAACTGTTTACTAGAACCTTCTGTGACAAGGCCTTATAATGATATTGTTCCTTGCCTCCTTATTCTATTGATTCCTTTCCAAAACTTGCTAATGCCTTTATTCAACAATTTCAAAACAACATTGGCCTGCAAGTGTCTTTGTCTAATTTGATGCATTGTAAACAAAGTGCTAAAGAAAAATTAACTGAATTTATTGGTAGATTTAAGCATTTGTATGCTCAGATTTCCTATCCTATTCCTGATATTGATATTCAACATATTTTTATTTCAAATTTGCAAAAGGATATTAGAGATAAGATTCTGCTTACTGAATTTACCTCTTTTCAACAACTTTGTGTAGTGCTTCATCATTATCAATTACAAGTGAGTCAATTTGAGAGAAACACTCCAATGGCTCCTATTCTAGTTGATAAGAGTGACGCTTCTCCTAATCCAAACAAATTTAAAAAATTCAACAACTATGTCAAGATAAACAAATAAGCGAATGTAGTTGTTGATCAAGTTGTTGTTGCATCTCACAATGCCACTTCTGCATCCACTAATTTTCAATTAAATCATATGTTTACTCCTCTTTTTGAACCTTTACATGCTATTATGAATAGGTTGTTAACTGCTAATATGATTACTTTACCTCCTATTCGACCTCTTTTACCTGTTATGATTGCTTCTAAATCTTTTGATCAAAATGCTTTTTGTCAATATCATCGTCGAAATGGTCATGACTGAGAAATATTATTCTTTAAAACATAAGGTTCAAGACTTAATTGACTCTAATGCCTTATCTGTTGATAATCTTGATGGTAGTGGGAATAAATCTATTTCTCCTCCTAATCAAAACCTTAAAATCTATATGAATCCTTTACCTACGCATGATACTAATACAATTGCTCAACCATCTAATCTGGAAATTGTGTATGATTTTAAGATGGATGATCTCAATCATGTTGTTAATCAAGTGGAGCATGTTGGTCAAACTATATCTCAACCGCAACCTCCACCTCAACCTTCGAGTCAACCTCAAGCTCAATCTCAACCTCGACCAAAACCTAAACCTCAACAACAACCTAAGAATAAAAGACCTCAGGAAATTTTGATTACCTTTGATGACTCTGAGACTATTAAAGCTCCTGATGGTCCCCTTTACATTTATGCTAGGATTTCCCAGAAACCTACTCATGGTTGTCTTGTTGATCCTACATCCTTAGTCAATGTTATTACTAAAGATAATCTTTTTATGAAAAGATTACAACATGATTCTTATGATACATCAGATGTGTGGATTCAAACTTGTAATGGTTTTCTTTATCCATCATTTGGTTCTATTACTTTACTGGTTGAACTTCGTGGAAAAATTGTGAACACTACCTTTGTTGTGGTTCCTACTTCTGATCAATTTCAAGTTAAGCTAGGTTTACCTTGGTTGAATGCCATGTATGCTATTGCTTCACCTATCCATAAGTGTCTTAAGTTCATTCATGATGAAGGAGTGAAGATTATTAATCATAGTTTTTATCAACCTTCTAGGCCCAGAGATTGTGTTGCTCTAGATTTCTTTTGGCCTTCATTACCTAATTCATGTCCTCCTCAGCCTGATAATCTTTTCCATTCATATCAAGCTTATAAAACATCATAAGATTATTGAATCAAGCATACCTCCTATGGATCTTAATTGTGGTCTTTTTCCTACACCTTCTATACCTCCTTTAACTATGGCTTCTAGTTCTATTAATCAAGTTACTTCTATCACTCTTCCTAAAGAACCTATCAAAGATCCTATGATTGTTCCTCCTATTGTTGATAATCCTATTCATCTTCCTAAAGAACCTATGAAGGATCCTGTGATTGTTCCTCCTAGTTCTCAACCTATTTCAAATAAATCAAAACGTAATCGATCTGCTAATGAACGTTGTAAGAAGCATTGTGCTCATGCTAAAGCTCATAATTGTATTCTTCAAAGACCTCTACCTTCTTCAGATAAATCTATGCATTATGTGTTAGAAGTTGCTACTAATAATGATGTTAATATGCATGATTATGATGATTCTATTTATATCATAGATCCTATTTTGATTGATTTGGATGAAGAAGATACTCTTGATGATATTGATGATGTAAATGATGAATATGAGACTATTGAAATTGACATTGATTTACCTAAAATGCTTTCATCACAATTAACTCTTACACCTAGTGTCAAACATTGTGATTCACAAGAGGATCCTTGTTTGGAACTGGCTATCATTCCTACTATGTTGGATATAGTCCCTCTTGCCAGTTACCCACCTTCCCTAAATGATATACAATGAGATGGGGAGAGTAGGCAGCACACTTGATCAGCTTGTCCTTAGTGGTAGCTTTGTTGTGTATTTTCCTGCTATACTATGCTTCTCCCATAATGTGTTTACTAAATGTTGTTAGATTCTTTTATACGATCCTTGTTACTCAGTTGGTGCAAGGTGATAAAGTAATCAAAATTGTTGTTCAAATTCCTCTATATGTATCTCTATTCTTCTATGCATTGTTCCATGTTATGTTGTTATTGTGCTATTGTTCATAAATGTTTCCTTGTGTAATTTGATTGGATTTGAGTTATGGTAGCACTAATTATTTTTGGTCTCCATGTCATGGTTCAAAAAGATTCTCCTTCATATATCTTATGTGATCTTTCCTCCTTTGTGATCGTAGTTCTACTTTCTTTGGGGAATGATATCAATTCATTTGCAATAATATCATATATATTATCTTATGATCATACGGACCCCACAGTAGGTAGATCCCTTATGTGTTCTCTGTATGTTTCTGTGATATTTTCCTTGATTTGTCTTCGTCTAGGGGCATCTCGACGTGGAAACATAATTAGTGGAGTTGTTTATGTTTCTGTTAAAGCCATTGCTCCTGTTAAAGTGTCAGAAATGACTTTAATGTGGGAGCATACACTCTACTCACCTGTTGCACACACACACTTTTCAATATGCACATATTTTTCAAAATACTCTTTTTTTTCCCTTTTTGGATTAGTAACTAATCCTTAATGCATGTATTTATATTTTAGGATCTCTTGATCCCTCCAATTTCAAACATACATATATTTTGATCCCTTAAGGTTGGAGGTGTCCTTAGGACTGGATCTCTTTTATTTTTGGGTTTTTTCTAATGGAATAGAATATTCCTAAGGGTGAATCCTTGATGGGTTGACTAGTGAGTAGCCACATTTACTAGGTGGTTCAATTCCATCTTTCCAGTTGCATCATTTCCTGGTGTGGTTCACAATGGGACATAAGTTCTCATTGGGTGAGGTAATCACACCCTTTCTTTCTCTCTCTAGAGATGTCTCTCTTATTGTGATCTAGGAGTTGACAAAGACTTGAGTCCTTGGGGGCTTAAGGTTTCTCTTTGTCCCTTGGATTATGATAAGATTATCTTTTCATTATGATCTCCTTTACCAAGAGTTTGCATTGAGTCCATACTCTTGCTAAAGTGGGGGCTTAATGTATCATCTTAAAATAGAAGCACTTCCATGATACGAGCATTTAGCCCTTTGAGTAAGTGGTCTGGAGTCATGTTAAGTGCCTTGATTGGGTCTTTGCATGTATCTAGCTTTTTCCCCTATTCTGCTTTCCTCTGCACCTAATTTTCACTTCATATCTACATTTCTTGGCATTCTGGGTTAGGATCCTGAGGTTTTTGACCACTAGGTCAAAGTCAATCTTATGGAGTCAAAGTCAACCTTGACCCTAACCTAGTCAGGATCGACCTCGACCCTAACCTGGTCAAATTCAAGCTCGTCCTTGACCCCCTATCCAAATTTCAAATTTCCTTGATTTTCAGGTGTCGGGTTTTAGGGATATTTGTTTTCCCACCTCCTGGTTGGCCATTTCGGGTTTTAGAATGGTAAATCCTTAAATTACTTTTAATCTAGGTATATTTTCTAAAGATTAGAACCCAATTGGAATTTAATTCTCCAAGGTGGCCCCTCTAGAGGATTGTGCCCTAGTTCACTATAAAAGGAGGCCTTCCTCTCTCATTTCAATATATCTTCTTTTGTTATCAAGAAACCATCAAGTTTTGTGAGAGCACATCTTCAAGCATTCAAGCAAGCCTTCAAACATTCAAGTGTTCAAGCATTCATCCATCAAGGAGATCCATTTTTAGCCATTGAAGGATTCAATCTCTTTGGAGTCCCCTTGAAGATCCATCCCTCTACACTCATCCAAGCCTCCTCATATGCAAAGATCAATTCAAGACTGGCGTTGAAGATCAAATGCCATTGATTTGAGACATCTTACATTCATTCTACATCCATTGAAGCATTCCTACTTGTGGATTTGAGGATTCAAATCCTCTACAAGGACTTCAACATAAGCAAGGTGAATTATTTCATTTGCTTTGTTTATGCATACTACATTTCAATTCAATTTCAAGGTTAATTCCTAAATTGGGGTTTGACCAAGAAAAACCCCCCATACAAACAAAAAACCCCTTTTTCTTGTAGGTACAGGTGTAGAATTTTAGATCTGAGATCATATTTAGATACCCTTTTCGGTGAAATTTTGAGATCTGTGAACAAAGTCAGTATCAACCTTCAAATAAAGAATCTAGCCTTTGACCTTTTATGAGGGTCAAAGACTACCTACTGTCAAAAAGATAAAAGATTTCTGGGTTTTCTCCGTCTCAACATTTCCCATCTAAAATAGGTTGTAGAATTGCTTGAAAGTACACATAGTCATCAGAAATTGGCATTTTCTAGATTTTCCCTATTTTGAGGTTAGTACTTGTATTTTAGTTATTTCAGATTTCAAACATAATTCTCCATAGGGAAATATAGGGTTTTTCTCTCTCTTTCATATTCTCCATAGATTGATTCGATTGTGTATTAACCTTTTGGTTGATCAAATTGGATCTCTCCGTTGGGAATTTGGACTAGGAGTGGATCTCATATCTCCCCCATACATTACATTGAATAGAGGTGATTCCATTTTACCTCTATTCAAGAACTATCATACTCCACCAAGATGGTGACTTGTTGACCACCAACATCCTCCTCTTTCTTGTCATCATCATTGTTATTCTCGATCCCAGAGGTATTCCCCACCTCTAACATACTAGCAACCTCCTCCTCCATGTTCTCATAATCCCTTGAAGTCGTATTCAACACAAAGGTCAAAGCATCACTACCTTCCTCAGTCAAATTAGTTGTGTCCTCATAACCATCTGCACTATCAACAGTGGTGTCAGTATCCATACCCACATCCTTATCCTTTTTTTAAAAATTTCCATAAGGATTCTCCTCTTTAACAACCATCTCCCTAATATGTTTCTTAGTCAAGCTAGAGGTTTTGGGAAAAGAAATGATAGGGCTAGAGATGGCCATATGCTTAATGTTTTCTACAATGAGGAGAATAAGCCCCTCATGTAGGATGGGTTTCTTCTTTTTCTTTCTATGCTGAGAAATACTAAGGTGGAGGGATTGAAGGATATAGTAAGGAAAATACACCCTAATCTCATGACAGAAATGACAGAGTAACACAAAATGGTAGGAATGATCACATTTAAACCTATTTTCAAGGGTGACATATTCCACGATCGCCATCATAACCATTGCCTAGATTTCATTGAAAGCAACAACATCATAGCAGTTGCTAGAATCTTTCACCAAACTCTTCTCTTCAACCTTTTTTTTGGGGAAACGCTGGTTGGCCTTTTGTGAAATTTTCTTATCTCTATAAAATTTGATGCCCTTGAGGATCAGCCCAAACACCTTAGCAATGAGTTCCTCTGTTATGTTCACAATGAGACTAGCTATAGTAACCACCCCATCTTTCCAGGACTCATCAAACATTTTCATAGTGTTGTCTGTAGTCCCACACAACCAATCCATATAAGTAGTAAGACCTCCCTTTTTGAGAATTTCCTAGACCTCTGACATGTTTTTCCATTTCGCATAGTCCTTTGGTTCCCTTTGATTTAGCTAGCCACCCATGATCTTGATAACAGTAGAATAAGAAGAGAAAAACCAAATGTTGAAAGAAAAGGCAACTTTGAAATAAACAGAGATTAACTCGTGTCTACAATTAGTAATCTCAGGAAGGCACCACTTTCCATAATCATATTAACTTGTTTTGCTAAAATGTGTCTTATCATCATAATTTCTTGAGATGCTCCCAATCCACCCTTTTGCTTTGAGACCTATCAAAAGCCAACTTGGCTTTCATATCAACGGTGAGATTGCTACATCTATGCTAGATCATGATGTTCTTATCTTTAACCACAAAGTTGGCTAGCTCATCAATGGTACAATTCACTTCCCAATAAGTGTGAGAAATAATGACTTTCTTAAAATTCATAATAATTATCTGGGCTTCCTTGATTATTTCCTTAATGGACCATGATGGTTTAGTAATTTTATTGATGCACTTTAATATATTCATTGAATCTCCTTCAATACATACATTCTGATCCATCTCTTTCTTAATAATTTTAAGGGTTTATAGAAGAGCCATGGCTTCCATAACATGATTGGTTTGTACCCTAATGGGCATCACCACATCAGCAAGGCAATTTTCCATGTCATCTCATATAATCCTACCACAACCCACTGGGCTCGGATCACCCTTCACAGCATTTTTGAAGTTTATTTTAATCCATCCTAGTGGGGAAGAGATCCAAATGGCATTCTCCCTTTGATTTGATGTTTTATTTATGGTCCTAGCACTGAAAACACTAGCATTGAAGTCTAGCATCATACTAGTCAATGAGCTGTAGTTTTCCCTGAGACTTCTCCTAATCTTTTCAACAATCACCACAGGTGGGAGTTCATTATTCATGAATACTTTGTCATTTCATTTTCTCCATAAACTCCATATCATGTGGGGTGCAATAATATTCTACAACTACTGATCCATGGGGACCTCCGCTTTTCTCCATTGCATACAGAAATTCTCCATATTGTTGGGAAAAAACTAATTAATTTGCTAGCATTATAACAAAAGACACAAACTCCCAAAGAAAAGCTGCAATTAATGGTGAGATGGAAGACCAACTCTTCAACTTTCTTACAAAGGAAACATCTATTACTCAAAATCATACCACGTTTCTGGAGGTTTTCTGTAGTAAGAATTTTATTTTGCAAAACTAGCTAGAAAAAAGTATTAATTTTCAGAATTAAACTTTTGTCCCACACCTGAGCCCAAAAGGGGTGATGATTCAGCTACTTCAGTAAGAGCTCAGAGAAAGAGGCCACAATGAAGACACCAGAAGGAAGAATACCCCAAAATAGCTCATCTTCTCTAGATGACTCAACCTTCCATATCATCAGATCCAACATCAAGGGCTTAAGCGCTTCATCCACTAAGGAGAGGTCAATCCATGAACCATTCCTCTAGTAGTCCTTGACCCTAGACCCAAATCTCTAAATATAGAAGTTAATTAAAGGTTGAAAGGTGGGGATAGAGCTAAGAAGACAATCTTTGAGCCAGCAATCATCACAGAACATGATTCTTTTACCATTGCCAAGATACCACTTAGTCCCTTTAAAAGCTACCTCCTTAGCATTTTGGATACTGTTCCAAATGGAAGAACCCTACACTTTCAAATCTATTTTCCAAAACTCAGAGATGTGGGAAAAAAAAGAGATACTTTGTCTGGATAATTTTATTCCATTCTCTCTTTTCCCCAAAAATCACCAAGTCTGTTTAGCTAGAAGTGCAACATTGGTCACTCTTAGAGGGTAAATGTCCAGCACCCCCCCCCCCCCCCAATTTTTTAGGAGTACAAACCTTGTCCCAAGCCACCAGAGCCAATCTCTTTTTGTCTTCTAATCCCGACCACAAAAAATTTCTCTAAATTTTCTCAATAATATCTGCATGTTTACTAGGAATTTTAAAAAGACTAAGAGTGTAGATGGGGAGGCTCTGCAGAGAGGTCTTCAAGAGTTGAAGTTTACCAGCTTGGATAAGTAATGCACCTTTCCAACTAGCCAACTTTCTATTAAGTTTGTCCACTAAACCAGCCCAAAAAGAATCAGGAGGTTTAAGACCTAGAGGAAGGCCAAGATAGGTAGCAGAAAAGATATCAATTCTGCACCCAATAATCCTAGCAATTCTATTCTGCCTATCCTTAGGAGTATTGATAAAAAATAAGGAGCTCTTATCCCAATTGATAGTTTGACCAAAGCCTAAGGAATAAGTGGTAAGAGCATGTTTGATAATCCTAGCTTCCTATATAGATGAAAATCCCATGATGATAGTGTCATCCACAAATTGTTCATGAGAACAAGGTCTAGAAGTAGATGAGGGGGATAGACCTTTGAAAGAACCAGTGGAGAATAAATGCTAGAGATAATGCCCCAGACATTCAGCCATAATAGAAAACAAGATAGGAGACAAAGGATCTCCCTATCAAATCCCCCTAGAAGGTTTGAAAAATTTGGAGGGGGATCCATTAACCATAATAGCAGCAGTAGAAGTACTAATGAGTTGGAAAATCAGTTTGAGGAAATTGTCACCAAAACCAAAAGATCTCAACACCTTGATCAGCAAGTCCCAGTCCACCTGATCATAAGCCTTCAATAGATGAAGCTTCAAAAAAAGCCAGAGTTAAGAGAAACCTGAGTAGAGTGAATAACCTCATGAACCTTCATAATTGAATCAAGGATCTACCTACCAAGAAAAAATCCACTTTTCTGGAGAGAGATGATCTGAGAAAGAATAGCCAGCAAATGAGAAGTTATAACTTTAGATAAAATCTTGTACACAGAGTTACATAGGCTAAATCGGTCTAAAGGAATCCACCAAATCAGCACCAGGCTTCTTAGGAATCAAAGCAATAAAGGTGGCATTAATCTCTTTTAACAAAGATCTAGCTCCAAAGAATTCTTTAACTACGTTGCAGATTTCCTTACCAATAATATGCTAGAATTTATGAAATAATAACATAGGGAACCCATCTAGACCCAGGGATTTATAACCTTAAGAAGAAAAGACAATAGACTTGACTTCTTCCAAAGAAGGGATAGCAGTTAAAGCTTTGTTGGTGGCATCATCAACAATGGTAGGAATGGAATCAAGAAGAGAATCTTGATTTTCCAAATTAAGGTTCAAATCTTTAGATAAAAGAGAGGAGAATAAATCAATCATAGCCTCATAAATGTCCTTATCGTTACTAACCTCCGCAGCCTCCACTTTAAGTTTGGAGATCCTATTAGAGGCTTTATGTTTAGAGGAAGACATATGAAAGAATCTAGTATTCTTGTCCCCCGCTTTAAGCCAAATTGATCTAGATATCTGTCTCCAATACTCTTCCTCCTTGGAGATAATATTATGATTCTTGGCAAGGATACTCTCCTCCTTATCCCTAAGCTCTTGAGTCATCCCAGAATGTTGAATGGTATCCTAAATAATATCGAGTTCCCTTTTTAGCTGAATTTTAGATTTAAAAATGTCACCAAAAGCATCTTTTCTCCAAGACTTGACATTTTGCTTAACATTATGAAGTTTTTTAACCACTCTAAACATCATGGTTCCTTGAATATTGATAGTCCACCAATCTTTAATCTTCTATTCAAGATTCAGATGATTGATCCACATCTTTTAAAATCTAAAAGGTGGGTTTCCCTTAATAGCAATCGGATCAACACTAAAACATATCAGGAAGTGATCAAAACTGATCTTCGAAAGGGATGACAAGGAACAACTAAAGCTTTTAAGCCAAAACCCAAAAATCAGCACACGATCCAGCCTAACTTGGATGAGGTCTTGACCAATTCTTCTATTTGACCAGGTATAATTGACACCCTGAAGCTCCATATAAAAAGAGCTTGATTATTGATAAATTCCATAAGCTCCACTCTGCCATCAAGTTGACTCTGGTTATCCACTCCACTAAACTTCTCATTTTCTTTTAAAGGACAAGCCATCTCTTTGTTGTTACCATGAATGATTTGGAGGAGGATCATAATAGAGAAGCTACCTTAGATAGTCATCCCCTCCTACATGAATTTGTAGATGCGTTTCCTCCAAATATCCCAAGCATGCCTCCTAAGAGAGACATTGACTTTCATATTGAGCTAGTTCCTGGTGTAGAGCCTATCTCCAAGGTACCATACCGAATGAAGACTTAGGAGCTCAATGAGTTAAAGTTATAGTTGGAAGAATTGTTAGAGAAAGGGTTCATTTGTCCAAGTGTGTCTCCTTGGGGAGCTCCTGTCATCTTCTTGAAAAAGAAGGATGGTTCACTTTGTCTATCCATTGATTATAGGTAACTAAATAAGCTCACTATTAATAATCAATATCCCCTACCAAGGATCGATGATTTATTCGATTAGATGAAAGGAGAAAAGATATTTTCCAAGATTGATCTCAAATCAAGATACCATCAGTTATGAATACATGAGGAAACTAACCATAAGACTACTTTTAGAACTAGATATGGGCATTATGAACTCATGGTAGTACCTTTTGGCTTGACCAATGCGCCATCAGTGTTCATGAGTTTGATGAATGGAGTTTTTTGCACTTTCTTAGATCAGTATGTGATTGTATTTCTTAATGACATCTTGGTATACTCTATCAAAATAGAAGAGCATGTACTACATATAAGGAAAGTGTTGCAGTGCTTGAAGGAAAATCAGTTGTGTGCCAATTTGGTGAAGTGTGAATTCTTCCAAATAGAAATTAAGTACTTGGGTCATGTCATTTCTGGAGATGGTATCTCTATGGATCCTTCCAAGATTTAGGCTATACTAGAGTGGCTAGCACCTATAAATGTAGCTAAGGTTTGAAGTTTCATGGGCTTGGTAGGTTACTACTGTAGGTTTGTAAAGGACTTTTCAAGGGTTTCTTATCCCATCACTTCATTGAAGAGAAAAGGAAATAATTTTATCTGGTCAGAGAAGTGTGAAGCTTCTTTTAAAGTGTTGAAGGAAAGGTTGACCAGTGCACCTATCTTGGCAGTACCTGACCCAACTGGTAATTTCATGCTTTGCAGAGATGTTGTTGGAAAGTTGAATATACCATTGTATATGACTAGATATAGTGTTGTCATTATGGAAACAAAGTCATATAGATTTTTGGAGTCAGCACACATTATCATAAGGTTAGAATATGGCTAAGTGTAGAAGACTGGACAGTTAGCAAAGCACCAACAAATCAAAGCATCAGTGCACGTGTGTATGATAGAGTTATGGTATGCACCCTTGAAGTTAAGATGGTAAGAGTGTATTCATGCTAATTATAAGAGCGCATGATTACATGAGTCAGTATGATGAAGATACAGAAAGTTGAAGAGATACAACCAGTGAACAACAGAACATAATAGAGTATGCAGCCAACTGTTACTATTTTGATTAGCGGTTATAATATTATTTTGTAAAGGCTATGCGCCTATTTTAATTAAGTTTTATACATGTAATTATGTTTGTTTGTAAACACACTTGAGCCAATTCACTTGGAAGCATTGTATGTAATCAGTTATAGGCTGACCTAGTTATTTGTTTTGGTAGCGCATATAAATATTAGATGCACCTTTGTAATAAAGAATGGAAGTGCATATAGAGATAAGATAAGTAGATCAGAAGTATGCGAAGAGAATTTAGAATGTATTAGAGCTTTGTAAGAGGTCAAAGCATTAGCACATCAAAGGAATTGATCAAACAAGTAGTGTCACATCACCAGTTCATCCAACAGATATAGTGTGTATCTGAGATCAGAAGGTTGTAGCCTTCACCACTTGAGCAATGAGCTCTAGGAAAGTGTGTCCCCACCCCTAATAGGGTTATTGTAAAAGACTCCTAACAGGGTCCAACCCTTGACAAGGTCACTGTACTAAAAGCATTGTAAAGAAAAACTCCTAACAGGGTTGTAGATCTTCTAACAAGGATCATAAGACACTAGTGCAGTTCTTAGTGGGTGTCAATTCCAACTGAGTTTTTTTATTTATTTGGGTTTCCCCATGACCATATTGGTGTTATGTGTTTTGTTTATGTATCTTGTTTATGTTGATTTTCAATTCAGTACTTAAGAATTCAAGTTAAGTTTCAAGAGTAAAGTAAAAAAATTAAATATAGTGAACATTGATTCACCCCCCCCCTCTCAGTGTTCCCATTCCTAAAAATTCATATTAGAGCTCTAGTCCTCTGAAGAGAAGTTTAACCACTTGAGGAGATCACTGGGTTCAGAAGAAGAAAAACATCTAAAGAAGAATTTTATGGCAGCTCTTGAAGACCTTGATAGATCTGAGAAAGAAGTTGAAGAACTAAAATTGAAAGTCAGTAGCACACAAGGAGTCATCAAGAAACTGAGATAAGATTTGAAGGATTTTACAAAAAATGATTTGGGAAAAATGGTCAAGAAGCTGAATGAGGAGAACAAATCTTTACTAGATCAGATTGAAGATTTAGATGAAAAGCTAACTAACAATCAAGAAGTTTATGATGACCAGATCAAAGAGAACCTTCAACTGAATGAAGAATTGAGCCAAGAAAATATGGAAATCTTGGAGCTAAGAAACATCAAAGAAAAGATAGAATCTAAATTGATTGAAGAAAAGAATCACATTGATAAATTACACACAAGAAAGGATCTGATTGAATCTCCATTACATGCTCAGAAACTTAAAGGAGATACCAGTGACATTGGATTCAATGAAGCACAAAATCAGATTGACAACATTTGAGCAAGAATGAAAGGACTAGAAGAAATGAAAGATGCCAAGAAGATTGAAAATCAGACTAAAGACAATACTGAACCATCTAAAGATGAGTGCAAGCCTGTAGACCGAACTTGTTATGCATGTAACAAGCATGGACATATAGCAAGGAATCCTAAAAGAGGTAAGACCTTTCAATGGTTACTGTTATTCATATTACAATAAATTTGGTCATAGAGCTATGAATTATAGAACAAGTCAGAAGAACAAGACTCAACATGATAAGAGAAATCAAAATCAAACAAATGCAAGAAGTTCTCAGAGTATTACATGTCAGATATGTAATTATAATGGTCACTCAGCTAGACAGTGTAAAATGGTAACCCATATCAATGCACTGAGGAATTTAAGGCCTCTAGTTATTTGTCACTCTTGTAACAAGGCTGGACACGTCTCAAAGTTTTGTAGATCAAGAATGCAAAGTCAAGAAAGCCCTAAAAAGATAAAAGAATCAATATTAGATACCGAAGGAGAAGTCAAGTTTGTGAAAGCTACAGAAGATGTGAGCTTGATTTGGTCAGAGACAAAGAAGGATAAGGTTGACGAGTATGTATTGGATTCATCCATAGTAGATGCACCCTCTACATATGGATGAATGACCCTCAGGGTCATAGGGGGAGCTAATTTAGCTCTAGACCCCTGCGTGGCCCATATACTCACCCTCAGAGTATGCACCTTTGGATTTAACCTTTTAGAGATTATTTGAGGCTATGTGCAAGAGCGCACTTCCTGATTGATTGCAAAATGGAAGTTGGAAATTCTTAATCAAATTCTGGTTTATGCAACAAGCATTAATGGTGGAATTTTCACTTTAAAGTACACATAGACTTGCAAATCACTCATTGCATTTGAGTTAGAGATAATGGAGATCACAAAAGCCCTAGCAGTTGATTGTGAAGTATTAAATTTTGATTCACCAATGAAAGAGTGTGATTGATCAGTTGTGAAGCCCTAATCCATTGCAATGATTCAGAAGTTCTTGGAAACCTATTTGAAGTGATAAAAAAGTAAGTTATGGCTACACCTATTATGTTTGATGTTGTGGAGAGGAAAAGATATGTTTTCAAGAGGCATTCCTTTAAGTATACCCTAGATGACTTAGAAGGTGCATTCTCCATAACCCCTATGGGTGTCATGGACATTGAAGACATCCGTGCATACATTTACTGTAAGAAGGAACTAGTAGGACTTGATAGGATAAGAGTGCACATTGAGAATATGATGAAACCTGATAAATCATTCTTAGATGAGTTCACTCATCTAGAAAACCATCCCATGGTTGAATATGCTATAGCATATGAGTTTTATGAGTCTAAATGGATAAACATATTGCTTAGTAGAATTCATGATGACCTATTCTAGATAGGTGAAGTACTAGTGAGAATCATAGGAGACCTCATTCATGAAATGATAGGCCTTTAAAGGATAGGCGTCGTTCTTCCAGTGGGTAAGGATGTAAGAAAACTATTTGAACAAGCATGTAAGTCAAGAAGTGATAGGCACATAATGACAATTGAGCCTATAGAGGAGAAAGACATCAAATTGATGTCTATGATATTGGGTTATAGGTTTTAGCACACCAACAGGGTGAATAGTGTATCCGCGGCCACTATTCTTGTAGCAATAAGACTTGTCAGAGAAAATGGTGAGTTAAAATATGTGCAAGATCTTGCGTGCACAATTGATAGATAATATTAGAGCCATCAAGCATGATAAGGCCAAAATATTTAGGTTTGGGTCTTTGATTATCTACATGTACTTCCACATACTTGGAAAGATATCAGATTTGTATCTAGACAAGAGTTTACCTACAATGCCACAAATATCTCTTAAGGCATCTATTGAGAGTACATTGAAAGACTACATGGAGTTGGAATTAAAGACATTCAGGATCAGAATGTAGATGAGGTACAGGATACTAGAGAATATTGTTGAGAAATACAAGGATATCATTTTCTTTATGGTAGAAACTGATATAACTTGTATGGAAGTAGTTGAGCCAAGAACAAAGTGGATCCATCCACTTGGGTATGAGGTTGAGGAACCAATCTTGGAAGCCTATGCACAAGTGCTACTATCAGTGCCTAAGGACCCTAATGAACCTAGATGGGGGACTTATGGTAGGAGAAGATAAGAGAAGTTGATGCAATTCTTAACAGTGCAACAACAAAAAGGAAAGCATCAAAGATTACTTCTGAGATACTCAAAATTCATGGAGTAACTCAGGCAGATCTTGACAAAGCAAGAGAAGAAAAGATTTCTTTGGAGATTGAAAGTGCATCTATAGTAGAAGCTAAGGAATATGATCCTAAGTTGAAGAAGACAAAGATTGAAAAGATAGATGATCCTAAGGATAAATAGGGAAAAATAGATGTTATCTCTCCTGTGCCCAAAGTGACAATTAATCTAACATCACCTCATGAGTATAAGGAAATGGCCAAGAGGAAGAAGGAAACTAGGACAAGTCACCCATCCTCGTAGGAAACCAAAAGTAATAAAAATGCTCAAGCACCTCCAGAAGTAGGTTTCAGAACTAGTCTTCAAGTATTGAGAACAAGGATTGTTGATGAAGGTAGATTAGATTAGATAGGAAATTTTTATGAGATGCATAGTGAAATTGATAAATCAAAGATTCATGGCATGATCATAAAACATATGATTAAGTTCAAGAAGATAGTCTTGGAACTTAAGACAGTCATCTCGGACAGTGTTTGGAATATCTTGGAACCCTTGAAGAAACATGCTATTGAAGAAGATCTTAGAATAAGGGAAAAGATTCTAGATGAAAGCCTCCCAGTATGTTCCCTAGAAGAGAAAACATTATTGCTAGATCTAGTGAAGCCGCACCTTAGAACTAAGACAAGAACACTGCATATAATGGACAAGAACTTTGAGTTGACAACCAAAGAGATAGAGAAAGCTTTTGAGAAAGTTTCCTTGAACATGCACATGTATCCACCTACTGTTCCCACAACACAAGTTCCCTCCAAGGAAGCCAAGATGGCAGAGACCAAAAATATACTAGTAATAGGTCCTCAAGATCTAGTACCCATAGTGATAACACCTAAAGAGGCAATAAAGTTTGCGCCCATGACTGAGACACAAAAATACAACACTATCATTATTGATAATGTAGAAATTGCAATGGCAGCCACAGACACTAACTTGGATAAGTTCAAGGAAGCCTTTGTGAGAACACAAGAGGTTGAAACCCTATGCAGTGACAATTCACCCAAGCTACAAGAAGAAGTATTAATAGAAGATCTAACAGGTGAAGAAGAAGAGAAGGAGATAGGAAAAGAGATAGAAAAAGAGGAAGAAAAGGTAGAAGAGGAGGAAGGAGAAGAAGAGGTATAAGGAAGTGAACCAATAGATGAGCCATCTATTGAAATACCTATGAAGATAAAACAACAAGTGATAGATAGCACTCCTATCACACCCTTACCCTCAGCATCATTGTTGACAAGTTTGACACCAGACACCTCAAACTTAGACTCTTGAGGAGAAGAAGACCTGATAAAGATCAGTGTCTTAGCTATGGAAAAAGAAAAAGAGAAACAAGTAAAGAGGAACCCTTTATTTTTTGAATCAGTCAACATTTTGAATAGCCTATTACCTTCAGACAAGAAAGTGTCTAAGGCCCATTCAGTTGATGATGTCAGTACTATATTGACAAACTTCAAAGATAACTTCTCTAGCTTGGAAGAATCTGCATCTCAAGGAGTAGAAGAGAAATACATGAAAAATAGATTGAGTGAACTAGTTAGTAACTTTGCACTTGACCTAAGTTCATTAAAGGTTGGTCAAGAATCTTTGAAGGAGTTTTCTACAAAGGGAAGGAAGATCATTGGAGATTGTATGAATCAAGATAAGCTAACTACTGATCACTACAAGAGAATCCAAGAGGCAGAAGCAATGATTCACAATGTAAGGAAATCATTAGAAGACCCCTCCACTTATGTGAACATGTGCAAAAATGTATACCAAGGGCAGATAGACAAGATAGAAAAGGCTGAGAAAGAGATGTCTAAGATAAGGGCAAGGCAAACATGGCTCAAGAATGCTCTTGCGCCCTCTCTAGATATACTAAATCAAAACATCAAGGAGATCAATGCCACTATGGTGACATATGATTAAGGTCCTAGAATAGACTTGGAGAAAATGGAGAAACTACAATATGCCTTATGCGCCCATCTACAGATTGTCAATGCACTAATAGCATTTTGAAAATAAGAGTTCCAAAATTTGCAGATAGCATATCCGGATGTCCTAACATTGTAAGTACTTGAAGATACACTTTTTGAGAACCTTTTCAATTAATGTCAAAGGAGAAATATTGTATATAGAATATGGAGTATCATATATGATGTATAGAAGAAGTATAGTATAGAGTATAAAGGGAGATATAAGTTAGAATGACTTTTGTATAAGGTTACAGTTAGTAACTTTGCCATATTCTTTTGTTGCCACTAATGAGAAAGGGGGAGATTGTTGGCAAGTTGAATATACTATTGTATATGACTAGATATAGTGTTTTCATTATGACAACAAAATCATATAGAGTTTTGGAGTTAGTGTACATTATCATAAGGTCAGAATATGGCTAAGTGTAAAAGACTGGACAGTTAGTAGAGCACCAATAGATCAGAGCATCAACACATGTGCATATGACTGAGTTATGGTATGTGACCTTGAAGTTAAGATGGTAAGATTTTATTCATGCTAAGTCTAAGAGTGCATGATCAAATGAGTCAGTATGACAAAGATATAGATAGTTGAAGAGATACAGCTAGTGAACACCAAAACAAAATAGAGTATGTAGCCGACAGTTACTATTTTGATTAGCAGTTATAATATTGTTTTGTAAAGGCTATGCACCTATTGTAATTAAGTTGTAGATATGTAATTATGTTTTTTTGTAAAGATGCTTGAGCCAATTCACTTGGAAGCATTGTATGTAATCGGTTATAGGCTAATCTAATTAATTATTTTGGTAGCGCATATAAATATTAGATGTGCCTTTGTAATAAAGCATGGAAGTGGATATAGAGATAAGATAAGAAGAGAAGAAGTATGTGAAGAGAAGTTAGAATGTATTAGAGCTTTGTAAGAGGTCAAAGCATCAACGCATCAAAGGAACTGATCAGACAAGCAGTGTCACAACACCAATTCATCCAGCAGATATAGTGTGTATCTGAGATCAGAAGGTTGTAGCCTTCACCACTTGAGGAGTGAGCTCTATGAAAATGTGTCCCCACCCCTAACAGGGTTATTGTAAAAGAATCCTAATAGGGTTTGACCCTTGACAAGGTCACTGTACTAAAAGCATTGTAAAGAACAACTCCTAATAGGGTTGCAAATCTTCTAACAAGGATCCTAAGACACTAGTGTAGTTCTTAGTGGGTGTCAATTCCCACTGGGGTTTTTACCTATTTGGGTTTCCCTATAACCATATTGGTGTTATGTGTTGTATTTATGTATCTTGTTTATGTTGGTGTTCAATTCAGTACTTAAGAATTCAAGTTAAGTTTCAAGAATAAAGTAAAAAGATTAAATATAGTGAACATTGATTCACCCCCCCCCCCCCCCCCCTCTCAGTGTTCCCATTCCTAACAGATGTATCCTTAGAAGGTATCAGAGTGGTATTGATGCAAGAAGGTTAGGTGATTGCATATGAGTTGAGGAAATTGAAAGATCATGAATTGAACTATCTCACCCATGATTTAGAGGTAGCCGCAGTAGTGCATGCACTTCAAATATGGAGACATTTTCATTTGGGACATAAGTTTGAACTCCACAGCGATCATCATGGCTTACAATATGTTTTCACTCAGCCAAATTTGAATGCTAGGCAACGTCATTGGATGGAATTCTTATGTGAATATGATTTTGAGATGAAATATATACAAGGAAAAGAGAATGTGGTAGCAGATGCTTTGAGCAAGCGAAGACATGAGGTATTGGCAATGTCACTTAGTGTTGATCTGAGAAGTCGTATTACTCAAGCACTCCCTACTGATGTCTTGTATCAGGAAGTAAAGATAGAAGTTGAGGTAGGGAGAGCTTTGGAAGGAAGATATGCAAGTTTTTCCTTGGAGCCCGATGGACTTCTATGTCATTTGGGTCGCATCTATGTACCATTTACTGAGGGCTTACATACTTTGATTATGTCAAAGGCCCATCAGACACCATATTCAGCCCATCCAGGAGTAAAGAAAATGCATGCAGATCTGTGAAAAATTTACTACTGGTCTGGAATGAAGAGGGACATTGCTGATTATGTTCCTCATTGTTTGGAGTGTCAAAGGGTTTAAGCCAAGCATCAACACCCTCCAGGGCTTTTATAACCCCATCTTGCTCCTGAATGGAAATGGGATATAATATCTATGGATTTTATTGTTGGAATTCCAATGTCATCCTGTAGGCATGATTCCATCATGGTTACCATTGACCGGTTGACCAAAGTGGCATATTTTTCCCTATTGCGTTCTTCATATACAACTTCAATAGTAGCACAAATCTTCATGGAAGACATAGTCTGTTTACATGGTATACCTAGTAAAATTATTTCTGACTGAGATCCTATCTTTACATCCCAGTTTTGGACATCTCTCCAAGAACAAGAAGGGCCAAAGTTAAACTTTAGTTCAACATATCATCCAAAGATAGATGGTCAAACTGAGAGGGTTAACCAAGTTTTGGAAGATATTTTATGTATGTATGTCATGGATCAATAGTCACGTTGGGAAGATTATCTATATCTTGTGGATTTTTCCTCTAACAATGGCTATCATAGTTCAATCGGCATGGCACCTTTCTAGGCCTTGTATGGGCACCCTTTCCATACTCCATTGAGTTGGGATAGGTTGGAGGATCAGGTGTTGTTGAGACCAGACATGCTTCATGATATGGAGCAACAGGTAGAGAGGATTCAAGATCATTTGATAGCAGCTCAAGATAGACAAAAGAAATATGTAGATGCTCATAGGGTGGACCATTAGTATGTAGTTGGTGATAGGGTACTTTTGAGAGTGTGACCACGAAAGAGCCCAATTCGCTGTGGAAAGGGTTCTAAGTTTTCTACTCATTTTATTGGTCCTTTTGAGATTCTTGAGCATATCAGTCTAGTCGCTTATCATCTTGTTTTGCCACCCAACCTATCACGTGTTCATAATGTTTTTCATGTATATGTTCTTAGGAGATATAAACCTGATATTTCACATGTACTTGATTGTACTACTTTACAGGTCAAGGATGAGAAAATGGCACTAGAACCCATACGTATACTTTAGCGGTGAGAATTGATCCTCAAGGGTCGAACCATCAACCAGGTAAGGGTCCAATGGGACCCCAATGATGAGCATTTAGCTTCATGGGATGAGGCCTCACAGATGAGAGAGTTATATCCATATCTTTTTGAGGGCTTCCAAGAGTAAGGCCAATCATAAGGGGGAAGAAGTAATACCCCTCCAGTTGGACACATTCATTAGATTTTATTTCATTCTGATTTGAGACGATTGATGGAAGATGATATATATTTTTTATGTTTTGACTTTTTTTTTGGTTGCTTTAGTTATCTACTAGTTATAGACATGTTGATTATCTTCCTAGTTATATCTGATATTTTTATTATACTTGCATCAGGTTGTGATGAGATACTATTTGGTACCTATTTGATTTGATGATTACCTACTCATACTGCATTTCATTATATAATGCATAACTATGATTTTTTATCTTAATGTTTACTTGGAAGTATAATGTGTTTATGGATAAATATTATATCTGTTGATTATAGTCATTCTTGATATTATGACTATGGTACTAACACTACTAACCTTTTTATCATGTTTATGTTATCATACTGTCTAGCATGCTTGCAGGATGAGGGGAGATAGTCATAGTTTCTTCTACGAGAGATCTACACGATGTCACATTCCCCCTCCTTGTTTGCTACTATCTGCATACATGTACATGTATGTTTGTTTGTTTGACTCAGTGATGCAACTATAGGTACTAGGCACATTCCCATAAATTTGTAGGATCGAGCATGTCTTCTCTCAGTGGAAAATAGTTGATTTCAGAGATGGCCTTCAGTCCCACACTACCACTATTATTTTGGGTTGCATTTTGTTTCTTTTCTTCGTGCTACCATACTGAGTCTAGGCTAAAATCTTGTAGTCTTTCTCGTACTTCAACATGCATTTAGAAATTAGAAAATTAGTATAATTAAATATTCTATAATGTTGTTTTTGTAAAAAACTTAATATTAAGGAAAATATTTTCTAGGAGAAAAATTTCTTTAAAAAATATTTGCTAGGCAAGTATTGGCAGTCATTCTATAGCAATTGTTGTTGCATTCATGACTATGATTGTCATTGATGTCAACACAATTGATCTACTAGAGATTAGCAGAGGAGTAGACGGTGTTTTGATTAGCGCACATGGGATATTGTAGATCAAGCTATGTGATTGTTGAGGATTTACTCTTTGATATGTTATATGTTTATGGTTAAGAGCGCAGATAGTAATTCATTTATTCATGAAAGTTATGAGCATTTTGGTCGAAGCAGTATTCAGGCAGTGTTCCTGAGTAGCATTTGTGGAAATCGGATGATATCTCCTAATCTGGATGGAATCTAGTTTTGTGCATTTAAAGAGTATTTGAATACATGTTGATAGTGATGTGGATGAAAAATCAAACTTTGAGATTGCATGAGTGAAGAATTATTCTAATTGGAAGCTGACAATTTTATGTAATTTTGATGTAATGTGTGAAAACTTTTATTTTGTAATTGGATGCTGACTCATTTGTAATTACTTGAGTGTGGTATAAAGGAAGGGATTTTTTTCCTTGTTGAGATATGGATATGAATTTATTGATGAAGTGAATGAAGTTGTGAAAGGGAATTTGTGAATAATCTAGAGATTAGTTGGACAGTGTGTTCAATGATCTTGCCATTGAAGCTGTTTGGGCAGTGGGTCCTTCTATCTTCCATAACTCCTAAAAGAGTTAGAATCTTTTAGCATGGATTCAAAATCTCCTAACAGGGATTCATATGTACTGAATGTATTTCATAAGACTCCTAACAGAGTCCATCCTTTCATAAGAAATATACATATTAGTGCATCTTTTGTGGGCATCATTCCCACTAGGGTTTACTCTTTGATCAAGAGGTTCCCTAGTCAACATATCTTGTGTCATTGTGTTATTGTGTATGAATATCTTTTTATGGTTGGTAATTATATTGCTTACATGGTTAAAATCTATTGAAGTTGATAAAAGTTATAATTATCAAATAATTGATTCACCCCCCCCCCCCTCTCAGTTATCTTGGTGGACTTTAATTTCTAACAATTGGTATTAGAGAAGCATGTCCTTGAAAGAAAAGTTTAGAAGCTTAAGGAGATCCATGGAAAATTTCAAAAAAGAAAGTCGTAAGTTTGATTGAGTGAATTTTGACAGATGGAAAGAAAAGATGAAGACACATCTATTGTGTTTAGGACTAGGTTATTGGTTGAGTACAAAGAATGAGAAGATTATCATTGATTAGGATAATCTTGAAACATGTTCTAATGATGAGAGAGATCTATTCATGTGTAGCACACTTTCGAGAGAAGCACTTTTGATAGCCCTTTCGGAGAATGAGTATAGTCAGATAAAATATTTGAAAACATCTCATGAAATTTGGAAAGCTTTACACTCTACTTTTGAAGGTGATGAACATGCAAAGAAAGTTAGATTACATAATTGGATATGTGCATTTGAAGATATAAGAATGATCGAAGATGAATCTATTAGAAACTATATTGGTAGAATGTCATAAATTGTTGCAGGCATAAAATCTTGTGGAGGAACAAAGATAGAAAATGAAGCTATATGGAAAATTTTGAGGACATTGAATCCTGCATTTAAGAAGACAACATAGATGATTGAACAAGATATACCTTGTACTTAAAAATTTACAAGAGAGACTCTTCTTGGAAGATTGGAAGCAGCAGAAATGAACCTTAAGTTATCAGGAGATTTGCCTAGAATGGAGACAACATTCAGTGCTCTTAGTGTTCACCCTACTTTTTCAAGAAGCATCAGTGTGAGTGGAGATTATGCTAGTAGCAGAAGATCTAGAAATGAAGAAGACATGAAGATTGAAGAAGGTATTTCCTTACTTGTGAAGAGAGAACCAAACGGTAAGAAAAGTTTTAAATGTTGGACTTGTCAAGAATATGGTCATTTTGCATCTAAATGTCCTAAGAGAGTTAAAAAGTACAAAAATAATTTCAAGCCTAGAAGATCTAAGGAATGTTATTATGCTAATGATAAAGATCTTGAAGATAGTATAGAGGGAACCTTAAGTGAAAGTGATACTAAGAATAATGAAGACATAGGATTTGTAGCAATTAAAGAAGAAAATCCTGAAATAGATGTCAAGGAAGAAAAAGCCCTAGTTTCTCAAGTTGAAAAGAAAGCTGATTGGATTATAGATAGTGGTTGTTCACATCATATGACTGGAGACATGAAAAAGTTTATAAAGTTTAACAATTATGATGGAGGAGTTGTTAGAGTTGGAAACAATGCACCTTGTTTGATTAAAGGTATAGGATCTATTACTCTTGATGGAAAGAATAATATAGATGATGTTTACTTTGTGGATGGTTTGAAACATAATCTTTTGAGTGTTGGACAGTTAGTTGATAAGGGATATCAAGTTTGGTTTACTGAGAACACGTGTGTGATAAAAAATAAAGATGGAAATTTGATTGGAACTAGATCTAGAACCAAAGGTAATGTATTTCAGTTGAATCCTACTAAGATGACATATTTGATTACTAAGATTGATGACAATTGGTTATGGCATAGAATATTTTGTCATATAAATTTTGATAACATTGTGAAAATAAGTACTACACTTGCAGTAAGAGATTTGCCTAAAATTATGAAGCCTACTAACATGATTTGCAAGGAATGTGTGATGGCGAAACACAAGAGAAGTTCATTTCCTATTAAGAAGTTTACATCTACAGAGAATTTGGAGATTATTCATACATATTTGAGAGGTCCTACAAGGACTAGAGGATTCTATGGAGAAAGGTATCTTATGATTCTTGTTGATGATTTTACAAGAATGATGTGGAGTGCATTTCTTAAAGAAAAGTCTGAAGCATTTGATAAGTTTAAGATCATTAAGAATAAAGTTGCGAATGAATCTGGAATGAAAATTAAATGTTTGAGATCTAATAGAGGTAGAGAATTTACTTCTAGAGAATTTAACACCTTTTGTGAAGTGAATGGTATTAAGAGACAGTTTTTAGCTTCTAGAACACCTGAACAAAATGGTATTACAAAAAGAAGAAATAGATCAGTGACTGAAGTAGTAAGAGCTATGTTATTTGAGAATGATTTGGAGAAGATATTCTAGAGAGAAGCACTGAACGCAGTAGTGTATACAATGAACAAAGTACAAATTAGAGCAGACACAAACAAGACACCCTATGAATTATGGTTTGGACATGCACCCTCAGTTAAGTATTTTAGAATTTTTGGAAGCAAATGTTATATAAAGAGAGATGATGATATTGGAAAGTTTGATCCTAGAAGTGATGAAGGTATATTTCTTGGATATTCTTTGAAGAGAAAAGCTTATAGATGTTATAACAAGAGACCTAAGACTATTGTTGAGAGTGCAAATGTTAAAGTTGATGAAAAATTCAAAATTTAGGAAAGAATGCTTGATTATGAATCTGATGAAGGAAATCATCCTAAACCTAACACTGAAACTACTGAATTATTCTATGAAACTGACAGTGACTTGTTGAATGAAATCCATAGTGAAATCATTGAAGAACAGACACCTGAAGTGAGATCTGAGACAGTAACACCTAACATGAACTTATCAAGGAATCACCCTGTTGAGCAGATTATTGGAAGAAGAAACAGAGGAGTTCTAACTTGAAATAAGGTACAAGAACAGTTATATTTGATTTCTCAAATTAAACCTAAATCTACTAGTGAAGCTTGTGAAGATGAACATTGGATTAAAGCTATGAAAGAAGAACTAGATCAGATTGAATAGAACAAGACATGGGAATTGGTCCCTAGACCTAAAGATAAGAATGTTATTGGAATAAATGGGTATTTAGAAATAAGATGAATGAACAAGGAGAAGTAGTAAGAAATAAAGAAAGATTGGTATGTAAGGGATACTCACAACAAGAAGGAATTGATTATGTTGAAAATTTTGCACCAGTAGCAAGAATTGAAGCAGTAAGAATGTTTTTGGCCTATGCAGCTTTTAAGAAATTCAAAGTATATCAAATGGATGTGAAGTCAACATTTTTGAATGGAGAATTGGAAGAAGTCTACATTGAGCAGTCTGAAGGTTTTCCTTTGACTCAAGAAGAAGACATGGTATGTAAATTGAAGAAAGCCTTATATGGACTAAAGCAAGAACCTAGAACTTGGTATGCAAGATTGGATAAGTATTTGTTAAAATTGGGATTTACAAAAGGAACAGTTGATAGCAACTTGTACACAAAAGAAATTGAAAATGGTTTGTTAATTATAGTTATTTTTGTTGATGACATTATTTTTGGAGGAGAAGATGAAGCTAGTAATAAATTTTTTGATGAAATGAAAATTGAATTTGAAATGAGTATGATTGGTGAAATGAAATATTTTTTGGGATTACAGATAACACAAAATAGTGATGGTATCTTTTTAAGCCAAAAAAAGAACTTGAATGATTTGTTAAAGAGATTTGGAATGGAGAACTATAAACCAATTGGAACACCTATGGTAACTGGACATAAATTATCTAGCACAGATGAGACTCCTACAGTTGAATAGAAGAAGTACAGATCTATGATTGGAGAATTGCAGTACTTGACACATACAAGACCTAATATAGCACATTCAGTTGGAATTGTAGAAAGATTTTAAGCTGAACCTAGAGAATCACATTATGCAGCTGTAAAGAGGATACTGAGATATTTAAGAGGCATAATGGACTATGGATTGTGGTATGAGAATTCTGATGATTTTACCCTATGCACATATACAGATGCTGATTGGGGAGGCAATGTTGATGATAAAAAGAGCACCAGTGGTGGAGCATTTTTCCTTGGAGGAAGATTGGTTTCTTGGCTAAGAAAGAAGTAGAATTGTATTTCACAGAGCACATTAGAAGCAGAATATGTAGCAACAGTAAACAATTACAACTAGATAATTTGGATGAAGCAAATGCTAAAGGATATGGAATAAAGTTTGTTGAACCTATTGTTGTACATTGTGATAACACCAGCATAGTTAGTATGTCTAAGAACCATATATTACATTCTAAGACAAAGCATATAGAGATTAAGTATCATGTAGTAAGAGAGAAAGTTGCTAAGAAAGGAGTCAGACTTGAGTACATAAGCACAAAGGAGCAGATTGCAGACATATTTACAAAGCCTTTGTCTAAGGATACATTTGAGTATCTAAGAGGTATGCTTGGGGTTATGCCCCAACCTACTTTTGAGAAGTGATGCAGATTGTTGCATCCATCCAATGGTATATGAGCCCTATCTTTCTTCTGGACTAGATATTGGTACTTCCTCTATGGGGGAGTATGTGTATCTAAGCTGAGTCATGAGGACTCTAGTGAATGTATTTTCTGAACAGTGTCTTTTGACATTAGAGTTGTTGTTGACATAATGATGAAATTTCTATCATTAATGTCAATGGGGGAGAAGTGTACATGAAAAACCATTTGTACCATCTATTGGAGAGAACTAAATGTTAGGAATGGGAACACTGAGAGGGGGGGTGAATCAGTGTTCACTGTATTTTAACTTTTCACTTTAATCTTTATACTGATCTTAAATGATTAAGTACTAAAATAAACATTCACATAAACATGAAACATGAAATCAACATATGACACCAATATGATTACAGGGAAACCCAAATAGGTAAAAAGCCCGATGGGAATTGACACCCAGTAATATTCTGCACTAGTGTTTTGTGATCCTTGTTAGAAGATCCTTTACCCTATTAGGAGTAGCTTTACAATGCTTTAAGTATAGTAGACCTTTTTAAGGGTTGGACCCTATTAGGAGTATTTTACAATAGTCCCTGTTAGGGGAGAGGATGCATTGTCCAAGAGCTCACTAATCAAGTGGTGAAGGCTACAACCTTCTAATCTCAGATACAAACTATATCTGCAGGATGAATTGTCACTGTGACACTATTTGTCAGATCAGTTCCTTTGGTGCGTTGATGCTTTGACCTCTAGCAAAGGTCTAATACATCTTCTAGTGTCTTTGCATACTTATGCTCTTCTTGTTAAAAATCTCTATCAACTTCCATACCAAATACAATGGGTGCATCTTATATTTATACGCTCAAACAAAATACACAATTAGGTCAGCCCTATAACTAATTACAAACAACGCTTCTAAATGAATTAGCTTAAGCATGCTTACAATTATACATATAAACATGTCAGAAACCTAAATAAAATGGGTGCATATCCTTTACAATATTACATTATAATCGCAAACCAAAATACTAACTGTTGGCTCCATGCTCTGTTCCCTGCTGGCACACACTAGCTGTGCAACTTCAACTGACTGTAACTTTCTCATCCTTGCACATCTGATCATGCGCTCATAGACTAAGCAATAATATAGTCTAAAAAACTTAACTTCTAGGATGCATACCATAATTCATCTGTACACACATGCGCTGATGCTTTGAGCTACAGGAACTCTGTACACTATCCAATCTTAAACACTTAACCGAATTTTGATCTTTACATCAAGTGTGTTGACTCCAAACTGCTATATGACTTTGTTTCCATAATGACAACACTATATCTAGTCATATACCTTAGTATAGACAAATTGCCAACAATATCACCCTTTTTCATTGATGGCAACAAAGGAATATGACCAAGTTGCTAATTGTCCCTTAACACAAAAACTTTTGTCTATTATACATTTCTTATACATAATCATATATCTCCCTATACATATTATACTTCATATTCTATACACAACTCCCCCTTTGGCATTAATGACAAGGGTGTACCAAAAAATTGTATCTGCTCATAAGTTTACTTAGGGAAAACATCTGGATATGCTATCTTAAGGTTTTGGATCTCCTTCCAAAATGTTATCAAAGAGTTAACTATCTAGAGATGGGCACATAAAGCATATTGAAGCTTCTCCATCTTCTTCAAATATGTGCTTGGACCTTGATCATAGGTTTTCATGGTGGCATCAATCTCCTTTATATTCTGATTGAGAATGTCTAGTGAGGGTGAAAAAGCATTCCTCAACTAAGTCTGTCTAGACCTTATCTTTTCCATCTCTTTCTCTGCCTTCTCAATTTTTTCCAACCAACCTTTGTAGACATTGTTGCACATGTTCACATTAGTGGATGTGTCTTTCACTAAATTCTTCACCTGCTCAATCATAGCTTCTACCTCTTGTATTTTCTTAAGATGGGCATCAGTAAGCTTATCCTAATCCATGTAGTCTGCAATGAATTTCCTTCCTTGATTAGCAAAATATTTTAAAGATGCTTGTCCTGACTTGAGTGAATTCAGATCTAGTGCAAAGTTTCTCATCAACTCATTCAATCTCTTCTTCGGGTACTTCTCTTCTACAACTTTGGATGCAGATTCTTCAAGGCTTGAAAAATTACTTTTGAACTGTGAGATAACTGTACTCACATCATCAACTGAGTGTACCTTATACACTTTCTTTTCTTCTGGCAATAAACTGTTCAGTATGTTCACAGATTCCACAAGGAGAGGATTTCTCATGACTCGTTTCTCTTTTGCCTTCTCCATAGCTAATATGTTGAACTTAATCAGGTCTTCTTCTCTCCATGAGTCCAAACTAGATGTGTCAGGTGTTAAACTTGACAACAATGCTGAGGAGGGAGTGATGGGAGTGCTATCCATCACTTCTGGTTTTACCTTGGCTAGATCAACAAAAGTTTCATCTTTCTCTTTTTCTTTTCCTTCCGTCTTATCTTATTCTTCCTTATCTATTACATTTTCAATCAATGCCTCTTCTTGCTAACTAGGAGGTGTGTTGCTACATAAAATTTCAGCTTCTTGTGTGCTCACAAAAGCTTCCTCAAACTTGTCCAATTCAGTGTTAGTGGCTGCCATGGCTATCTCCATATTATCAATGATAATGGTGTTGTCCTTGAGTGATTCTAACATGGTAATAGATTTATCTAACTCTATTTGTACTTCCACTACAGGCACCAAATCTTAAGGACCTATAAACTGTACCTTGATAGTCTCTACTACTTTGTCTTGCTTACTAGGTACTTGAGAGATGGGCGCAGACATAGGTTTCATGTGCTATTCTAAGAAAACCTTCTCAAAGGCCTTCTTTTTTTCCTTAGAGATCAACTCATAGTCTTTGTTCATGAGGTGTAGTGTTCTCATCTTTGACCTTAAGTGTGGCTTCACCAAATTCAACAATAGTGACTTGTCTTCAACAAAACATATTGGAAGAGTGGAATCAAGAATTTGTTCCCTTATTCTGAAGTCTTCTTTAGTGGCTTGTCTCTTCAAGGTATCCATTATCTCCCATAATTTATCTGGAATTGTTGTTTTCAATTCAAGAACTATCTTCTTGAACTTTATCATATGTTTAACAATCATATCATGTATTTCTGATTTATCAATCTCACTGTATGTTTCATAAAACTTTCCTACTTGATCAATTCTGCCCTCATCAACTATTCTTGTGCTCAATACTTTAAGGCTTGGTCTAAATCCTACCTTAGGAGGTGCTTGAATGTTTTTCTTGCTCCTTGTAGCTCATGAGGAAGGATGACTAGTGCTGGTTTCTTTCTTCCTTTTGACTATTGGCTTATACTCCAGAGGAGCATTAGAATCACTGGTTTCTTTGGGCATAGAAGGAGTGTCATCAGTTATATCCTTCTAACTGTCATCTTTTTCAATTTTTATCTTCTTCATCTTAGGATCTTCTTGTTCTTCTTCTGTTGCTACGCTTTTCATTTCCAAAGCAATCTTCTATTCCCTTACCTTGTCAAGGTCTTCTTGAGATACACCATGTATTCTCAAGATCTCTGATGTGACTTTAGCAACCTTTCTTTTTGTTGCTGCACTGTTTAGCTTTTCATCTACTTCTCTTGTCTTCTCCTCATATGTTCCCCATCTAGGTTCATTAGGATCTTTGTGGGCTGACAGTAGTACCTGTGCATATGCTTCAAGGCCTTTCTCCTCTACCTCATAGCCAAGTGGATGAATCCACTTAGTTCTTGGTTCAATAGATTCCATACAAGTAGTATCAGTTTCAACCATAAAACATATTGTATCTTTGTACTTTTCCACAATGCTCTCTAGAATTTTGTATCTCATTTGCATTTTAACCCTAAAGGTTTTCAATTCCAATGTGACATAATCTCTCAATGTACTTTTAGTGGATGCTTTGTTAGATATCTGTGGCATGGTTGGAATGGACTTGTCCAAGTACATATCTAAAACTTTTCCAACTATATGAAGGTACATGTAATTGATTAGTGACCCAAACCTAAATATCTTTGTGTTATCATGCTTGATAGCCTTGATATCAACTGTGTGTGCAAGATCTCACACAAGTTGAATTCCCCATCTTCCTTCACAAGTTTGATGGTTGCTAGAATTGTGCCCGCAGACACACTATTCACCCTGCTGATGTGATGAAACTTGTATCCTAGTATCATAGACATTAATTTGATGTCTGCTTGTTCAATAGGCTCAATTGTCATGCCGCACCTATCATTCCTTGACTTACATGTTTGCTCAACCATATTTTTGACATCCTTGCCCACAAGAAGGATGATGCCTATCCTAGAAAGGCCTTTCATCTCATGTATCAAGTCACTAGTGATTCTTACTGGTACATCACCAATCCAAAACAAATCATCATGAATTCTACTCAATAAAATCTTTATCCATTATGTCTCATAGAATTCATATGCCATAGCATACTCAACAATAGGGTGATCATTCCATTTAACATATTCATCCATGAATGTTTTATCTGGTTTCAACATGGTGTCCATGTATGCCCTTAACCTATCCAAACCTACTAGTTCTTTCTTGCAGTAGATGTAAGCCCTAATATCTTCCACATGCATGACACCCATAGGCATGTGGGAGAATGTTCCCTCTAAATCATCTAGGGTTGATTTAAATGGATGCCTCTTGAATATGTATCTCTTCTTCTCAGAAACATCAAAAACTATGGGAGTGGCCATGACTTGCTTGATTAATCACTTTCCAACTGATCTCCAAGATGATCCAAAATTTTTTGAATCGGCGCATCAATCTAGGGTTTCTGCAACCTGACCAAATGCACTGATAATTACTACAAATCACTGATAAATCAATCTCCAAATCTTCACAACAACTTCCAAGGCCCTTTCTGCTCTCCTATTGCTCTGAATTTGAATGTAATGAGAAATCAAATACCTTTCTATGAATTTTAAAGTGAAAATTATGCCATTAATGCAAGTCACGTAAACCAGGCTATCACTTCAAATTTTCCAACTTGAGTTCTGTTCACAATTAGCATGTGTGCTCTTGCACATAGGTACCTTTATACTCCAAAAGCTTAATTCAAAAAGCACATACTCTGAGGATGAGTATACTAGCCATGTAGGGGTCTAGAGCTAAATTAACTCCCCCTATGACCCTGAGGGCCATTCATCCAGATGTAGAGGGTGCGTCCACTGCGGATGCATCCAATACATTCTCATCAATCTTGTCCTTCTTTTTCTCTAACCAAATCATGCTTGCATCATCTAAGGCTTTGAAAAAATTAACTTCTCCTACAAGATTCAAAACTGGTTCTTCAGCCTTTTTAGGGCTTCCCTAACCTTGCATCCTTGATCTACAGATGCTTGAGATATGTCCAGCCTTGTTACAAGAGTGACAAATGACTAGAGGTCTTATATTCCTCAGCGCATTGACATGAGTCACCATTCTTCATTGTTTTTTCTGTGTGACCATTATAGTTACATATATGGCATGTAACATTCTGAGAACTTCTTCCATTTGTCTAATTCTGATTTGTCTAATCTTGCTTCATCCTTTTCTTCTTATTAGTCTTGAAATTCATAGCTCTATGACCAGACTTGTTGCATGAATAACAGTAGCCGTTAAAAGGTCTTAGCTCTGTATAGTTTCTTGCAATGTGTCCATGCTTGTTACATGCAAAACAAGTGCATTCTACTTGCTTGCGCTCTTTCTTAGGTGGTCCACCATTATCTTTGGTTTGATCTTCAGTCTCCTTAGAATCAATAGAGTCCTTTTGTGAATCCTTTCTTTCTTGCATATTGTCAATCTAATTTTGTGCTTCATTATATCCAATACAACTGGTGTCTCCTTTGACTCTTCTTGCATACAACTGAGATTCTACCAAATCAGTACTGGTGTGTAATTTGTCAATATGATTCTTTGCATCTTTCAATTTAGACTCCAAGCTTTCTTTGCTATTCCTTAGCTCCAAGATTTCCATGTTGGCTTGCCTTAGTTCTTCATTCAGCTAAAGGTTCTCTTTGATTTGTTTATCATAGACTTCCTGATTGTTAGTCAACTTATCATCAAACTCTTCAAGTTGTTCTTTTAAGGATTTATTTTCTTCATTTAGCTTCTTGACCATTGTCCCTAGATCACTAGTAGAGCATTCTTTTAAATCTTTCCTTAGCTTTTTGATGACTAATTGAGCCTCACTGAGTTTATCCCTTAGTTTTTCAGATTCTCTTTTTGACTTGTCCACGTCTTCAAGAGCAGCTTCAAGATTTCTTTTCAGATGTTTCATTTCTGCTTTGTCCATGATCTCCTCAAGTGGTTAAACTTCTTTGCTAAGGACTAGGGCTCTGATACCAATTGTTAGGAATGGGAACACTAAGAGGGGGGGTGAATCAGTGTTCAATGTATTTTAACTTTTCACTTTAATCTTTATACTGATCTTAAATGCTTAAGTATTGAAATAAACATTCACATAAATATGAAACATGAAATCAACATATGACACCAATATGATTACAGGGAAACCCAAATAGGTAAAAACCCCGGTGGGAATTGACACCCACTAATATTTTGCACTAGTGTTTTGTGATCCTTGTTAGAAGATCCTTTACCCTGTTAGGAGTAGTTTTACAATGCTTTAAGTACAGTAGACCTTGTTAAGGGTTGGACCTTATTAGGAGTCTTTTACAATAGTCCCTATTAGGGGAGAGGACGCATTGTCCAAGAGCTCACTACTAAAGTGGTGAAGGCTACAACCTTCTGATCTCAAATACACGCTATATCTACAGGATGAACTGTCACCATGACACTATTTGTCAGATCAGTTCCTTTGGTGCGCTAATGCTTTGACCTCTAGAAAAGCTCTAATACATCTTCTAGTATCTTTGCATACTTTTGTTCTACTTTTTACAACTCTCTATCAACTTCCATATTGAATACAATGGGCACATCTTATATTTATACACTCATACTAAATACACAATTAGGTCAGCCCTATAACTAATTACAAACAATGCTTCCAAATGAATTGGCTTAAGCATGCTTAAAATTATACATATAAACATGTCAGAAACCTAAATACAATGGGTGCATAGCCTTTACAATATTACATTATAACCACAAACCAAAATACTAATTGTCGGCTCCATGCTCCGTTCTCTGCTAGCACACACTAGCTGTGCAACTTCAACTGACTGTAACTTTCTCATCCTTGCACATCTAATCATGCGCTCATAGACTAAGAAAGAATATAGTCTAACCAACTTAACTTCTAGGGTGCATACCATAATTCATCTGTACGCATGTGCACTGATGCTCTGAGCTATAGGAACTTTGTACACTGTCCAGTCTTCAACACATAACTGAATTATGATCTTTACATCAAGTGCGCTGACTCCAAACTATTATATGACTTTTTTGCCATAATGACAACACTATATCTAGTCATATACCTCAGTATAGACAACTTTCCAACACTAAATAGGAAAATGAAGCAAGATTTAACTGATGAAGAGGATTTGAAAATATTTGTTGAAGAGCAGCAAAATTGCAGTATTGGATTCATGGAACATTGGATGTTTTTCATCTATGTTGCCATCAATGCCAATGGGGGAGATTGTTAGGAATGAATGCTTAATATATCCTATGGGAGTATTTGTAGCCATTATGTAGTAGTTGTTGTTGCAATCATGACTATGATTGTCATTGATGTCAAAACAATGATCTACTAGAGATTAGCAGAGGAGTAGACAGTGCTTTAATTAGTGCACATGGGATATTATAGATCAAGCTATGCAATGTTGAGGATTTACTCTTTGATATGTTATATGTTTATGGTTAAGAGCGCAGATATTAATTTATTTATTCATGAAAGTTATGAGCATTTTGGTGGAAGCAGTATTCAGACAGTGTTCCTGAGTAGCGGTTTGTGGAAATCGGATGATATCTCCTAATCGGGATGGAATCTAGTTTTGTGTAGTTAAAGAGAACTTGAAGATATGTTGATAGTGATGTGGATGACAATCCAAACTTCAAGATTGCATGAGTGAAGAATTATTCTAATTGGAAGTCGACAATTTTGTGTAATTTTGATGTAACGTGTGGAAACTATTATTTTGTAATTGGATGACGACTTATTTGTAATTATTTGAGTGTGGTATAAAGGAAGGAATGTTTTTACTTGTTGAGATATGGATATGAATGTATTGATGAAGTGAATGAAGTTGTGAAAGTGAATTTGTGAAGGAAGACATGCGAGGTACAGAGATCTAAAATTGAGATCTGGTGTAGCAGTGAGTGCGGTTTGGCATAGTCAGAGAAGAGGTAACATATTGTTGAGATCAGTAATGATTTTATATTATTCTATTGAATAATCTAGATATCATTTGGATAGTGTGTTCAGTGATCTTGTCATTGAAGCTATTTGGGTAGTGGGTCCTTCTGTCTTCCATAACTCCTAACAAAGTTAGAATCTTTTAGCAGGGATTCAAAATCTCCTAACAGGAATTCATATGTACTAAATGTATTTCATAAGACTCCTAACAGAGTCCATCCTTTCACAAGGAATATTCATATTAGTGCATCTTTTGTGGGCATCATTCCCACCGGGGTTTACTCTTTGATCAAGAGGTTCCCTAGTCAACATATCTTGTGTCATTATGTTATTGTGTATGAATATCTTTCTATGGTTGGTAATTATATTGCTTACATGGTTAAAATATATTGAAGTTGATAAAAGTTATAATTATCAAATAACTGATTCACCCCCCCCTCTCATGGTGGACTAAAACTTTCTAACATATATATAAAAGATTTATTTTAAAACTTGGATCATTGTTCAAAAGAACTAATAACAATAATATATATATATATATATATATATATATATATATATATATATATATATATATATATATATATATATATATATATATATATATATATATATATATATATATATATATATATATATATTAAAAATAGAATAAGATAAAATAAATAAATAAATATATATATATATATATATATTAAAAATAGAATAAGATAAAATAAATAAATAAATAAGGGTAAAAAATAAAAGGGATATTAGGTAATGTTGGTTCCATGACCGTTATCAGTTATGGAATGACATAAGAAATAAAGGTAATCAAGAAAAGAAGTTTTGGGGAAAAAAAAGGCTGGATGTGAATGGGAGAATTAGCGATTCAAGAAATTTTCAACTTTGCAAGATTTTGTAGTGTGATTGTGAGGTAGGCTCTTTCTTTTATTTTCAGCATTAAATGAATTGAAAATCTGAAAGTTTATTTTGGAAATTAATTGTAGGGATTTTCAATTGATTTGGAGAGTTTGAAATTTTGTGTATGTTAAAGAGTTGTAGTAAATTTTGTTGTATATCATCTATCTTGAAGATAGTAGGGCTTTTGATTTACTTCTTGGCTTTGGAGTCAAAATGAAACGCATCATTATTCTCGATGGATTTGGAAATCATGTTTTTATTTATTTAATTAGCTTGTAAGATAATTTAATGGCTATGTTGGAGAGATTATAAACTTGCATAGATTTATATGTTCACCTCTCAACTTGTTACTCACATTGGTTTAAAAACTAAAATTTGAAACCCCTATTTTTGGTGTTGGTATCGTGTCTCAAGTTTGGGTATTCCATTGTGCGAGCCCAAAATCATCTCAACCAAAGAGAGAATTTAATATAATATAAAATCCTACTAAACTTAAGATAAAAGTGTTTCCACTTCAGTACTTACAAAGTTTGCAAAAAATTTTATTAAGAGATAACTTTTCCAACTATTACGGTGTTAAAAAAATAAAATTTCAGGATGAAATTGAGTGGAACCTCTAAATTTACATTAGCTTTTGTCTTCCGTATTATGGATTAAAATAAATTAAAATAGAGCAGTAAACTTCTTAGCTTTCCTAAAATCAACCATAAAACTAGTTCCTTGGTTGGCTTTGGAAACATATAAGCCACTCTTTAAAATAAAATCTGCTCTTCACAACCGACAATCTCCAACTTTCAACTGTAAGTTTGATTGGCTTAAATCTCTTTATTTGTGATGGTTCTGCCATTACTACCTGCATCTGATCACTTATTATAACTATCTCTGAAATTATGTGGCTGATTTTAATACGTTCTTCCAGCCAGATGATTGCAATTTTTATGTTTTTTTTAACTACAAAAAAATATCCAAACAAAAAAACTCTACCCAGAATTATTATCAAGCTGTATGAAAATTGTTGTTGTTTTTATTATTTTATTGCTCATATATTTAAATGTGAATTATAAAAGAAAAATATAATATAAAGTATTTTATAATTTTATTTTCTTCAAATCATAATATAATTATCTTTTATATTAATTTGTTCTTCCTTTATATTAAAAGATAGAAAAACTCATTCAAAAATATTAACTTTATATTTATACGTAGAAGATTGTTTTAAGTTTAGATTTAATTATGGTTATTCTTTTTGGAAGTCTAATTTGAGTTATTATAATAGTTAATTTAAATATTTAGATTTGTTACATTTGTTTTAGAGTATAATATAATAAGAAAGTTTAAATTTTTGATGTAATAATTAGGTGGCTAAAGATTTTAAGAATTAAATTAAATTTATTGTTTAGAAGATTTTAGTGTTGATTTGAGATAGTTAAAGTGTATGCACAATGTACTTTCTTGTTGTATTTGATTCTTAATATCTTTATGACTTTATGTTTTTTTTACTGAGTGTTGAATTCCTTTGATGCTCACCAGAGGCTTCGTTGTTAACCTTATTTGAAACTAGGTAAGCTATGTTCTGTGTGTTTGATGGATCTTTGTGAAATGTTGCCACTTGGAATTTGTTAATTATTTTTTTGGGGGCACTTGATATTATTGTGAGAACTTTGGTTATATTTTCATTGGATCCACTATGGTACTTTTATGTTGCCTACAAGATGGGTGCTTATTATGTGAAAGGTTTTGATTTAAGATTGGTGAAATAAATATATATTTTATAATCCTAATGCGTAGGAGGTGGATCCAGTTTGTGTCTAGTGTGAGTTTGGTGTGGGAGGGACTACTAGGTGCATAGTTGAAGGGTGGCTCACATTGGGGGCTAGGGCCCAAAGTGGCCAGTCCTGGATAACCCAATGAAAGAGTTTTATTAACAAGTGATAACATAATTAGAATTTATCGGGTTTGATATTTCCACATTAATACAAGATAATAATACCTCACCCATTCCTAGGGTATGCATGCACTCTTCATGAGGGTGGGTAGAGAAGGTCTGGCCGTCTATGGGACGTCGATTTGGCATTACGACACCTCAGTATAGTGAGGTAGTTGTTTCCACATGGTGTCCACCTAGGCACCAAGCCTGGAGAGGCTACGAGGTGGCACTAGCATGGAACCATGTGATGACACCCTTTAGTTTGTACACTAGGGTCACCTCATGTGGTAGCTTTGCCTCTGGTGTAGGATGTGGTTGTGGATTATGATAAATATTTTGATGGAACTTCTTTTTTTATTTTGTTGTGATGTATTAGTGGTAAATTTAAATGTTGTATTTCAAGTCATCTTTTGTTCCTTGTATTTATGATTTTGGCATCTGTGGGCCTGAAGTCCATCTCCTAGCTCGAGGGAGTGGGCCATGAGGTTCACATTCTTGGGTGGTGAATATTTTTCCATTGAGGCTCGTGTTTTAGATCGAGGATTTCTAGATCTTTTCTACAGATATTTGGCTTCCTTATTCCATGGAATTCACCTATAGAGGTTGCATTATTATTGTACTCTTAATGTAAAATTCTATGTAAACATTTACAGTTGTAAAATGTGAAAAAAATTGTGAAGAGATGTAATATGTAGTCCCTTGATGTATCGGGGCATGTAATGGCATTATGTAATTATCATACATGGATATGACAATTGAATTGATGTAAAGTTGCAATGGTGATTCAAGTTTATCTTTTCTTTGTTTGTTTATTATATTAATGTGTTAAAGAATTTTGTTTATTATATTATTTGTTTATTACATTTTTGTGTTAAAGAATTTTGAAGTTGGAGGCAGTTTTCTATTAGGATTGAAGCGTCTCGAGTTTTCATGTTTTTCAAATTCAATAGATAGAGGTTATGCGCTGATTTTCATCATAATACAATGCCTAAAGTGATTGGATGGTGGCGCCAAGTAAGATGCCTCATGGCACCACTTTCCTTGTCTTAGGCGCCTTGCTTGGGTGTTCTAAGATTTCAAAAAATCACCCTTTTAATCCTCTGCGCCAGCTGCATAAAATAGTGCTTTGGAGCCTCTTTTTTGCCAAGCTAATTATACTCTTACCTTTACCTTTCTTGATCCGCTACATGGTGGACTTATTTTGTGAAATTACAGAGAATAATGTCTCATATCTATAATGGTATGCTATTTGTTTTTAAATATTATTGTGTTTTTTTAATTTATATTATTAGGTTTGTTTTGTTAAAACATTGGGCACATATCCTCATGGTAGGCTGCGCCATGGAGGAATTGGTTTAACTGTTTATTTTCTTCGATAAATAAATAAAATTCCTTCCTAAAAATCTCCCATTTAACAAGTTAAACTTAGTTAGAGATAACTGAATTGGTTGTCTAAATTTATACGAGTATATTTTATATATTCACTCAAATTAATATTTAACAATTATACAATTAAATTAATTCAATATTGAGCTTTATATCATTGTAATTAATTTTCATAGGAGGGAGTTAATTAAATGCACTTGTGTTTGCGATGATTTAAAATTATAAAATCTCGTATTATTTAAGGTTAAACGGTTAGCAATTATTTTGAAAAGGATTAAAGATTTATTATAGATAGTTATTTCATTTAAAATAATGTTGCAAAGATTATAATGGGTATGTTATTTTAATAAAATTGGATAAAATATTTCCTTCTGTCAACATTAAATATGTGTTTATATGAGGATTAAGTGAATTGGTTAAATTTTTTTATAAGACATATATGTCTTTCATTTGATTTGAAGCAATAGGAAATAATTGTCTTGAGTGATTTTGGTGATCGAGGTATTTTTTTATGTTGTGTGAATCTTTTGTCAAAATGTTAATTTTGGTATGTACTCTACCTTGGGGTGAGTAGTGCAGGGATTTTTTTAGTGGTGATTATTCACCAATTGGCGAATACGTCCTGTTCAGTGTATAGAAATCGGCGAAAAAAAACTCAGTATACTGGTTGACTGGTTCGCCCTGATTTTATAAAAGACATGTTTAGTGATCGGATTATTCGCCACTATTTTGACGTAATTTCACTATGGTAGTGGGGTTCTTCACCCATTTATCTATTGTATATTTTACTCTTATTCGCCACGGATTAAAGAAGGGTGTATTTATCGAGGATCACCATTCGCCAAAGGCCCATTGTCCCAAGTGAAATTTTTATTTGCCCTAGGACCCAATTCGCCATGCATCATACACAATCGTGTCCCAAATTCCCGCTCTATTAGCCCAGTCAATTACTTGAAATTACGCGGGGTTCGCCAAATATTAGTTGTTATCATATGCAATTGTCGGCCCCTTCGCCAAAATTTGAAATAAGAATTTGTATATAATGATAGTTTTAAGAGATTTAGTAGTGTCAAAAGAATTCTACTTTTCTGGTGTCAGAAAATGAGGTCACAGACTCACAGTGTCACACATTCATTCGATTACAACATATCAATGACCAAAGATGAATTTCAGGCCTATTGTTGGTCTTCATAATCTTTACGAAAAATTCTCAATGGAATCATGACATGTGGTATGATTGATCGTGGGCTTATTGGTATGATCAATCATACCATGTGTCATGATTTTGCTGAGAGTTTATTGTAAATATTAGGAAGAGAAACAATAGGCCCAAAATTCACCTTTGGCCATTGATATGTTGTAAATCCAACGGACGTGTGAGTCTATGACGTCATAGTGATGGGACCCAATGCAACTTCGACATCAAATCACAACCATTGGATTAAGAGAGATGAACCGTGGAAGATGCATTTTAGATGGAATGTGGTTAGATAACTCCTTTACTGAAAACTCTCTCCAGAATCATGACACATATCATTCTTCAAGAATGAAAACTCAGGACTAGACTAAAAACTTAAATCACTCAAAATGTTAAATGTAATAATTATTAATTCATATAAATCGCCATGACAAATAAATTAATTCAAATATTTAGAAAATAGTTTTGCCATTTTTTTATAAAAATGGTATACAGTATTAAAAAATTCACCACCAAATATCCATATTTTGACACATAATTCGCCATCACTATTAAATTTTTTCCCTCCAAAACATATGTGATTCACCACAATTTTATACTTTTCGAGAGGGGGTGGTTTCTTAAAGTTATCCCTTTAGTAGTGTATGCCCCAGGGTGATGGTTGGGTCATACGAGAGGCTCGGGTTATTTTATGTTACTTTTCATGATTATTTCTTTGGGAGTCATGTTGTGAATATTTTATAATCATGTATTTGATGTTACTATTATTTTCATGTATGTTCATAAATACTCTTTGGGAGAAATCTTTTATGATTGTCACGGCTATAGAGATGCTAGTAATGTCTAATTATGAGAAGAAGCCCGGTGGTATATACATATACATATATGTATATGCGCACACACACACACACACGTGTGTGTGTGTGTGTGTGTGTGTGTGTGTGTGTGTATATATATATATACACATACATACATATACATATACATATATATATACATATACATATACATATACATATACATATACATATACATATATATATACACACACACACACATACATATACATATACATATACATAGATATATATATATATATATATATATATATATATATATATATATATATATATATATATATATATATATATATATATATATATATATATATATATATACATATACATATACATATACATATATACATATACATATACATATATATATATATACCTATACATACATATATATATATATACCTATACATACATATATATATATATATATATATATATATATATATATATATATATATATATATATATATATATATATATATATATATATATATATATATATATATATATATATATACATACATATATATATATATATATATATATATATATATATATATACATATACATATATATATATATATACCCACACATATATATACATATATATATACATATATATATATATGTGTGTGTGTGTCTATATATATATATATATATATATATATATATATATATACTTTTCATTTATGAGCCCATGGTAGTTTATCTAGAAGCAAGTAGTGAAGTAGCTTGTAATGGGAGACAAGGTCCTCAAGTGGCCATCTAGGGTAACCCATTGTGGGTTCTCTAAATTAGTGATAACTTAATAAATTTACTAGTTATAACATTAATAAGATAATAATAATGTCTTTCCCATGCCTTGAGAGCTAGTACAGGATAAGAACAAGAGTGGGAGAATATGTTTGTCCATCCAAGGGACATAGTGAGATGGCATGATTGGATTCCTTGTCTTCATGGATGGAGTATCCAATTTTGCATATGATCTTACTTGGGGGCTGAGGTCTAGAGAGACTATCCAGGGTAACCCAAGGGGTAGACTTATATGATTACATTTTCCTATGTGTTCTAGGTATCCTACGAGTTTTTTGATGCCTTTGGTAGATTGTCTTGATGATGCCATCTTGATAACCTTGTACCCTTTGCAACTAGTGAATCCTTGCATTATATTTTCTTGCCTTTGGATATTGTTTAAGTGGGACCTGGTGTCTATCTCCTCATTACAATGGGGTGGGCCTATGGGTTCTACATGATTGGGTGGTAGTGATTCTTCTATCATCAAGGTCCAATGTTCATGTTCATGCACCTAGATTGATCATTGATGTTGTTACCATATCTTCTTCTTGGTAAGATTTCATTATGTTACCATTCAGGATGTTATCAAATATTGTATCATGTTTTGTATTGAGACATTCCTATGGGAACATGTAAATGTGTGCACGCACACACACACACACATAAAATTGTAATTATGATTTGTAACTAACATCCATGTAAACAAGTATAAAGGAAATGTAAACTTATGATTAAAAGTGATGTAATAGCTAGTCTCTTTCGATTTATGCCATTATATTAGAGGTATATAATATATAATCCCTTTACTTCATGATTATTAGACTTTCATTATGCAATTGGTATTCATAGGAACATTTGAATTAGGACTTAAAATTAACATAATCGTATTCATATGATTATGTCTTGGTTAAATTTAACAATGTAATAAATATCGTTAAATAAAAAACATCTTGGGACCATTCTAAAGAATGTTGATTAAACTTAGAGATGCATTAATATATGATTAAGCTACATTAGTGTTTTCAAAGAAAAGTTATATTTGTATTGCTTCCACATTTCATAATTATCTAGTATAATCTTTAATTGCATATGTATGTATCTTTTATGCTTAGGAAAAAAACTTACTACATCAACTTTAAGACTAGTTATGATTTATTCTTATGGGTTCCTAGGTGAGGCATTATATGTACTTCAAAAAAGATATACTTGCATTTAGTACTTAAACTTAAAATAGTGAGGTTCACTATTATTTTAATTATTTTTTTATTTTTACATTTTTTGGAAAATAAATTATGGCATCAATCTACATAAAATTTCCTTGAAGATAAATTTTTTTTTTTGAAAAAATGATAACTTTTCATCAATTTATGGTGGTCGTACACCAAAGGTTTCAAAAATACACTTTAGAGTCAATTAAAAATTAATTTTAAAAAATATTCAATTAAAAAAATATCTTTATCAATCTTTGGTGTCTTAGGTATCTTTCCCTAGAAGGATTCACAAAAATTCCTTTACTCACTTCAAAATATGTTGGTCATACATGTGTGTGGTATGGTCTTGAAATAGACATTTTGAAAAAGTGGGTTTTAAACATGCCTACTAAAAACTAATTTATACATGTGCATATTGAAATAAATTACAAATTTGAAAAGTAGACTCTAAGAAATACATTTTCTAGTACTAAAGTTTTTTGAGATTCAAATTTTAAGTGCCTCAATTTTTCACATCAATTGATAGAAAATTTGAAAAATAGGGAAAACACTTCCACTTTTTTTCCAAAAGTCAGACTCGACTTGTTCTAGCCACCCCTAAAGTAGTCTCTAATAGGTCAATATCTCTATTACCTAACTCAATGATTTCCTCATCCATCATTCCTTGGTTCCTCTCAACCTCTTCTAGCAGTAGGATTTTTGCAATAAGAAGTTATTTCTCTAAAGCTACCTCCTCCTCACTTAGCATTTCCTCATCCAACCCCTCAAGAAGATCATCCAATACCCCTTTTCTTATGCTTTCATGATCTAAATATGCATAATTGCCAGTAGCTCAACCTTCTTCAATTACACTGGCAAGACCTATCTCATTATTGTTTAGTTTCCTCAATTCTTCAAGTCTACTTCAATTCCTTCTAGATGAATTTTCCATTAGCAGGAATACCTCCAACCTCTTCTAGAGAAATCCAAGCCACCTTTTCTACAATTTATCCCTCATCTACTTCATAGAACTCCACCTCCTTCATATTGTTTTCTACTTTAGCCTATATTTTTTTCTTGTAAATTTCATCAAGCAAAGACAATTCCCTTCCCACCTCTTCCTAAAATGACCTATCCTCCTCTATTGATTGAATGATTTCATCTCTACTTGCCCTTATTTGTCCTTCGATATCCCCCTCAAGGAGAATATGACTTTCTCGCTTGTTCGATGGTTCAACTTGACCATAGTCCCAAATGAGACCTCCCATCTGGTTGTTAAATTCAATTATGTGTTCCTTTGGGTGGGATTGTGTTACACCGGTCTTTGTTGTGTTTTTCTTAATAACATGTTTACTTTGGATGCATTTGTTTTACTTCTTATGCAATCCTTACCCCTATAAATACTTGCATCTCTCATATTTTTATTGATACTACTACCCTCTATATTTGTTAGTGAATACCTCATAGGTTCATCATCATTGTTGTTAGTTTTACCAAAGTCTGTATTATCTTTGTTATTTAATTTAGGATTAGGGTTTAGTAGATTTGCATCCACCTATTTCCTTCTGTAGATAATATTCATTTCATGTATAATACCCTGATAAAATGAGGGTTTTAGTGACCAGTTGTCCTTATCTATGATAATTTATAGAAAATCTAAGGTTTTAGTATGAGAATCAATGTTAAGCAATATTTTGACCCCCTTAGATTTATCCTCACTAGATATCTCTTCGTAGCCTAAAAAGATTCCCCATTTAGACCCTATATCATCTATAATGGAAGGAAAATTGTATTCCACCATAATCCAAACTATATTTATCCATTTTGGAAAACTAGTAGGAGTATATGTATACGGGTTCAAATTTACAAACTAATTAAAACAATAAAAATAATATCCTTGAAAGAATCTATGATAACCATATAAGATTTCCTTTTTAACTTCTACATTTTTGCAGAAAATGAATAAGAAATTATTTCCTAGAATAGATACATTTACCTGGTTGGGAAAACCTTTTTCCACCAATCTTTAATATTCTCAAAGGACTGGTGTTCCCTGCTCCAAATCGCCATGACAACAACATTGCCAAATTTGTCCCATACATATTGAATAAATTCCCTTTCCATTCTATAGACCATATTTTCCCTACTTCACAAATTTTTCTTGCCACTAGTGTGAGCCACATGATGCTTAGGGTTTCTTCTCCTCACTAATGGAATTTTATTTGCCCTAGTTGGTGGATCTTTGTCCCCAACTTGTAATTGACTTCTTCTATTAGGGTTTGACAGATAAACCCTTCTATTGTCTCTCAACCCTAGTGAGACATAAAAATTCTTTGAAGAATTGTTTTGAAATTTTGTGTGTGTCATTTTCTATTGCATGGCCTTCCTAGAATGAACAATTTGCCTTCCATCATCCAAAGATGGAATTGAGTTTCTATTTTTAGTCCATCTATCCAATTTCCTTCTCCCAGAATTGTTTTGTTCACACTTTCCACAAAAGAAGGTGGATCTGATATCTCAAGATGTTGGCATTGATTATCACTCAGAAAATTCACAGCAAGAACCCTAGTTCCCTTCTACGAGAGCTTTGGAAAATTATACCCACAAAATTTTCGCATATATTCTCTTTTTTAATTGAAATAAAACAAATTTATTATCTTGTTTATATATATATAGTTGATGGTATGTTACTTCATCATGACATCCATCAATAATTAAATGCCTAAAGATACTATATATAAGAAATAAAGCTATAATCATATCCTAGACAATTATGATAAAATAGACGTATCCCTCATTCTTAAACTCTCCGACACCTCCCTAATAAATATGAATATAAATATAATAAAACCCTCCTTCAAAATCCACATCTAAAAAATCTCTCTTATAACTCAAAATTTATCACTTAAAATAGGGTGGGTAATAGAAAACCCTCCCCAAAAATCCACTTCTAAAATGTCGTTCACCAAATTTCAACATAAACTGCGACTTAGAATTAATTAAAGTCGACATCATTACCTAGAAGATTTACTTCCATTTTTATGCTTGGAAAACCGATATAAAAACATCGAAAGTCAATGAATGATGTGTGTAGGGCCTTGAAAAATGGTAAATATTACGATTTACGCCGAGCGACAAGGGAATTAAGGCAACCAAACGCCCACTTTTTTCACGTGTATGTCGCTCACTAACACATACATGTATCCTTCGCGTTGCCTGCCAGTATCCATAAAATATTTCAAATGGAGAATAAAACACGATATAATTCCCATGTTCCACATATTTATAACGACTTATTTACCATATTGGCAAATTGATTCTATCTAATTTCTCTTGGTGCCCCACATTCATTGCACCTATGTTTGGTATTAAAAACTTATTTTTGTCAGTTCTGGAAACAATACGTATGTCTGTTGTAAACAAAGGAGAAGTTCTGACATTTGGTAAAGACTGTTCTGACTTTGGAGTAGACTGAAAATGGTGGGTGCGAGTCCGTGAGTTTAATGAGGCGGAAGATCCAAACGCAGGTTAAGACGAATAACAAATGCGGGAATAGAACCAGAATCCGTGAATATCGGCCAGAGCTCACAAGATTTCAAACTTAATTCACGGGAAGACTTAAGTCTATGAATATTTCTTCACTCCGCCAATATCAATGGGACCCTGTTCGCAATTCTTCGTTTGCGTCGATTTCTATTTAGTCTTGGATTCCCCCACAAAGCTTAAGACTTTGCGCAACAATTAACATGCCTGTGGGCCTCAAAGCAAATGAGTGAATTATTCGTCAAATTATGGCGCTTCCGAAAGGGTGTATTTTTCCGGCTCCATGTGAATCCAAAGGAATCAACCAAAGTCCGAAAACTCCTTTTTTTCCCTTTAAATTGATTTTGATTTGTTTTAGCAGAGACCCACAGTAAAAGACAAAGATTGATTTTAATTTATTTTTATAGTGTAGAAATTGGATTTGATTTGTTTCTAATTGTCTTAATAATAATATCTTAGTTTTTAAATTTTTTTTTTTAATATAAGTAAATTAGTAAGGAAAATTGTGCTTTGTTGCAATTGTAGAACACATATTGATATATTTCTTACTAGTCTACTTATATTTGGAAAGTTTTTGTTAAAAATACTGATAGTATCAGAAAATTAGAAACAAAACCTTATTTGGCAAGTCCTTTGCTTATAACTAAGGTTTCAACTCAACATCAACAAATATGATACCACATCAGCATGCTTTTTGCCAAGGTGTCCTAAAAGGCCCAGAAAAGTTGAGGCCAACACTTGTTTACTCAGTCATGTCTTTTATTGATGCACTGATATGACATCACATAATTTGTTACTTTTTAAATCTAAGAAATACATTTCATTTATTTCTAAATAGTCACATTAATAATAACAACTTCAAAGTCACAACTATTGATACAATAATGTCAAAAATATTAGACATTAAATCAACAAGTACTTTTAGAACTATTAGAATGCCTTAACTACTAGATCCTCCTCTCTAAAATCATTTATTAAATTTAATTTTCTTTTAAAATGAAAATTTTGATTTTATTTGTTTTCAATTGTCTTAATAATGATATCAGCTTTCCTTTATTAAATTTAATTTTCTTTTAAAATGAAAATTTTGATTTTATTTGTTTTCAATTGTCTTAATAAAGATATCAGCTTTTTTAACTGGCTTAATATCTAATGCATCTCATTTTCTGCTAGAGCTTTCCAGTTTAGTTTTGAATACGGTGTGCGTGCGCTCCAAGCTTTCGGGAAACATCTGCACCCTACATTGCCATCTAACTCGAGCTCCTTTAGTGAACGCCGGTCTATCCCTGGACCGCTCGTGACTCGTGCTACGTACTCTTCATGTCAAATTTTAAACCCATGCTCTCGCAGTTGCCAAAACGATGTTGGAAATGACCGTTTGTCTGTTAAACGCATGCATATTTGGTTTTTTTCAAGTTTATCGTACAAACCATGGAAAATGACCAGGACTCTCGTGAATTAGGGCGCTTGATTTTACGGGATTCCACATTCTTGTCCTCATCATCCGCCTTAGTGGGACCCAAACAACCGCTTTTTAAGAACAGTAAAATTTGTCGTCATCCCTTCATTGATCGTTTTGCAGTGCTATAAATTCCAGTCATTGGTTAGTTAAGAAGACACAAATCATTTGCATATCTGGTAGTATTGAGTAGGAGCGAGAATGAGTGGGAAAGTAGCTCTGCTAGTGTTAAGCTTAGGCTTGTGTTTAATAATGGCAGTGAGAGGAAGAGTGGTTGACTACAATAATAGATTTGCAGCTTCTTCGCATAACTACAAAGATGCTCTTACTAAATCCATTCTCTTTTTTGAAGGCCAGAGATCCGGCAAACTCCCTTCAAATCAGAGGATGAGATGGAGGGGAGATTCTGCCGTTGCTGACGGAGCTGATCAACATGTATGTTCATATCTTATTTAGTTATGTGTTCAGTCACTCGTGACATAATGATGGTCTAGGTAAACCTAAATGATGTTTATTATGGCGTCAGGTGGACTTGAGCGGAGGATATTACGACGCGGGAGATAATGTGAAATTTGGGTTCCCAATGGCTTTCACTACCACAATGCTATCATGGAGCGTGGTGGAGTTCGGACAATATATGGGTGACGACCTCCAACATGCAATGAATGCCGTTCGTTGGGCTACTGATTATCTGCTCAAAGCCACTTCCAAACCGGGAGTTATATATGTGCAGGTTTACACCATGAATAGATTCTTTTCTTGTTAGATTGTGTAATATGTTTAGAAACATTGTTAGAATATTTAGATTGTGTAATATGATAAGAAAAACTTACGCGGCTGAATTCAGAAGTAACATATGTTAATGCTACAGAAAATGGATGAATATGTTTTCTGAAACAATGTGTATTGATATGTTTGTATTCGGTGTTGGTGCATTTAGGTGGCTGATCCTAACATGGATCACAAGTGCTGGGAGAGACCAGAGGACATGGACACTTCTCGTAGTGTGTACAAAATTGACAGTGAACACCCTGGCTCAGATGTGGCTGCTGAAACTGCTGCAGCTCTGGCAGCTGCCTCCCTCGTTTTCAAATCAACGGACAAATCTTATTCTGACCTTCTCCTTCAAACTGCAATGCGGGTAAAATCACCATTACTTTCATTCATATTTCTGTCTGCGTTATACTCATTCTGTTTCATCACATCGAATTCTTATTGAAAAGTTAGAGTTTTGATTCGATGTTTTGTACCTTTTCCAGGTGTTTGATTTTGCAGATAAGTATAGAGGATCTTACAGTGACGCTCTCTCGCCTGAAGTTTGTCCGTTCTATTGTTCCTATTCTGGTTATCGTGTAAGTATAATATTCAATTTTTAAAAGTCTAATTATAATTATCTTGGTAGGATTTATAGGATTCTAATTATGATTATCTCAATAGACATTCTATGATGGCATTAGAGTTTGTAGCTCAACATAACTTTGAATTAATTTATTTTTAAAAGCTAAAAATTGATTTTATTTATCTATTAATAATCTATCAATATTTTAAACATAAATATAGGTATGCTATTGTAGAAGCCACTGACCCAAACAAATTTTTTAGCTGGCAGGACGAATTACTGTGGGCAGCAGCATGGTTGCAAAAGGCCACAGGAAACCCATCATATGTGAACTACATTCAGACAAATGGGCCCAATCTGGGCGCTGACGACAGCGATAATATCTTCAGCTGGGATGAAAAGCACGCCGGAGCTCGAGTTCTGTTAGCCAAGGTTTAAAAATGAAGAAAAGAAAAGTCCACCTCAATGTCTTATACTATAATGGCTGCTGTTAAATACTAAATCTTACATTTCGGTTTTGCAGGAATTTCTGGTTAAAAATGTGAAATCCCTAGAAGATTACAGAGGCCATGCTGATAGCTTAATTTGTTCTCTTCTGCCCGAAACTTCATCTTCACAATACACGCCAGGTTTCACTATTTCATGGATTTCACTAACCCATGTTTATGTTGGATATACACACAAATTCTTTATTCATGTTGTATATATACACAAATTCATTACTTAATTGTGTTGCAGGTGGGCTTCTGTTCAAGATGAGTGAAAGCAATTTGCAATATGTTACGTCGACAAGCTTCTTGCTTTTCACTTACGCAAAATATTTGGACATTTCCAAGCAAGTAGTTAAATGTTCTAATGGCGTCGTCACCCCCACCAGGATCCGTACCCTTGCTAAAAGACAGGTGAATAGACAATACAAAACAATGTTTCTTTCTATTCATAAATGAAACCCTCAAGTCACTGAAATTATTTCACCATTGTGTTTTATTCAGGTCGATTACATTCTGGGAGACAACCCACTGGGAATGTCATACATGGTGGGCTACGGTACAAAGTTCCCACAGCATATTCACCACAGAGGATCGTCATTGCCTTCAGTTTATCACCATCCTCAGAAAATATCGTGCAATGATGGTTTCAGTTTAGGATTGAATGGTAACGGTCCAAACCCAAACATTCTGGTTGGAGCAGTTGTGGGAGGGCCTGATAACAATGATCAATTCAGAGATGATCGAAATGACTATTCACACTCTGAACCAGCTACTTACATCAACGCTCCATTCGTCGGCACTCTTGCTGCTTTAGCTCGCTCCATCTGATTTTTCTTCTTCTCTCTAGACAATATTCACCACTCATAATATTTCCTATAAAAGTGGAAGGATAATGTCTTCTCAAATGCAACCTTCAAAGAGTTGTTCTAATATAATATCACGTTCTCTACTTTCTAACAATTATTCTTCCAATCATTTTAATATACTAGTAATTGCAATTCGGTTTGTAATTTTTATGTCGAATGGATGTTATGTTATTTAATTTTTTAGTTCGATAATTTTTTTTTACATACGATTGTTCATGATTAATTATTAAATAGAAGTAAACTATTCATGAATAGTGGAGGAAGCTGACCGAAATAGTATATTTAAATTTTCGATATCTGGAGATGAGTTTAGTCGGCGATCGTAGAAATACTTTGGCAGTTAGTGAATACATTTGGAGAATTGGAGATTAGCTTGGTCTACCAATTGGTCAATTAAATCAGTAAAATCGTAAAGATCTCAAGAATGGGATATTGTCTTAGTTGCTCATTCTCCCTATTTTGTTTTGGTTAGTAGTTTCATTCGGAGATAATGAGAGAAGGGTATAGTTGTCCATTAATTTTTTTTTTTGGGTAGATCGGAGTTAGTTGTTCATAGATACTAAATCCGAAATTAATTAATTTCAGTTGTCGGTTGGATTTTTGTTTTTAAATATATGATAACTATGCTGTATAAACGATTAATCGGAATGTTTTTTGTCAAAAACTATGCAAATCATCGAATGGATGTCACATGTTCTCAAGGAATCTTGTGAATACTTGCGGTCATGTGACATCCCTTGATTTTACTTTATTGGTAGTGGTTTCAAAACTGTGGGTCTGCTAGGAGGTGTACATGCATGTACCATATAACAAAGAATTTGATAGATAATAAATTTTCATAATCGTATAGATAATAAATTTTTGTTTTTCAATACAATATTAAAGCATCGGATTTATTTGCCAGCAACAACTCTATCTGACATTGTACTAAGTAGGCACATTTTTTGAATAGAAGGATTTGGGTAAGTCATTTATACAACATAGTTACTTTCTGATTTAGTACGCATGAACAACTAAATCCGAAATGCAAAAACAAAAATTCAATGGGTGAAAGCGGGTTTTGAAGATAGTTATTAGTAAATCCAATTGTATTAAACGATGGATTTTAAGGTCACGAACATGTACATCTGATATCTGGACTAAGAGCATTGCACTATAATATTTGTAAGAATATATAGTTGTAGAATGATTCAACATGTAAATTTTTAAATAATCAAATACATTCTATATCTTTATTTAAATTAAAATAGAATTGAAAATTGTATTTTTTTAAATCTTATAATTAAGTCACCAATTTAAGAAGTGTGCCATATATGATAGAAATTAAGAGTGGTAGGTTTCGCATTAGATGACATCGATATTATAGATAATATTAGTTGAGGAGAGTTAGTACATTTAATGCACATCTGTAACAAATCTAAGAATGTTTTTGTTAATTAATACACTTTGTAATGGTATAGAAAGTAAAATATTTGTATTAAATGCATGGTTTTTGATATTCAGATTTATATGGTAGCACCTATTAATTTTAGATTTAGTTGTCATGAACATTGAATTCCGATATCACTTCAAAAACCATTTAAAATTAAACAAAATTAGAAAATTAAACTAAGATCGAAGGCTAGCGCATGATCGCAAGGCTGCAAAAGATTCCTTGCGAACATACGACAACCATTGATTTTCTGCAGAATTGCCAGCCCGACAAAATCCTTAAAGGCTAGGGCCATGCGGTGGCTTGTCAACAAGATCAATGGCTAGCGTATGATCACAAGGGCCTTAAAGATTCCTTGCGGTTCTGTGACAACCGTTGGATCTAGACAAGATTCTAAATTCAACAGACAAGAAAAAATTCCACCTTCTAAGGTTTCTGTAGGACTAGCACTGTGAAAAGACTCAATGGTTGTCATGTGTTCGCAAGTAAACTATTTAGATCTACCGATCATGAGACAACCATCGATCTTACTTTATTACCAGGCCTTTCAAAAGGGTTATCTTGAGTTCTCCAAATGTGTTCTCTAATGGGCAGACTAATTTGAGATTCGCCAACTAAACTCTTTGCCAGATTCTTAAATTAGTGCTTCGCCACTATGTTCATCAACTGCACATGCGACCAGGTGCCATGTTAATTTTGTCCTTCTCATGTCATCATTTTCCTACAAAGTATAATAATTTAATGCCACATCGGTAAAAAAGTACATCCGTAAGAAATCTTAAAAAGATTTTGTTGTAAAATGATATTAAATTATTTTTGAAATTTTACAATATGTCACATCTAATATTAAATCTAAAGTGTTTTGCATATAACATAACTTAAATGTGTCAGATTTCACTTAAAATGACATTGATATAAGTCATGAAATTAAGTTACACTAGTTTTTAACAATTAAAGCACTACCATACGAAATCTACTAAAGATTTCATTAATTAATAATCTTGTAAAACTTATAGAAAGCCATATATGTGTAAAATCCTACGTTACTATAAAAGGATGAACAAGAAAATCAATATGTTGTAAAGAGCATTAGAGCAAATAATATAGATTCCTATAAATAAACTATTAGCAATGGAAGCTACATTTACTTTTCAAACAAGCACACATAAAATAGCTTTCTTTGGGAGAGTAGACCATACAAATTAAAAAAAATTATTACTCTGCAAGACTAATTCTGTTGTGCAAGCTATTCAATGGACATTAGGCGAAGAATTTCATAATGCTACTCATCGATGGAAAGTAAATGCTGATATTGCCACTATGTTAATGGCTTGGGGTTTAGAAATAGGTGAAAATGTTGAGACTGTTCATTTTGTTATGATTTCTCTTTTTCCTAAAGATTTGATTGACAGGGTTAATTTTTTGCTAGAATATGCACAACTAGATGAAGGTTTTGAGTACAACAAGTGTTTTGTAAACAAAGAAGACATTGAAAAGATTGGTATTTTACCATTTTTGTGATGGCCAATGTCAATTGATAGAGAGATTTACAAAAAAGATATAGAAAATCAATGGGTAAATCTATGTAAATAAATCAGGAAATATAAACAATTTGAAGCCGCATCAATATTTCCAATTGTCTTTCCACAATATGAATGTTCTGTCTATGTACAAATAAAAAATGAACATTGAAATTATCAAGATTTTATAGAAAATCAAGTTGCATTGAAGATGCCAATCATCTATCTGAAACGTCATTGCTGTTTTCATCAAGTAAGATGAAGGATAGTTGAAAATTTTGCAAGCTGATAAAAAACTAAGGTAATTACTATAATATTTATATCTTATTAAACTTAATAAATCATAACATTAATTTTCATTATTTTTATCAGTTTTTTTTTATGTTTTAATTCAAGTAGAGTAAAGCTTAAACTTTTCAAAAGTAAGATAAGCAAGAGAAAAGATTTTTAATTTTATATGGCAGGTTGTTCATATTTCAGTAAAGTATGTTCTTGTTAAATTATCTGGTTTACATTTAGTTTTGTATAAATGTTATTGTAAAAGAAAATACATTTGAGGATATGAATTTTTTATACATAATCAAAATGTCTTTAGAAATGTGGAAATACTCTTCAGTGTTTCTAGTGAAATATAGTTAATTGAATAGCATATATGTTTTTTTCGATATTCTAAAATATGTTTTCATTAATTTATATAGAAAAATATGTTAACTTGATTTTATTTTCTGAGTTATATGTATAAAATGTCGTCGATATATTTTTTTGGTTACATTTATATACATTATGCCAAGTGAATATATAGATTATAGTAGTTTGTAAAAGAGTTAGCATATTTACATTTTGTATTCCGATTTGGTGAGTAAAGAAAGTGTTTTATAATCAATGATAAATTTTCCACTAAAAATTTATTTGCTGACTTAATGAGTCAGGTTTGGATGATAGTTGCTCAATGTTTCACATTTTCATGCTTTTATTGAGAGTGTCATCAAGCAATTTTGATTTTAAAGACTTATTGATTATTGGAAGAAAAGACAGTCCCTGAATTTGATAGCTTGTTATGTCTTTTTATAAGTATTCATCGAGTATAACTTTGACGTGATGGTTTATGTGAAATCTATTAATCTCAAAATTAAATCTTGATTTTGATCTTTTCAGGAGATTTTGCGACTATTGGAAAATAAAGTTGTTTTCTTACTTTTGGAGACCTAACGATAATAGTTGTTTTCTTACTTTTAAAGACTTATTGATTATTGGAAGAAAAGACAGTCCCTGAATTTGATAGCTTGTTATGTCTTTTTATAAGTATTCATCGAGTATAACTTTGACGTGACGATTTATGTGAAATCTATTAATCTCAAAATTAAATCTTGATTTTGATCTTTTCAGGAGATTTTGCGACTATTGGAAAATAAAGTTGTTTTCTTACTTTTGGAGACCTAACGATAATAGTTATATCATAGTCGCTTAGTGTTTTCTCATATATCTATTCTTAAGTATGGGTTTAATGGATGAAGAAATTAGCCAACTATAGTTATATTTAGGGAAGAAAATATTGAAGTCGATCGATCTCATAAATGTTTATACAACGTAGTTAACACATTTTTTTAATTTAAAAATCCTATGGAGAACTCAAAATAATTAATTTCATATTTAGTAGCCATGAACAACTTAATCTGATATGTCATAAGAAACATTTAATGGGGGACTATATGCTTTTCTCATTATCTCGGAATGAACCTTATAACCGGCAAAAAAATTGGAGATTGTGCGAAAAGCTTCGATTGTGGAGATGTTTGAGATTTTTTTAACTTTTTTGTTTGGCAAGATTTTAGCTAGTAGAAAATTATGATTTAGAAGTCAGTAACAACTAAATCTGATAATTAGTTTACAAGATCTACTGCTATGTTACAGTATTATAAATTATTTAAATAAAAAATCTCTAATATATAGATGAACTAAGTAACCAAAACTAAAATAGTTGTCCTCTTTTAATAATTTCTGTAATATATAGATCTCAAAAAATATTTAGTGGGCATGATGTTGTTTCTGCAAGAATATGTAGTGGGCCTAACATCATAATCGATTAACAATTCTCAAAAAATTTATTGCTTTGACAGTAGTTGGAAAAACACACTAATCGATATAAAAGAAATTAAAGCCATACACCGTTCTATGCACCATCTTTACTAATATGTGCTATTTTCAATAGATATACTAATGATAATTGCAATAAAAAAGAATAATTGTTGAAAACAACATGAACATTAATTCCTTTTACTTTTTATGGGTTTAATGTCTATTAAATTATGATATAATATTAATAGATTTGTAGTATGTATCATTTGATTGTTTGAATTGCGTATATCTTGAAGAGAAAATGGTTATTAATGTATAATGCTATACAGAATGGGTAGCAAACTAAATAGTTATGATCATGTGGATGGAATAGAAAATGCATGGAAAGAAATCACAGATACAAACATTTATTTTTACAATTTAAATGATCTGCACAGAAGGATTAAATTAGAAATAGTTCATCCCATTACACAAAGGTTCATTGATAGTGGATTAATAGAAGCTGTGGGATTTCCAATTGCTATTTAGGTACCAGAACTAATTATGGAATGCATTCAAAGATTTGATCCACACAGTAGAGAAATAAAGAAAGAAAATAATGAAGTAGTCATTTGTTTGAACAGAGAATCAATACATAAGTACTTTGTTTTACCTTCAAGAGAACAATATTCAGAATAGAATTTCTCTATGTCAATGTCAAATTTTAGCTTAAAAAGGTCATGATGGTGAGCTGTAATTTCAAATAGATGGTTTGAAACCATTAGAGCGGCCAGTTCAAAGTTACTGAAAACCCTATATGGAACATATTTAAAAAAAGAGATTGTTGATATTCTAGTACTTTTGCATAGAATCAGAGGGAGTGAACAAACCTTAAATTTTAAAGAATTGTGGTTTTTCCTTGTGCAATCTATAGGTACAAATAATATTTATATTCATTGGGCACAACTCATAAGTGATAGACTTATTGAAATGCTTGTATCAGCAAAGCATTCATACGAATTTGTAATGTCATCTTTCCTCATCTATGCCCTAGCATGTGAACATATAGGGAATGACCTTCCTAGTGTTGCTGAATATGATGCAAATATTCAGGTTCATGATTTCTATCCATGGATACAACTCGAAAACAACTATGGAAATTTCAGAAGGGTTAATGATTTTTTTTCAATGAAGTTATGCCATGAAATTCAATGTTGTCTAGAATGCAAATTATCAGATGCAGCTGCTCAAACAATAATGCAATTTGGTAGCTTTTATACTCAATATCCTACCTTTACATATATTAGGATTGGAGCTTTTGATGGGGTTCCATACAAATTGCCTAAATATCTGGATGATAAAATAGCTTTGATAGAGTTGTGCAGACAAATAATCAAGGTCAACAATAGATGTAGAGAATGAAATAAAGGAGGTATTCATTTTCCAATATTGATAGGTGCTTATACATGCTTTTCTAGTTCTTCTACAATGAATGTCATCAAATCATCTAAAAAAGATATAAATTTGATGAATATAATGTTATTAGGCATCATTTTGACACTTCAAATTATGTAAAACAAAACCTACAACTAGGCCCTAGTTTTAATCATGTACCTTCATTAAAAGATTTCTAGGCTAATTGTAAAGATGAATTTGAAATCAGAGAAAGATCATGGTCCCGACTCATAGTTGAACATATTCAACTTTATAATATTGATATAGATGCGAAAGAATTATATGACAATCAATCTAAATTATTTTTCGATCATTATTTGGGAAAAATAAAATGGATACCTTTGCAAGCTATACAATTTGATGAACCTGAATTAGACAATCTTGAAAAGAGAATGGAATAGATAATGAAAAGAACCAAGAAATGAGTTTTGTACAAGCAAAGAACCAATGACACATCAAACCCACAAGGACAATCAACAAGAGAAGCTCAAACAACAACTTCAGTTCTAGTTTTATCAACAATGCCGACAATAGTTCAGTCCATTCAACAAATGACAGGAGGGGATGATCAACCACCGGATAAAGACATAGCTATAACAAAGACTTGTGGCAGTGGTTCACTTGCATTGATTAACATATATAGTTCAGAGGAAGTAGGAAAGACAGAAGAAGAAGATAAAATAGATCGATCAGAACAAAATGCAACATTCAATCTTTTGAAGAAGAACCAGTAAATCAAGAAAAAGATTTAGTTCAAGGTAGTATAACATGTATTCAAAATATAGTACCCAAATTTAAAAGTTCATCCTATGAAATACAAAGCCCTACAATAGTCAGGAAATGGTTTGATAATGAAATTTTAGCCTCTACCTCAGAAATTGTAAGCATCATGGATAGAAAAAATAGTGCAAAGAAAAAGAAAAATAAAAGAGGATAGAATTCCTACCAAAGATTTTGTTTCTCAAATCATAAATGAAAGTACCGGTTCAAAGCAAAAAAGGAAAGAGGAAAACTAGTTGCTCTTCAAAAACATCAAGATACAGGGCATGTTATAATACAAGTTGCAAAACCAAAAGAAGATAGTATTTTTTCTGGTCTAAATCCAACAGATTTTGATGTAAATAAAATTGACAAAGGACCTAGATTTCATGATCGTACAGTTGATATGTGAGATTTCACATATCATGAGGTAAGAGAGAGATTGGAGAAATTAAAAAGTGAGAAGAACATTCTGAAATCTACTATCAAATATCTATTTGATTATATCCAGAAAATGTTAGGTCCTATTTCTTCTGAAAGAGCAAGTCAGAGAGAAGATATTTTTGATCCATCACTTCAATAGAGTGAACTATTTATCAAGTAGATGCATGAAGATAGATAGGTGGCACAAATTTCATGAGAATGGGTACAATATCTCAATTCAAGAGGTATGCGTCTCATTGAATGCGTAGGTAGGTATTATAAAATATATATTGATCTTTAAAGGTATTTTGTTTATAGAATTGCAAATGCTCGAACAACAGAAAACAATATAAACTAGACAAGAAAAGGTATTGCAATATGTAAAAGATATGGACAGTGAAGAAGCTCTGAATGTAAAAATTATCAAATCCACTAACACACCTCTACAGAAGTGGATTTTTTCAATCATCTTCAAAACAATTATGTGCATAGATGTTATTGAAGAAGTACAAAATCTAATTGATACAGTGAAAACAAACATTACACATATGAAAAAGATGTTTACTGATATGGGTTGCAATATTGATGTAGTCAATGCTAAAGATTCTCTAGATATAGAAATGATGAAAAAAAATTATGAATTGCATCTTCAAAGTATTATCAGGAAAGAAGCATATGAGGAAGGAGATATATACAAATCGAGTGCAATTGCAGAGTTATTAACAAGTGTAAATGAAGACACACAAAGCATTTCTGAACAAATAAAAACAATTAAAAGGAATTATGAATACTCGATTGTAAGACATAAAATATTATCATACCTTAGGTACAAGAAATGATTGATGTAATCAGAGCAATGGATCAATATAACAGTAATAAAGTTCAAGAAGAAAATGCCTTTACCAGATGACCTTGACATTCTTGATGAATAATGAAGATCTAAGCTGGAAATCTGAGACCTGGGCTATGATCACAGGGATGGTAACTATTTTTTAAGAATGGTGTAGGTTAGTCTAAAATGGTGGTCACCATATCTTGTAATAATTTGATGAATTTATCAAGAATATCTCTAGAAAAAGGTGTCAATTATCAATTAAGGAAGATCAGATGAGTGCAAAAGTTTTTGGTCTTTCCATCACCTGAGAACCTTAATTGTTTTTAATTTTTTGTTGTTTTAAGGTTTAGTGGTAAACATATTCGATGCTTGTTAAATTCTTATTCTAAAAAGGATTCCAAAATGTTTTAACTAATATTTTTGAATTGTAATGTCTTATTTAAAACACTTTTACCTACTTATTTATGCATATAACATCTATATTCATGTAAATGATTTTTGTTTTGGTCTGTAAATTTTTGAGTTAGATGAAGATTTGATAATTTATGAAGTTGAAATACAATTTTTTAAGTCTTCTTTTCTGTGTGATTTATTTGGTAAACTTGGTACTCTATGTAGTATTGATGAAATTATACAAAAACTGGTTTTCATTGGCTCTTTTTTAGATTTAGAACATCTGATTTTTGTAAATTGTTATCATATAGTTTGGGTCATGATGATGTTAGAAACTTGTGTATTCATTTAAATGATTTATTTATTGGTTTGCAAAATTTTGAGTTTGATGAATTGTTGATAATTTATGAAGCTGAAATATAGTATTTTAGGGATGGTTTTCTGTGAAATTTATTTAGTAATCTTGGTACTCTATATAGTATTGATGGAGTTATATGTAAACTGGTTTTAATTGGATATTTTTTAGATTTAAGGCACTTGGTTTGTGTAAATTGTTATCATATAATTTGCTTGAAGATGATGTTAGAAACTTCTTCTTTTTTATATTGTCATCTTTGAATGAATTTGTAGTTTGTCTATTATATAGGGGATTTGATTGAGCAAGCCCTGATATGAATATAGAATATGAAGTTAGATAAACTAGTTGGTTGTTGTTCAATGTTAATGGACATGTGTTTGTAAAATGGTTTTAAAGTTTTTTTTGACTTAATGGAGATAATCTGAGAGAGAAATAGTGAAGTTGTATCAGTCCAATTATGAATTACAGAGTTGCCTTTGAACAAAAGTAATGGTAGGTATGTTGTGATTGATAGTAATGGTAGGTAAGTTATGATTGTCAGGTATGTTGTGTTAATTTTTGGACAGACAGAATGGAGATAATCAGAGAGAAAAATTGCAAATTTTATTACTTGATTAATGAATGATAGTATACATATACTTTACATTGAGCAAATTATGTTTCCTTTATAGTATGTCAGTTATCTTCAACTCAAGTTTTGATCATTATGACTATTTAACTAAAGAGCATTTCATATGGTTCTTCTATCATGTTTAGATTTCATATAATTTTTTAAATGTTTTTAAAAAAATTATTAGATATATAGGTGCAATAAAATTTGTCATTGAATTTATTAGAAAGCTTTAAACAGGCCTGCAAGACCTTTGGTGTTTCTGAACTTTATTGTCATTTAAAAACATCCAAGAAATATAAGAAGTTAAATTCTAGTTCAAAAGAGTATTATCAAGCCCATAACATGTTTGTACATATGCAATGAAATAGAAATTATTTGGATCTAATGTTCTTGTTAAAGTAAGATTTGTTATGCATGCCAAAAGGCTTTTATGTTACAAATCAAGGTATGTAGTATTAATTTATTACAATGAAGATTATAATATATAATGATTTTCTTAGAAATTTTAGTTTAAAAATTCTAATCAATTTTATTGTTTGTTATTTTTAATTATATTTTTTTTGTATTGATAGGAAAATTCAAGTAGAAACTTAATATTTTGCATAACAATGTTACAAAGAAGTTTCCACATATATAAATATTGACATGACAAATTTTTAAACAAGTTAGCAATTATATTTTACTAAATTTAAAAGCAGTTACATGTCCACTTTTTGTTTCAAATAAATTGTGATACATTGGAATTTTATATTCTTACATGGTTCTAGCAAACGAACATAATCAAAATACAAATAAATGCAATTAATATGGTGTGCATTCTTCGTAAAAAAATTATTTCAATGTTTGCCATTGACACAATGTCAGCCATAGCAGCCTCTTGAGAGCGCAAGCTACACTGATGTGTTTCATTGACAATTGGTGTAATGCCCCACTAGGGAACCCATAAGAACTTAACCTAAACATGTGACTAAGTTTGCAGAATATTTTTTTTTAAAAGTTAACAATCAATAACATCAAAGTTCACAATGCGGAAGCAAGGCACAACAATAAACAACTACCATAGGTTACAACTCTCAAGGGTTCCTTGACGTAGATTATGAAAGAGTTAATTAATTAATATAAGATAAAGATATGAATCCCAAGATTACATCTGAAAGATAAAATACAACATCATAAGCATGATTACATAAATACAATTGGTACCATAAGGTGACCATAACAATAAGCATCCACTGCAAATGTCACAGGGTATGTGAATACAATAATTGAAAAGAAATACAATATGAAACTATGAATATCTGAAAGAATGATAAAGATCATAAGAAGAAAGAAGAACAAAAAGGAACAACTGCAACATGGATCATCCAGCCTTAGTGCACGAATGTCAGAATCTCAAATGGTAAAAGAACCACTACCACCCGACCTCATGAACCTAAATGGTCCACTCCCACCGTGCTGAGGAGATAACATCAGAACCCACTCGGATAACAAACAACAACAAGCCAAGGAAGAGGTTCTAAAAGATTCTAACTCAAGGATACCAAAAATTATAACAAGGTAAGACATACTCTACCAGAGGCAAACAAAATACATAGGAAACCTAAGATGCATACAAGAAGTGTCATCACATAAGCCAACTCTAAGGTTGTCCTGGTAGTCCCTTCAGACCCCAGCACCTTAGTGACACTATGTGGATATAGTAACCTCTCATGTAGACAAGGTACTACCTATGCCATCTCCAGTCCATAAAGGTGGAAAGCATCATCTCAACTCCCATCCTAGACAATCTCAATCGGGAACTTAGGCATGGGCGAGGCACAAATATCTTATTAGGTTCATTTTAGATTCTCAATGTTTATTAATTATCACTTATTACTCTACTTGTAATGGGATCTCCTGGTAGCCACTTCCGGGCTCCGGCACCAATTCACAAGCCACTTCCTGATATACACTTAGATGACCTACCCTAGGGTTTCACATGAACTGTTAGGCCAGTTTTCTGCCATAGCGAAAATCCTCTGAAAATGGCCTATTGCCTTGCAAGTTTTTTTGGTTTGTGCCCTTTTCTCTATGTTCTTCATGTTGTCACCAAGCTCCGGTCCAATCTGCATCTCTTAATGTGCAAAACCCACAAAGATTTTTGAGTTTCAAGGTCTGCAGGAAGCAAACTTTAAAATTCTGCCACAGTGTCAAAAACCCACAGTATTTTTGCAAACCCACAATGTTTTCGACTTCCTGGTTTACCTTTGTGTGATGTTGAAAGGTCTGTGTGTTTTCGATCTATCACTGAAAACACTGTGTGTTTTTGACCCTGCATTTCATCTTTCCTGCCGGCTCTCCTTGTTCTATGTCTTAACTGCGCATGTCCGACCATGTGATGGGTCCAGTTTCTTCCCTATTGGCTGTCGCATGGCCGCATGTCAAACTTTTTTGACATGAAATCATGCAACCGCTTGCCATGTGGCCGTGTGGGTCCCGGTCCTGTGCGGCTGCCTGGCGGTTTACTTCTCTAACAACATAGGTGCAACGTTGTGGGGCCAGAGATCGAAAATCTATGGTCGGCATATGATCGCATGGAATATTCCTTGCCCATGCAATCATGCACCCACCATCTGATTTGGTGCCAACGGTTTGTTCACTTTGGGCCCGCTGGCAGATGTGGTGATGTGGCAGCCTTTGGTTGGCTGTTGCATGATTGCATAGCCCATTCTTTGGCTATGTGATCATGCGACTGGCTGACACGTGTCCTTGTTCGAGGTTGCGGAGTTGTGCGGTGGCAGTGTTCCATGGTCAAGTGTGGTGATGTGGCAGCTTCCTATTGGCTTTCGTATGATCGCATAGCCTTTCTCTCAGCTATGCGATCATGTGACCAGGTGACACATGTCCTTGGCAATGCGGTGGCGGTTGCGGTGATAGTTGTGGTGTTGTTAACGGTGGCTTCTAGTGTTTGCGGGCTGGCGCATGTTCGCATAGCCCATTTTTGGGCTATGCGATCATGCGACAGGGTGCCACATGTCCCTGTGGGCCCATCTGCGGCAGTTTGGTGGGCTCGGTGGAGGGTGTTGTCGTGGTAGTTTCTGGTTGGACCATGCTGGCGAGAAGGTCAATTTGGAGCATGGGCCCAGGCTTGGGTGTCTCAGCAGTTGCAGTGTGTGGTGGTGTGACATGTGGCATCGGGCGGGCCCACGTGGGGTCTTGGTTTTGGTGGTCTGGATAAAAAGATGGTGGTGCCGATAAAGTGTGGTCTTGTCACGCATTCGCAAGAAGATTTGGCAGGTTTCTAGTTTGTCTAGTGACTTGGCGAACAGTGGTTGCGGAGTCGCTAGATTTTTAGCGAAGGGTGCAAAGCATTTCATGAACTAGCAGAGGTTCTTTGGTCGCCAGTTCACCAGATATGTGGGGTCCATGTTTGCGGTGACCGAGCGAGTGGTGGTGTGACACATGGCAGGTGGGCCCAGGTCTGAGGCTTGGCAGATTGTTTGTGGGGCTGAGGTAGAAGGATAGCTGGTTGTTGCATGTTCGCATAACCCATTTTAAGGTTATGTGATCATGCGACCAAGCATATTTTGTGGCAGGATTTTTGTGGCAGTGAATTTCATGACTGCGCGATTGCATGACTAGGGGCAGGTGGTTGAAGAATATTAAGCCCGTGAGTGCATGGTGACCATTGCAGATTCAAATTTGAATCTCTATGAATGTTTCCAGCAACCTGTAAAGACTGAAATTGATGACAGAGGAGGCCCAAGTTGGTGAAACTGATCTTCTCTACCGCTCTAGTGTGCTCTAGGGTGTGAGATGATTTGCAGAGTGGAGTGTCTTGCCGTAGGGGAATAAATGAAATGTACCAAAAGAAGTTGCAGGGTCGCTTCCAGTTTGATTTTTGTAGATTTTTTATTGATCTTCGGTGCCTTTCAGAGATTCTTTCATGATTGAAGATCAAGTGTTAATTGCATTTAGGACTTAGTGTTTTCCCTCCGAATTGTATCAGATTTTGAAATGCCTAATTGATGGAAAACTCTAACCATGGTTACCCTTAGCTTGTTGCATCCTAACTCATGTGGGATTTCAAGGTAACCATGGGTATATATGTTGTTTTCACTGATTTTTAAGGGGTTCCAGTTTAGAGTTCCTTCCTGGTTCCAGTGAGATGTTTTATCCTGCAGATTTCTTCTTCTCTCTGCATATAGGGTGTTCTGTTTCCATTGCTGGTTCAGAGAACATAATACATGTTGTAACAGATTTATTTTATGCATGAGAACTCAGTTTGTTCTTACTGTCACTAAGCTATCTCCATTTGAATTCTGGATTCATTAATCACACATCAAGGGTGTCTAGTTTTTCTGCTTGTATTGCCTAAGTGTTTGCAAGTGGAGTTATCTTCGTAGAGGTAACTGGTTTAGGGTTAGTGTTTATGCATGTATGAGCTGAGGTGTCAAAGATGTTTCATGCTTGTCTTCCAGTGGATGTTGGTCAATGTATTATCTGATTTATAGGTCTCTTCTAAGGGGAGGGTTAAAATCCTTTGAGTGGATAGTAACATGCTTGAATGCACAGGTGGGTGTTAAGTTGAGGTTTGGTCATGGTGTGTGATTGATGTCAGGCATCAACACATTGAGCATATTATGTTCTTGTTTCATAACTATCTCTTGCAGTAGGGTATTTGACTCTGTGGCCTATTGGATAAGGCACTGGTCTATCAGAGACTTAGGGCATCTTAGGGGACTTTTCAATCATCTTTAAAATCATTTCATTTCAGTCCCACCCTTTCCCTTTCTTGTTGATAGGTTAGGTCTCTGGTTTTCATACTCACTCCATGCAAGTTGGGCTATTGCATGAGATATTGCCTTCATTAAGGTATAGGATACCTAAAAGAGTTTGAAAATCATTCCACAGTCAGTTATCTACAGGCACGTCGTGTGACACAAGGTAATACGTGTGTGCAGATGAGGTATACCTGCCTGAGTGATGTGGAGCTCAAAGTGTAGAAGGATCTCTCTTTGATCCTTGTCAGTTGGCCCTTTTTCCTGTCAGATTTGGAGTGTTGAGTGAATGTGACACTAGCCCTATCAATCCTAATGCCAAGCTGACCTCTGGGGAAAAAGATCACCAACAAGATGGCGACTCTACTGGGGAGAGTCTAGAACAGAGACTAATATACAAACAAGCACTTGCTACATTTTCTCACCTAGTTGTGAGTGGTGACTCTGAGTCTCTGTTTGGTCAGTGATTTATAACAGGTGTGATATATTTGTAGTCCTGACAAGTAGTTATCCTGTGAGGTTGTCTTGTGATTGTTAGTTTTGAAGAAGGTTCAGAGTTGAAGAGGTTCTCAGTTGATTTGGATTTGTCCTCTATAAGGAGGTGGCAGCTCTACCAAGGTTTGAAAAGTGATTTGGAGGAGACTTCATATCATTATTTTGCAGCATTCACAACATCTCCAGGTAATCCTATTTCATTAAGCAAGAACAGTCCCTAATTAGGTGAACAAGTCACTAGTGAAAAAGGGAAGTCAATCTTGAAGGTTTGATCATATTTCTGGATAAAAGTTTTAGTTTTGTAATGAGTATCAGAAATATGCTAAGGTTTAAAGAGTCATTGGTTGCATGGGTTTGAACAAAAGTATTGTCATGAGAACAAGGTGTATTATTTTGTCAATACTTTAAATGGAGTTTCCAACTTTGATGGATCGGGATGATGTTTCTAGGTCTTGGTGTTATCAGTCAGACCTTAGAAATATTGATAAAGACAAAGACATTTATCTAATAGGTCAAAGAATCTAGTAGACTTGTACAAAGATTTTAAGATGTGCAATAGGGGAATGGAAGGAAGGGTCATCCCACTCATACTATAAGAAATTTCTTATAGCTTGTGATGAAATTCTTATGGGTATTGAGCTTCAAGATTTCCAGTATACTAAAATGTTTTTAGTGCTTAGTATGCCTGAATCAGTTGGTTGGACTGCCTCTATTAGAAATGAAGCATTAGAAAAAGTTAATAAATAGATGGATTCATTTAAGGGCGATGAATCTTGTGATGCTGGTGCTGACGATGGAGCTTGTGTTTATCAAGAGACAAAAGATGAATCTACAGATATGAGTTCCTGTAGTGATGACTTGACACAAAAATTTTCAGCCCCTATCTCAGATGAGGAAGATATTTGCAGCATTTGCAGTGAGGCAAATGAGATAGAGTGTGAAGTCCAGTACCTGCTAAGTAGTGAACAAATTTCAGAGCTTTTGGATGCAGAGTTTCAAAGATGCACTCCCGAGTATGTTTCTGAGATCCCATGCCTAGTGGATATTATTTTTGATGAAGAAAAAATGAGTGATGGCATGGTGTGTGAATCTTCTATTAAGGTCCTTTCTCCCATTTTTGATATGCAAGTGGATGGTACACATTATTGCAGTAAATTTGATAATGTCAGTGATGATGAGTATGATGTTATGTGTACCAGTGTGGATTCAATTTTTCAAGAGCCTAATGTCTGTGGTTCTTCTTTATATTTTGATGCTGGAGAATGCGGCAATTCTGAAGGAGTTTTCTCAGATTTACAAATGACTAATAAGTCATCAGCTGACAATACTTGTTCCCTTTTAGAAGATGCTGATGTGATTTTTGATCAGCAAGATGTTCCTATTTTCATGTAGTCAGATTTCTGTCTTGAGAAGTTTTATATTGGTTTGCAGAGCAGGGAGATAGAAAGTGTTTATTATTCATGGCAAAATAATGGTCAGAATATTGATGCTTCCAGTCATGGTGTTGAGTTGGAGTGTTTCCTTTTTCAGCATGGCGGTGAAAGTAAAGAGTGTGACATTTTATTGTCATGAAATGGTGGACATCTATGGCAGCCTAATGTCTTTATCTTGCTAGATGATGGTGAGTATGGTAATCATTTTTTATATAATGTGCTGAATGTGGATCATAGTGTTTTTGCCAGGATGGATGAGAAATGCATTTTTAGCTTTCTTTTGCTAAGTGGAGATGAAAATTACTTGTTTGATAGAGGAAAGATCTGATCAAAAGTTTTGGGGCCCTGAGACTTTGGTGAATATTTTAAGTTCTGTAAATATTTCCCTTCCCTGTTGTGTTTCTCCTTTTCCTGCTTTCCTGGTTCGGTTGCCAGTTTTTGAGTTCCTCGCTTTTGTCCTGTGGGCAGTCTGCTCTCCCAGAAATCTTGAATTCTCACATGGGCATAGGTTACCCATCATCCCCAGACAGAGCCACTGTTAGGCCAATTTTCTGCCATAGCGAAAATCCTTTGAAAATGGTCTATTGCCTTGCAAGTTTTCTTGGTTTGTGCCCTTTGCCTTGTGTTCCTCATGTTGTCACTAGGCTCCCATCCAATCTGCATCTCTTAATGTGCAAAACCCAGAAAGATTTTCGAGTTTCAAGGTCCGCGGGAAGCAAACTTTAAAATTCTACCACAGTGTCAAAAACCCATAGTATTTTTGCAAACCCGTGATGTTTTCAGCTTCCTAGTTTACCTTTGTGTGATGTTGAAAGGTCTATGTGTTTTTTATCTGTCACTGAAAACACTATGTGTTTTCGACCTTGCATTTCATCTTTCCTGTCGGCTCTCCTTGTTCTATGTCTTAACTGCGCATGTCCGACCATGTGGTGGGTCCAGCTTCTTCCCTATTGGCTATCGCATGGCCGCATGTCAGACTTTTCTGACATGCGATCATGCGACCGCTTGCCACGTGACCATGTGGGTCCCGGTTCTATGCAGCTGCCTGGCGGTTTACTTCTCTCACAATGCAGGTGTGACGTTGTGGGGCTAGAGATTGAAGATCTACGGTTGGCATATGATCACATGGATTATTCCTTGCCCATGTGATCATGCACCCACCATCTAATTTGGTGCCGATGGTTTGTTCACTTTGGGCCCGCTAGCGGATGTGGTGATATGGCAGCCTTCGGTTGGTTGTCACATGATTGCATAGCCCATTCTTTGGCTATGCGATATTGTGACTAGCTGACACGTGTCCTTGTTCGCGGTTGTGGAGTTGTGCGGTGGTGGTGTTCCATGGTCAATTGTAGTGATGTGGTGGCTTCCTATTGGTTGTCGCATGATCACATAGCCTTTCTCTCAGCTATGCGATCATGCGACCAGGTGACACGTGTCCTTTGCAGTGTGGTGGCAGTTGGGGTACCCCTTGCAGTTGCAGTGATGGTTGAGGTGTTGTTAATGATGGCGACTAGTGTTTGCGGAATGGCGCATGTTCGCATAGCCCATTTTTGGGCTATGTGATCATGTGACAGGGCACCACATGTCCCTGTGGGCCCATCTGTGGCTGTTTGGTGGGCTCGGTGGAGGGTGCTATCATGGCAGTTTCTGGTTGGACCATGCTGGCGGGAAGGTGAATTTGGAACGTGGGCCCAGGCTTGGGTGTCTCGGCGGTTGCAGCATGTGGTGGTGTGACACATGGCATCAAGTGGGCCCAGGTGGGGTCTTGGTTTTGGCAGTCTGGATAAAAAGATGGTGGTGCCGATAAAGTGTGGTCTTGTCGCTCATTCGCAAGAAGATTTGGCAATTTTCTAGTTTGTCTAGCGACTTGGTGAACAGTGGTCATGGAGTCGCTAGATTTTTAGTGAAGGGTGCAAAGCATTTCATGAACTGGCGGAGGTTCTTTGGTCACCAGTTCGCCAGATATGTGGGGTCCATGTTTGTGGTGACCGGGTGAGTGGTGGTGTGACACATGGCAGGTGAGCCTAGGTTTGAGGCTTGGCGGATTGTTTGCGGGGCTGAGGCAAAAGGATAGCCGGTTGTCACATGTTCGCATAACCCATTTTTGGGTTATGTGATCATGGGACCAAGTGTATTTTGTGGCCAAATTTTTGTGGCAGTGAATTTCATGACCGCGCGATTTTGCGACTAGGGGCAGGTAGTTGAAGAATATTAAGCCTGCGAGTGCATGGTGACTATTGCAGATTCAAATTTGAATCTCTATGAATATTTCTAGTGACCTGTAAGGACCAAAATTGATGACAGAGGAGGCCCGAGTTGGTGAAACTGATCTTCTCCGCCGCTCTAGTGTGCTCCAGGGTGTGAGATAATTTGCAGAGTGGAGTGTCTTGCCGTAGGGGAATAAATGAAATGTACCAAAAGTAGTTGCAGGGTCGCTTCTAGTTTGATTTTTGCAAATTTTTTATTGATCTTCGGTGCCTTTCAGAGATTCTTTCATGATTGAAGATCAAGTGTTAATTGCATTTAGGACTTAGTGTTTTCCCTCTAAATTGTATCAGATTTTGAAATGCCTAATTGATGGAAAACTCTAACCATGGTTACCCTTAGCTTGTTGCATCCTCACTCATGTGGGATTTCAAGGTAACCATGGGTATATATGTTGTTTTCGCTGATTTTCAAGGGGTTCCAGTTTAGAGTTCCTTCCTGGTTCCAGTGAGAGGTTCTGTCCTGCAGATTTCTTCTTCTCTTTGCATATAGGGTGTTCTGTTTCCATTATTGGTTCAGAGAACATAATACATGTTGTAACAGATTTATTTTATGCATGAGAACTCAGTTTGTTCTTACTGTCACTAAGCTATCTCCATTTGAATTCTGGATTCATTAATCACACATCAAGGGTGTCTAGTTTTTCTGCTTGTATTGCCTAAGTGTTTGCAAGTGGAGTTATCTTCGTAGAGGTAACTGGTTTAGGGTTAGTGTTTATGCATGTATGAGTTGAGGTGTCAAAGATGTTTCATGCTTGTCTTCCAGTGGATGCTGGTCAATGTATTGTCTGATTTATAGGTCTCTTCTAAGGGGAGGGTTAAAATCCTTTGAGTGGATAGTAACATGCTTGAATGCACAGGTGGGTGTTAAGTTGAGGTTTGGTCATGGTGTGTGATTGATGTCAGGCATCAACACATTGAACATATTGTGTTCTTGTTTCATAACTATCTCTTGCAGTAGGGTATTTGACTTTGTGGCCTATTGGATAAGGCACTGGTCTATCAGAGACTTAGGGCATCTTAGGGGACCTTTTAATCATCTTTAAAATCATTTCATTTTAGTCCCACCCTTTCCCTTTCTTGTTGATAGGTTAGGTCTCTGGTTTTCATACTCACTCCATGCAAGTTGGGCTATTGCATGAGATATTGCCTTCATTGAGGTACAGGATACCTAGAAGAGTTTGAAAATCATTCCACAGTCAGTTATCTGTAGGCCTGTAGTGTAACACAAGGTAATACATGTGTGCAGATGAGGTATACCTGCCTGAGTGATGTGGAGCTCAAAGTGTAGAAGGATCTCTCTTTGATCCTTGTCAGTTGGCCCTTTTTCCTATCAACTTTGGAGTGTTGAGTGAATGTGACACTAGCCCTATCAATCCTGATGCCAAGCTGACCTCTGGGGAAAAAGATCACCAACATGAACAATAAGATCTCTGAGTTAGCACAACTCTTGAATCTCTACATCTAGATTCAACATGCAAGACTAGAAACCACTAGGAATAAACCCACCTAGGTATAGAACATCTCATGAAAACTAACTACACATGCATGGCAAACAACATAGCAAAAAAATAATCATAACCCCGCCTCTGGATTAAACCCCAAAAGATGACTACAACCCCTAAAATTCATTCCAAATCAAATATTTTGGAAGCAACTATTACCATAATTGAAAACAAATCAAATTAAAAATCCCTGTATAATAAATTGATTTCATTTAAAATAATAAAATTAAATTAAACATAATTAATAATTTAAAAATATCAATATAAACCAATTTAGTAAATACATAGAATCAAAACTTAATTCAACTATCTACTAAAATAAATTTATTAACAAAAAAAAAATATTTAAATAAAAAACTAATTAAAAGCAATTATCAAAAACTAAATAAACATCAAACATAGATTACCGATTTAAAGTCTTGATAAAAAATTTTTATTAAAAACAATATATAATGCAAAAGGGTGGGGAGCGCACATGCCCCCACACCCCTGCCACTGGTACACCACCTGATGCATAACCCTATCCCTGGTGACAGTACCTTTGGTACTGCCGCACGGTAGCCCCCTTGGGGACTGTCATGCGTCAGTACCTAGGGTACTACGCTGACAGTGCCAGAGGGCCCGCATGAATGTGTGGGGACTTTTAAAAGCCCCAATAAATTTAAACAAAGATTATATGTATTAAAACATTTTCAAAAAATTTCTTTTAAAAAAAAAGAAAACTTTATCATGAACCCTTATTTATATTTTATCAAATATATCATATTTGATAAATATAAATAATTTTCTTAAAACCAATAATAATACCAAGCTGGTATTATATATATATATATATATATATATATATATATATATATATATATATATATATATATATATATATATATATATATATATATATATATATATATATATATATATATATATATATATATATATATATATATATATATATCTATATCTATATCTATATCTATATATATATATATATATATATATATATATATATATATATATATATAAAACACAACTAAAAGCCTCTAAAAAAAAATTCAAAAGAAATACCATTATCATGAATATTGTCCTCGCCAATTTTCACACCAAGATCAAAACCTTAGCCTAATTGGGCTTTCTAGTATTTTTCAACAGATACCTCAAAAACCATTAATTTACAAAATAGATAGGCGAGACTATTCAAATTAAATTGCAATAAACATACAAAACTTTCCAAAATATTCAACTCCAACAGGCACGAGGAAGACACGCTTTAAAAATTCCTACAGGAGTCTGAAAAAGAATAACCATAATAGAATAAAAAACCTACCTCAATTCAATTGCACAGAATTGACGATGTCTAGAATGAAGAAATAAAAACCAAACTTTTCGAAGAGCTCTTTCTCCAAATCTGTCTCCAAAATTCCTCCTCCAAAACCTATGTACCCCAATAATGGCCAAAACCCCCAATACTTAAAGAAACTTCCTTTCTCATGCAAAAATATAAACTCAACTCCAAAAGGGCTTTGCATGAAGACAAACTTTAGTTCATAGTTCAGTCTCAGTTGAACCAAAGTCTCCTCTTCACTTTGACTTTAGTTGAAAGCACATAATCAAACTTCAACTTGAATTACTAATTCAATTTCATGCAATTATGAATGTGCAACATAATGCATTTCAATTAAATAATAATTAAAATATTTAGTTAACATAATAACACATGCCAAAATAACCTTTAATTTAATAAATACATTATAATTGAACCAAAGGTTAATTTCATGATTAAATATTTCAAAAGTGAGGATACTTAATTAATTCACATTAATTAAATATTTCAACCACACTCAAATTAGCATATAATTAATTCCTAATTAATTAATGTATCAACTATATAATATAAATAATAATTAAACCAAATAAATATATTTATTTAATTATGATTTAAATAATATGCCATAGCTAAAAATAGAATGATCTAAAAATATAATTCACATCAAACGCCACAAACAAAGAATCAGAAAGACCTAAAGACCCTCATTCAAACTCAAGACTTAGGTGTAAACTCTTGCCAATTGGACGAGTTTAGTAGGGTGGAAACACATAATCTTGTCCCCTACAGTAGGACAATATTTGGCTTAGGTTATGATTTGGAAGTGACTATTATCTCCCCTCTTTTACCATTGAGATTAGTGATAGGGCACACTCATCTTGACAATTCAAGGAAGTCGATGCCCGATACTTGCGAACCTACATAAGAGACAAGCATGTGCATATATAAAGATATAACAGACAATGGCGGCGATCAGTCGATCGTGTGGATCTCGCAAGCAAGTAACTATGACTTCGTCCCTCAACCACATCAAGCAGATCAAGCAGAAATATAAAAGCATACATGAACACCATACATATGCAAGTATGTGGTAAGTATAACCATCATTATAAATAACATTTTGAAACAAGAATAACATCATCAAAGCATATAACTGAATCAATATAAACATCATAATCATCCATTTATTAAAGATTCATCATAAAGTGACATACATCCTGAAATCATAATAATACTGAATAAACGAAGCACACATACAAGTGGCCCAAAAGAGTTTGGCAAGAAAATAGATAAGAAAACTATGGAGGGGAACTACAATTGGTGCCAATGGTGTGACATATGCACTTGACACATCATCTACCCACCTAAAGTAACTACAGCCATTGTTGCCCTGCAACATCAACTATACATTAGTACATACTATATTGTTTAGTCTATACATTTTTTGTAAACATAGAATTCATGTCCATCACTAACCTTCTTGCTAAGTGGACAGGTCCAAAATTTTCTTTGAGGGTTTTTATTAGTGTTTGAGGTTTTCAAAATGTAAGATCCTTGATTACAGTTGTAGTGTGACACATTTAGGACAACCATTGATATCCTTGACAAAGTTGTAAAAGACAAACTCATGTAACAATGTTGAAAATAGATAGATTAGGATCTAGTGTTAGTCGAGAGACTCAGAATGAACTCAGTAAATGATAAATATATCAGGGATGATGAAATAGGTTATTGTGGGTGAATTTCAACAGAAAGTACATTAAAATGTATTAAAATTTGTTGCGATTTAAAGAATAGTCTATAATCATTTCCTCTTCACATTTAAAGGTTGAATATTAAGCTAATAAAAGTCAACAAAGTTGTTGTGATTAAGAGAGTCATTGTAGTTGTTAAGTCTCTCGAAAAAAAGTTAAGCTAAAACATCAAGTATGAAACAATGGATCAATATAATAGTAACAAAGTTCAAGAAGAAAAGGCCTCTAGCAGATGATCTCGACATCATTTTGACCCTTCAATTTATGTAAAACAAAACTTGCAACTAGGCCCTAGTTTTAATCATGTTCTTTCATTAGAAGATTTCTAGGCTAATTGAAAAGATGACTTTAAAATGAGAGAAAGACAGTGGTCCCAACTCACAGTTGAATAGATTCAACTTTATAATATTGATATAGATGTGGAAGGATTATATGATGATCAATAAAATAGATCAATCAGAACAGAATGCAACAATGCAATCTTTTGAAGAAGAACCACTAAATCAAGAAATAGATTTAATTCAAGGTAGTGTAACATGTATTCAAAATATAGTACCAAAATTTTAAAGTTTAGCTCATGAAATACAAAGCCCTACAATAGTCAGGAAATTATTTGATAATGAAAGTTTAGCTACAATATGAGTTTGAAATTATGTATATAGCATTATGAACCCATAATATCAAATTTGAGTAAGAATTAAATTCAACCCTTACTTGTATAAATAATAGAAAATCAATCATTTATATTTAAGCATAACAAATGGTGGTATACATATCTGTATAACTAATTATTGAAAGATATAAAGATTATCTATTTGTAAAATGTTATTGATTTTGTATAGAAAATTGAAATCATAACCATTGTGATTCTAATCTAATATGGTGGTTTTGTTCAAGGAGGTAGACCTCCATCTCCTTATACACAAGTAGTAGAGATCTACTATTTTACAAACTGACAAAACTTACAGTCTTAAATTATATTATTATAACCCATGCGTTGACTGTTCATGGGATTCAAATCATCAAACCAGTAAAGATGTTCAGATGTTTGACGTAGTACACCTTAGTTCTATGTATGAATATTAATACTTGGGTAGATTTTATAAGTGGTTTGGGTCCATGTAGGTATTTGTTCCCTTACAATCTTTTTTATACATTCACGTATAGGTATAGATAAGTAACAGCCTTGAGGTCCCCATCTCTGTATGACCTGTTTGTTCCATAATGTGTCTGACCTTGATGCAAAATGCAAGCAATACATTTGACTATGATATCAAAGGTTATGTAAAAATGTTGTATCAGTTTGTGGAGTTCAAAGTAGTTTCTCTATCCATAATTGACCTGTTCCATTTATCAAAGAAGACTATTCAGTCTCAGATGCTATTGATGCTGGTTGAAACCATGTTTTTCTTGGGACATGATGAACCTATGTTGGATTGCATGTGTCACAAGACTCCAATTTTGAAATATATGGATCTCTGTAAAAGTGGCAAAAAAAAAATTGTGATAGTAGATGAGATGTTATTAGTCCTTTTTGTTGTATAAACCTTTGCACTAGCAATCCTGAAATTCTATATTCTTCATGTATTCTATGAATGTCCATGTGTTGAAAGAAGTCATGACTGACAACTGTTCTCTATCGCAACATTTCTACAATGTAGTTCATAAATTATTAATAAGGAGATGAAAACCATTTGATATTTGGTCATTTTGTGATGCCTTACAAAGAACAAAATTTTGTATAAGTAATCACTAATTTTAAACTAAAAAGAAATATTTTTTGTACTTCTTTATTAGAGAAAGACTTGTTTATTCTATATATCTTAAAACAAGTAAAAATATTGGTAAAGGTAGAGCATTGGATTTATAACCCTAGTTTTGTCATTTTGAGAATTTTGAAGACAATTTATCAAATTGTTTTACTATTCAGCCAATTAACTTGATTGTAAGATTCCAATAGTTATCAAATCAAGATATTTTTAGCTTGCAAGACATTTTCTTCAGATTATATTGGTTCAAATCGATTTGTACATATTGGTCCCTATCAATGTTATTCATTTTTTTTTCTATATGAACTTTGTTACATAGTTAAAAGGTATTGAAATAAAGAAAATGTGCCAGAAATGAACGAGATTAAGAATGATAAAAAATGAATGTAAATACCATAAGTTAGTTTAAATACTAGATATTGATGTGACTTCCCTTCGTCTTATCTTCTATCAAGTTGGCTTCTCTTCAAGTTTTTTGTTATTCTATGTTGTTTTGATGTTTTATCAATTGTTCGGTACAAGTATTTAAAATATCAGTATTATTTGACACTTTATAAAAGAATGGGGCAGTATTGTAGAGTGCTTTGCACTCATAACATTAATTGCAAGAGATGATATTTTGAGGAATTTCATCAAAGTGATGTGATGGAGTTCTGCATAGCTAGGCTTATAATAATTATCTATGTAGTACGGTGAGTTGAAATACATCATTAATGGGTTAAATAAATGATATGTAATGATAGCTTTAATGTTACTCTTGATGAATCCTTTAATGCTAAGATGAATTTTTAATCATTTTTTTTACATGTCAAGCATATCACCGATGACACGTGGGAAACGGAAAAGGTACTTTTTAAAGTATTTTGATGTTGCATATAATTAACTTGGGAAATCTCAAGATATATCATAGAAATTAAGAATGGCAGATGTTGTATGAGACGACATTGATATTATGTATAAAATTAGTTTAGAACAGTCAAAACATTGAAAGCACATACGTGATAAATCCAAGAAAGATTTTGTTAATCAATAGTCTTTGAAATTTTATACAAACTAAAATATTGGTGTTTAATACAAGGTTTTAATGCATAGGAATTATATGCCAGGAACTACTAATTCTGAAAATATCATTATCGGGTTTTCGGAAAAGTGATACATATTGTACTCATCACTGGCATTCTATCAGTCCGACTATGTTTGCAATGATCACCTTTTGCAAGAAATTTTTTAATTAGTTAACCTAATTATTATATTAATTTATAACTGTGATAGTAATAATGATATTAATTTGTAGCTATGACCATTACTTAATACTTAGAATATCTAATTTTCAAATTAAGATTTAATTTTATTTGTATTATAAAACATTAAATGATACTTAATAATTAATTTTTAAAAAAAAATTAATGTTAGTGATAGTATAAAATAGTAAATAATATTAAATAGTTGATAAATTTATTATATAATTTTAATTTATTTTTTAAAATATTAATTATTATAATATTTATATAATGATATATGATATATAAAAATTAATAACAATTTTTTACATTACATATTAAATAAATATTTAATATAATTTAAAGAATATTACTATATAGTGATTATTATTATATTAAAATATGAAATATATTGTCATTAATATTAAAATTTATATATATTTAATTATTACTAATTAAATATAGCCATAATAGTTGTTGTTTGTAACTATGATCATAACTTAATATTTACAACTTTTAACAATTTATGTGATATGTAAAGGTTGTTTAATTTGACCCTATATTTGATCTCAATAATATAATGTATTTTATCGAATAATCATTAAAATGTTAAATTATTGTTTAATTTTATATTATTGTTATTACGATACTAATATAATTTTAGTTGACATATCAGCTCTTGTTGTTAATGATCTCTTAAAATCTGTTATTAAATACTATTGTAAATAGTAATTAGTATGTTCGAATGTGGCTTTCACAATTATATCTTAGCAACTACAAAATAATTAATAGATGTTTAAAAACAAAAATGGTGCCGAAAAGTGAAAATTATCTCTTAGTTCTAGCCATCAGAAGTCTGCGGTTGTTGCATGAATGCAAAAATGTAAAAGTTTTATTGTGAACATGCATGAACCGTTCAATCCTTTGCAAACTGTCAGTTTTGTAGGTCCTTTAGAAACTATGCTCATGTACTTACACACTGTCACATTTTGTTTAATGAAAGCTCATGATTTTAAAAGAATAACCGGAACCTACCTGACAGGTGTGCTGAGTTGTATTAAAAATGAGCGGCTCTCGCATGATCGCAAAGGCCTAAAAGGTCCATTGCAATCTTGCGACAACTGGTCGATCTCATGTTAGATTCAAAACTCAAAGATAACTTTAGAAAGTAATAAAATCTCTGGGGCTTTTAGAATTAGGAATATAAAAAAGAGGTCAGACCTAGGTAAAGAAATATTAGGAATATGAATAGGGGTGACAATTAATTAAAACATGTGTCTTTTTAGGAAGTTAAGTGATTTTGTAAAAGTAACAGTCAAATAGATTTTAAAAGAGTGACCTAGGGTTTTCTTTGAAAAGGAAAGGCACCTAGGGTTTTTTCATACTTGGTTATTTAATCAGGGCTTGTATTCAATACAAATATTTGATTTTGTATACAATTTTGAAGAGTATTAATTAACAAAATATTTCTTAGATTTGTCACGGATATACTTTCATTGTGTCGATTGTTGTTAGTTAATTTTCTGGGAAAAGGCTGACAGTTTCCTTTTTATCGGATGGTTGTTGTTAATCTGCAAAGCAAATATGTATTCATTGGGATCTTGCAACAATCATGAATGGAGGGCATATCTCATTTGTTTAACTATTTATAATAGAGCAATATGAACATATGGTATGTTCAAGGTCGAAATGGACAACAATGGGAAGTGGAATTATTGGGTGTTGATGAAAACCTGGAATTTGGGCATGGTTGAGTAATATGTAGTAATTCCTATGGATTTGAAGTAAGTGATTTTGTGATGATCAAATACATAGACAAATTTTATTTTGAAGTTTATTTAGTAGAAAAAATTGTTATTTGAAAGATATCAGTGCAGAAATCAAAGTTTGGTTAAGTGAGAGACATTCTTGTATGAAAATGTGCAGTTTGTATCAAGCAATGAGCAATATTTTGAAGCTATGTAAGCATCAAATCAAGTATAGTCTATTTTGTTGGACAAATGCTTTGTTTATCAAAGAAACCAGGTTTTATTATCCAGTTACGAAGTTATTGCTTATTGGTTGATTCAAACTGCACATTTTGGTAGAAGGGTGTCTTTCATCTGATCAATGTTTGTTTTCTACACTGGTATTTTTCAGACACCAATTTTTTCAAAAATAGAAATGTTGAAATAAGAATTGGCTATGTATTTGATCAAAACAAATTGACTGGACTGCAAGCCATAAAAATTGGAAAAAAAATTTCAACCATGTTCAAATTGCAGTTGTTTATATTTACTTGTGTTAAAGATGTGGAAGGCTGTATATCTAGTATTTGAACCTTATTTACTTTTCATGCTATAAATTAAACTCTTTTGTCTGTAAGAACTTGTACATTTCTAATAATTTCTTTCTAGTTATGTTGCTTTTATCTCATAGATTAAATATATATTTGTTATTGGTAATTTGAAAAAATTAGATAGTACACTCACAAAGTAAAAAATGTTGTAATATGTTGAAGAGAAAGTTCTTATAATTTTTATCTGTTAAAGAAATTGGAGGTTGTATATCTAGTATTTGTACCATTGTTTAGGTCATGGTAAGTGAGCAGGTGTTTTTATGTATGATTATATTGTTATAGAAGTGGATAGGAACTATAATGTAGTATGAAGAGGTGTGAATGACATTTATGAAACGATCTTATAAGTATCATAGATGATAAGATTAGAGAAGCGATTTCATTAAATGACTTCTCTATTGCTTTACAAAATATTGACTTTGATGAATTCTTAATGATTTATGAAGCCGAAATCTAGTATTTTAGGTGTGCTTCTCTGTGAGATTTATTTGGTAAACTTGTTATTGTGTCCATGATTGATGGAATTATATGAAAACTGGTTTTTGTTTGATATTTTTTAGATTTAGGACATTGGGTTTGTGTAAACTATTATCATATAATTTGATTGAACATGATATTAGAAATTTGGCTATTCATGTAATGTTTATGATGATGTAAATGTAAAAATTTCAATATAAAAAAGATTTCTGACTATTTTAGGGCTTTCTATTTATTTAACTGAACTTATAAATTTGGGTACTATATTGTGATAACATATTATATTTGGTTGAATAAGTTGATTTCTTTGAGTTGATGTATCTTTTTTGAAAGTTTGGGCTGTTGTATTATTGGTATTGCATAATTCATTACTCATGTGTCGACCCAAAAATTTGTTAATAGGAAAATTTGTTGCCTTATATATAAAATAATTTGTATCAGTTCCTCTTTTTATATTTACCTTCTTTGTCTTATATGCTCGATAGTTTTTGGCTTTTCTAAGAAAAATCCAAAGCTTATATACAATCCTTATTTCTATAAAAGAACTATCAGTATCATTTAATAAGGACCAAAACTTGGAGATTCTTACTGAAAAGTTTTGAATCTAGCATACTACAGAGTGTATTAGGCAAATTTTAGTAAAGACCAATATTGCTAGATCAACTTTGAAATCCAAATAGTTTGCATTTAAAAACATTTGGTATACATGATATTGATATAGCATTTGAATAAAATTCAAAATTTATATTTCTCCTTTGTGTATTTCTCTTTGAGTTATGAATTGTCAAAATTCATTGCATAGATATTATCTGTTTATGTGTTGATGTTCTTCAAGTCTGATCCAAAATCAGATTAAATCAGGTTTAGGCATAGCATAAATTCTTTAAGTTTGAGATAATGATATAAATAAGTAGTATGAATATAGAATTCTTTTGATAAAATCAATTTTAGGGTGATAGCATTTTTAAAGGACAAGACAAACATAATTGTTTGAAATGTCAATAAAGTACACTATAGCTATTTCAGAGACTAAACATAATTATTACAATTTTGATAACAAAAATATCTATTGTATTTCTGTTTGCATAAAAGCGGTATATGATAATTGTTTCAGCAACAACAAAATAGGGTGCAATCACTGAGTTTCAATAAACTGTATGTTCTGCAACTTTAGAGTTTAAAATCTCAGAATCATGTATACATATTTGTGATTTCAATGAAGAATATACAATAAGGACACACAAATGTGTTAATATTCTATTAGCGCATTTAAGCATCCTTCTTCTTCTTTTCACCTTGTAACATTTTCATTTTGTTGCATGCGTGAATATCTTCAAAACTGAAAGTTGGATAAATTCAAAGTATTGAAAGTTCATGAACTCTTGAAAGAGTTGTAAAGGTTAATCCTTGTCGTTTTGTGCTTCCAATGTCAATTTTTGCTTTTACAAGCGATAAACCCTGTGATTTGTGTATTGTTAAAGCCCATGACATTTGCAGAGGTATTTGACGGTGGTAACCCTTTTTAATTGGTGTGATAGGAATATTATTTGGATTAGTATCATCCCAAGATGGACCAATGTAGTAAAAAATTGAGCCACAACTATCAATGGCAATTGAGGAGGCTTTTCACCATCGTTATATACAGTAGCTTTGATTTGTCCTATAGTACCATTAACTAGCCCTGTGTGGACACATAAATTTGTACATAGCATAACTTGTTGTCCTATACATAAAAGGATGTGAGATTGAAGTTGTTCTTCATCTGCATTTGAGCTCTCAAAATATTTTCGTTGTTCTGCTATTGAAAGAGCCACAGGTTGATGTAGAGATAATAACATATGCTTATTTTGAAGAGATACCATTTCATTAGTTGCAAAAAGGTGTACTTTAGAATGAAAATCCTCTTGTTCCACTTTACTGAGAGCAATACTTGTCCATAACATGAGTAGAGTCCAATCTTCAATTGTTGGTTCTGCATTTCTTAGATTTGTAAGAAGAGAACAGAATTGTACCTGAACATCTATGTTACCAATTTCATAAAAGTTAGCCTCTAAAGTTATTACTTTTCTGAATGATTGCCATAATTGTCCACCATATGAATTTGAAGCATACATTAGAATATCTTTAACTGGAGGAAGTTGACCCAAATCACCAAAGAGAATCATTGAACAATCTCCAAAAGGAATATGATTGCTATTTGGAAATGCTTCTCTCAATCTCATATCAATTATTTCAAATAATTTAAAGCCAATAAAACTCATTTCATCTATAATAATGTACTGAACATAATACAGACTTTCCTATAACTTTGCTAGTTGTTAACCTTGTAATTGTACCATCTCTTTGATAGGAATGCGTAGAGCTGAATGAATTGCAGATGCCTTGATGTTAAATGCTGCAACTCCTGTTGGTGCAAGAAGTAGAATAGGTGATTGTCCATTGGGTGGTGATTGAGTGAGACTTGATTTAATTTGAGATATCAGATGAGATTTTTTAGTGCCAGCGGTGCCTTGTACAATTATTTGTAATGGTTGTTGTACATTACTTCTTTGGCTATGTGATATAATCATATCATATGCTTTTTGTTGTTGGACAAAAAATTTATAAAAAGTTTGTTGATGCATAACTGGATTATGTTGAAAGATTTCTTGATTTGATTGAATGAAATTTGTAGCTGTAGCTTTTTGTAAAGGAGTAATATTATTTTGCAACCAATTATTTCTTGAATCAAAATCCCGATATCCAAGCATATCTAAATCATTTAAATCTATAGGCATGCCTGGATATAAATGAGATAAAACTTGCCATTCATCTAATATACTATCTTGCATTACATCTGGATCTATTGTAGGGCTTGTAGGATCATTTCCTTCTTCTGCATCTAATTGTGTTCTACATACATGCCATGCTTCATATAATCTTGAAAAAGATTCCCATTGTTCTATTATTTCTTCATCTGATGCTACAAATTCTATTTTAATATTGTGGAATGGTTTGTATAATAACAGTTCACTGCAGCAAAAATTTGGATAAGAAATGTCCTCTCTGGAAGGAATACTGATAAATCTAGGGGAGACTCTAACTATACAAGGTGATGCTCTTTCTTTCCATTTGTCTTGCATTCGTGTAGCTCTAAATGTCCATCTTTGGGTTATGTTAATAAGAGAATACAATTCTAAACTTGGTGGATGTGCCATATAATTATCAATTTGGTTTTGGCATAAGCTTGTTGGCATATCTAATATAGGTAGACATTGAAGATTGTTTTGGTTCACATTCAAAGATACAAATTGTCTACTACACAAGGATAAGGGAAGCTTTTGTAGAAGATGGTAGGTTTCTTGGGTACTTATATCACGGTCAACAAGATTTTCAAGAAGCATTCTCTAAAGTGTAGCTGGTGCAGGCATTGTACCATTCAAAGTTGACAATATTCTACTTAACATTGCACGATATGTTTCTAATTTTTGTTCTGCTTTAGCTACATATTATGCTATATACTTGATAACTGCATCAATTGAAAGAATAGGTTGATAATTTATATTACCTCTCCAAATGGAAAGCATTTGTATGTTATGCAAGTTTAGTTGATCATCATTGCATGATGTTGTATGTTTTGGTTCAGCTTTATCTATAAGTGTTAATTCATATTTTTATTTTGTGGCCCATGGAGCTTTATAACGGCATGAAATAGCATCACCTTTTCTTCTTAAACATGTTTGTAGAGAATATTTTGTGTGACGTTGAATGTGAGAGAATAAGAAATCAGATGTATATAATTCAATAATGCAGAGGAGAACTTATACAATGCAAAGATGGATAGTTACTAACTGTCATGTAGTTGGACAGTTACATGTTTTACACCAACATTCCCCCACTTAATACATTGATCCTAAACATATCAAAAAACTATTTTCCCTAGGGATTAAGGCTTACATAACAAAACATGCTAATTACATAATATGAATACATATATTGAGAAAATCTTCTTTTTGAAGTTGCAAATCCTGAATCATGAAAGCTCCATCAAGTTGTCTTGTGACCCTCAGAAAGGTGTAGCTTCGAGTTGTGTTCTTAAGCTCCCAGTCCTGAACTCTTGAATCACAATCTTGAATTATTCAACAATGATCCCTAAGAGATGCGATAGATCTCTATCATTGTTCAGTGACCGTGAAAGGGTATAATTCTCAATCATATACTTTGAAGATCACTTGACAACAATCCATATTGAGTGCATTACCAAATTTTAAACCTATCTCCAAAATGAGTCTTCATAAGACATACATTCTTCAAATTTTTCATTAGAAAGCAAAACAAAAAATAGAAAGCCAAAAATGCTTCTCATGCAAAACACCATCTCAAAGTGAGAAGCTAACTTGAGATGATAGAAATTCCTCCATCCTCCTATGCTGTCAACCTCCAGAAGTGAAGGTTCAAAGCATAAGATTGTGATTAATAGGAGATTGGAAATCGTTAACGACCTCTCCATCATCCGATGTGTCCTCATTTTCAGTGCATGCAACATTTCCTTCTTCAGATTGTTCTTTGATTTTTCCTTTAAGAACATCACTAGCTCTAGTTCTACAAATCCATGTTGTGTGCCCCTTTTTCTTAAAGTAAAAACATTTATTGTCTCTTCTATTGTTATTTGACCATTTTTTAGTACTTTGTGAGTATAATTCTTGATTGATTTGATGAGCTTCTTATATGACTTCCTTTATCCTATTTTCTTCTGCTAGAAGGGCTGAAATCATATCCTCTAGAGTCTATGAAGTGAGTTGACTTAGTTTACAGACAACATTACTATATTTGGAAGATAAGTTATTTAACAAGATGGCCTTACCATCATTATCATCAACAAGAGCCTTAACTTCTGCAAGTTGTCTAATGAGAGACCTTAAATTACCTATATGATTGGACATTGTGATCCCATTTTCCATTTTGAATCTAAACAATTGAATTTTGAGAGAAAACTTTGCATTGATAGCTTTTGCTCCAAACATCTTATTTAGATTATCCCAAATCTCTACAGAAGTGTTATCTAGATCTGCGTGATGAAGCTCAGAATCGGCAAGAGCAAGACCAATAATAGCCTTGGCTTTATCATTTCTACCATTCTAATCCAAAAATTTATTTGCATATGTGGGTGGTTTTTCTTTTCCACTTACTATGCCCCATAGATTTTTATTCATAAATTGCATTTGGATTTTTATTCTCAATGTATGAAAATTGAAACCAAAGTATTTATCTAACGGAAACTCCATGTCAAACCAATACAATCCAAATCAACAATTTTAAATGCAAGTGTGCTCATCTAAAAGAAGTTGGAGACTTCTGTTTGAGATCATTTCTCTACAATGACGTCATGAACAATCAACATTTCATTCTTCGAGTGCCCACTATTGGAAAAACTTTAAGAAACGGTTGCAAATCTACCAACACTTCGTTCTACCAGCATAGTTTTGCTCTCCATTTCTAGTGCTCAGTTACTCAGCAATTATTCTGACAAGGACAAGTTGTCGTCACAATCCATAAAGTAATCCCTAGATCATGCCATTATGTTGAGCCCAATAATCCGCTCAATAATCCTTCACACTCTACACCTTACTCTAATTTTCTTGTACATGAATCAAACTCACTAGTATTAACTTAATATTACGTTCATTGATATTTTAATTTCATACCTTCATCGCATATTTAGACTAAATTCCATTAGTGTGTGGTCTTTGGCCCATCCAAAAGCAAGAACTCTGATTTAGCAACTCCCATCGTTCAAGTTTCTTTCAAGATGAGATGAGTGTGTCACTCTTAGTTTTCACCTTTCCATTCATTGCTTTTTCTATTCTTTGCCCTTTCCAAATCCAATGACTCGGCCATCTTCCACACAATCTTAGAATTACTCCACTTCTCTCCAACTCCTTAACACAACATATAAAACCCAAGCTAATTCAGAGACTCTCAACATAGGGCAATAACATTAATGCAAGATCAGGGATGACACAAAAATGGAAAATTTTACCACATAACAGTTTCAAAACCTATAGATGATAATAACGGTTCTTGAAACCATTTTAGACCAAACACAAGACACTAGCAACTCTATTCACACTCTCGGGCTCCTCTATGTGGGCATCGGTGACTTCATACTGTCATTGTTCAAACCCATCGTGAACCAAGTAATGGTTATGGACAACTATTTCAGAATTAATGACTTTGAAGAATGAACACACAGACATCCAATCCAAAGATGCTTTGATACCACATGAGAGAATCAGAAATCAAATGTATATAATTCGATAACTCAGAGGAGAACTTATACAACACAAAGTTGGACAGTTACTAGTTGTCATGTAGTTGGATAGTTACATGTATTATGCCAATAGAATGTGATTAACCAAATCATTGTAATCGGAAGCTACATCTATTGCATATATCATTTATGTAGTCATCAGACAAGGATCATGAAGAGATTTGGAAATGATCCCTTGATTTCTTTGTTGTATGCTTTGTGGATTCCATGTAGATACATACTGGTCTATGTAATCTAAAGCTCTTTGCACTAATAGATCATTATTCCATTCTAAATTTTTAATATTTGGTGCATTTGGTAACCAAATAAACTCATGAATATGTGGAGAACCTCTATTTTTCCATTCAAACTTGATATAAATTTAAGTCAGTAAATAAAGATGTAATTGCATAGGAATTAATAACATTTGAAATAGGTTATTTACCTGTACCAATAGTTAGTTGCGCCAAGCAGTTTCTCCAAGACTTCCTCTCAAAATGCAGTGAATCTATGATGCATATATATAGCTTTCAAATGAGGATTTTCAATAATATTTTGTATTCTTAATCTTGTAGCCATAGATGGATTTGCTGGTATGGTGGATGGCATGATATTATATAAATCAAGCCATTTTTTATCTGCAGCATTCAAGGTAAAGAAAAGTGTAGGACAACCAATTTGAATAACCATGTCTATCAGTTCTTCTCTTTGTTGATTCCAAAAAGATCTAGTCACACGTATAGAAGAGCCAAATCTCATCAACTGATCTACCAATTTATCATCAGGTACATCCCGTCACTTTTGACAAAGATTTGCAATCGTTACAAGTAAAGATCCATCCAATTGTTTGTGAACAAACATAGATGTTGTGGCTTGGCTTCAATGATGCATGATAATATTTAATATAAAGTACCCGAATCTTGAATGCTGCCCAAATCTGTTATCATAGTACCATAGAAGGTGAAGAGCATAATCATGGAGTTTGACTTCTTTGATACATGGTTGTTTGAATGCAGCCATTCCATTGGGAAATAAATTTGGAAATGCCATAACAAATAAACCTTCAGTTGTGTATTCATTTATAGGAAAAGGCATGATAGGAGGCCATGGAATAGATTCTATTGTTCGACCTTCACCTAAATGCAACAAAGAACATGGTGCAGTGCAGGTCGGAGGATCCAGTTAAGGACTTTCCAAACTGGCTACCAAAATGGACACAATGCGGAAGCACACACAAGATCTGAATCTTAAATCCAATTTTCTATTAACATGCCTGACTATAAGGCCTTCTAGGTTAGGGCCAATTACAAATAGAGAATAATTCTACAAGATTACAAGATTCAGCTTACAACCAACAACAGCTAGTTTAGTCCTGAGACAAATCAGACACTGATGGAAACCCTAAGGTAGATCTAAACTTGTGCTTCACAAAGCCACCAAGCAATCCCCTTAGTTCCAAGCCTCAGCTAGTAGCTCTACAATTACAAACTATTAGACCAACAATCTAATCTGCAAGATCAACAAACCACAACTTCACCAACTCCAGCTTCTCTAGATTGGTTACTTTTCCATCGATCTGCTCCTATTTCTCTCCTTCAAATGTCTAAACCACTACCCAAACATCCCTTTAAATACAAATCTCTAACAAAAAATTCCTAAGCCAGTCGGCTTCTATTACAACAATTATTAAATGCAATAATGGTCAGCTCTCAAATAGCCTTACAAACATTTAATACAATATGTCAGCCTCTAGATCCATATAGGAGAATCCAACAAAATCTACCAACAATCATTGCACCAGGTCGGCCCAATAAATCACAAAGAACTCCCATTAGTAAACCAGGACTACTGAGCAATAGATAGACTACCGAGCGCCAAAGAATTCACTGAGCATGCCAGGCATCATCGAGCACTATGTCAACTGAGCACCCTAAGCATCGTTGAGTTCCTTTAGTGACCGAGCTTCCTTCCTTAACTGAGACCATCGGTAAAATCTGCAATCGAGTAACACTGGCCAAACACAAACACCTTATGTAGTTTCACCAAGGACAAAGAATGCCCCAGCTTAATCCTTGGATGCCCCTGCATCAAATACCCTAGGTTCCAAAAGATGTTCATATGTGAGAAGAACATCTTCTTGGGTTTAGCACATAAACCTCGAACTGGTTCTTCACATACATGTCTCCCACCTTTTCTGCTTGCATACTCTTCCACTTCAGCTTCCTTTGTCTCTTCAATTCTTTTTTGGACAATGCACAGGTCAGTTTAAAAAATTGATCATTCATTTTCTCAGGATCTGCCAACTCAACTTGGGTACAGATACTCAAACTTCTCTTATCGAGTGTTGTATCCATCAGAGGCATCAGTGAAAACTTCCTATCATTCTTCTCAATAGTAAACACATTTTGGACATAGTCATACATAGCTTTGCAATCATATTGCCAAGGTCTACCGAGAAATATATCACAACTATTCATCTCCATAATGTCACACAACACAAGATCCTTATACTGGCCAATCTGAACATCAACAAAGCATTGTTCTCTAACTTCCAAAGCATGATCATCTTGCAACCATCCAATCCTATAAGGATGTGGGTGTTTCATTCTATACAAACCAAGGTTCTGAACCAAGTCCTCAACAAAAAGGTTATCAGTACTACCACTATCCACAATAGCATTACACAATTTACCTTCAGTATTGCATTGGGTCCTAAACAAGTTGCTCCTTTGACAAGGTTCCTCCTTTGTACCAAGCAATGTTCACCAAAGTAGCAAGCTTTCTGATTCAAGTTCATTATGTACTTCTTCACTTACCACAGCTATCTATCGGTCACCAGTCTTCTTCTATTGAGTACACTCAAAAGAATGATGGCCTTCACCTCCATAGTTGTAACAAGTACCCTTAAAGATCACCTTCCCTGTCTTCTTCTTTAATTCCATAGGTTTTGGTTCATCTTCTGCATTCATCAATTTGTCCTTCACCGAGTGATCAACCTTCTCCTTTCTTCAAGAGTTACCATTATGTTTCCTCTTCAACTTATCTTTTACCTTTAGTGCATACTGATAAGAATCCTCAACTGATTCAATCCTCAGCATTCCAAGCTCATCCTGAATATTGAATTTCAACCCATTAACATACTGAGCTACCTTTTCCTTACCAAGCTCCTAGTGTCCAGACTGAATAGTAAGTTTGTAGAACTCCTCAGTATAATCTTCAACAGTCAGATCCTTTTGTTTCAGATTCTGCAACTTCTTAAATAAGTCAAGCTCATAGTTAGTAGGTATGAACTTAGCTTTCAACTTCGTCACCATGAACCTCCACCAATTGATCTTCATTTCTCCTTCATCCTCTCTTTCTCTTTGCAGTTCCTTCCACCAAAGGGCAGCATGGCCTTTCAATTTTGTCTATGCCAATCTCACCCTAAGAGGATCTTCAATTTCTTCTAGCTCAAAGAAATCTTCCAGTT
>BSBK01011611.1:0-94488 GCA_027943335.1 Chamaecyparis obtusa
TGAATATTTTATGAAAGACATTATTTCAAAAGAAAGCCTCACTTTTTATGAATATGCAGAGCTCATTGGGACAAATTTGCCTAAAGAAGGACTATTTTTCATAACAATTGAGGAACACCTTTCAGAGGGAGATTTGAAGTATCATTTGAAGATTTCTTCATGATAAGAAGAATGGAAAAAAATAATTTGAATAAGGATTCAATTATTAAATATCAGGATGAACACATGAAGGTAGAAATTCAAGATTCCATTGAGCCAAATAAGGAGGAAGATAAAAAAATATTGCATCCATCGAATGAAAGGTAAAAATATCTTGGTTGAAGATATAAATTCAAAATTTGATAATCATTTATTTCAATATAACATTGATGAAGATAAAGATGAGGAAATCAAGTTGCAAAAAAATATGGAATACAAAGATGAATAGATTTTTCTTTTAGAAGTTCATGATTTTAGAAATGAAGACATAATGATGACTTTGGGACAACCCTAAAGTGGTAGCTTGGAGTTACATAGATGAAAAGATTGGGATTATCTCAAAACTTTATCTCATGGGAAAGAAAATGAGCATATTGATTTTGTCACCAGAGTAGCACAATGGAAGCGTAGTAATGACGAATATGATGTTTTCTCAATGACGGCTCAAGGTATATTGAGGATTCATAAATTCCAGATTTATTGCCACTAGCTATTCCTTTGCAAAATAATTGTTACCAAGGGGAGAATGCAAAAATGGATGACATAATAATTGACACAATATGCAAAAGATATCCCTTGTTACAAGTTTCAAAATTTTCTCGTATATGGGATTGAGGTGATGTCTTGAAGATCAAGATAGAAAGGGGTGTTATTGATAGTATTGAAATTACTACCCATTGCATTTCTCATCTCATGAAATCCTTAATGCATATTAATCACATTGTGCAGGATCAATGTGCTCAGTTCATTGAACATTCATGGGATTTGGACATCACTATTGAAGACCAATTTATAGAAGGTATCCAAAAGGAAGTATCCAACTTGAGAAGTTTGAAGTTAAGTCTTGGTAAAAAAAGTTGGTACCTGTTTGATATTCAATATTTTATTATTAGTTTCCCTTTGGTGATTTGGATAAAAAATTTCCTACAAAATAAAGTTTTCATGAAGAAGAAGATACCATAAAATTATAGCACCTTGAAGGAAATGATATTGTTTATCCTTTGGAGTGAGGAAAATATTTCTATCATGTATTTAGAACCAAAAATTACTTATATCATCCATATTATTTACATGCATGGGAATACAACCCTTAGTGATTTTGACACATCTATTGAGGTGATCAAATAATGTATTATGTTTTACATGTCTAATTTTTCACATCCATTGGTAATAGATCATGATTTTTCAAGGGAAGCTAATTGGGGAACAAGTTGCTTGGTGGTGAATAATATGAAAGCTTTTCTTCTTTCAAATCAACGAAGGCGAGTTTCCAAATATGTACTTTTAGGACCATCTGTGATGAGGATTATTCAACATGTTGTTGATTCTAAATGCACTAGCATTACTTCATGTTTTGTGTTAGTATCAGATTAGCTATTGATACTAATTTATAATGAGCACACAAGTCTCAAGATTTTGCCTCACTATTTGACTTACCGATTGAATAAGAACCATATATTTCATTTTCAATTGGTTTATGTTGAAAGGGTTCTATTTTTCAAGACTTCAGTAGATATTGTGTAGAATTTGGAAATAGTTACTAGTGGATATCAAGTTCATGAGCTACAAAGTGTACAATTCATCTACTTTGGTCTATTCGTAATAATTCAAGGCATTCAAGTGAAAACAAGACAAGAAGCATGAAAGGCTATTGCTAAGGTAATCATCTCATGTTATGTGCTAAAGACTTCATATATTTTATGTGAATATGTTTTTTATTATGGAGCTTTAGGGAAGATAAAGAGTTGGTTCTCAAAGAAAATATTGGATTCCAAGAAATTTGATGAAATAAAGTTAAAAGTTTCAAAAGGGGGATTCACAAGATTTGTGAAAAAAGTTAGGTATATGCCAATAAATAATTCTAGGGAGTACATCATCTTCAAACAAAATAAGTTGTTGATTTTCTTTATGGGGATCAAGATGCCGCATGGAATACATGTTGTTTTTGGATGAACACTTTTTCTCTACATTTTAGATCCTCTAGACCAATCCAAGAGATTGAAAATAAATTTTATCATATTGAGTATGTGCTAGTTGGATGACTTAGGAAGCACATGGTTTACCATCAAAAGAACTTCTTGTTTGTGAAATCAATATCCAATACTTGGTTGAATTTGGATTTTTGTTTCATGATGTAATTTTTTCTTCTTCAAATGTGGTATTATTGTTCCAAATCAGATCCTTTCGTTGTAGAGAGTATCCTTCAAATAGAGGGCAAAAATGAAGAATTTTGTAATGTATCTTTTTGGGAGTGTCTTCAAAAGTCCATTGTAATTGAGAAAATTTCTTCCAATATTGGTGTTCACATTAATGGAGGTTTTATTTTCCATGTAAAACTTCATATTGGCTACAATAATATGATTTATATCTTTCAAAAGGGTTACAAGATTTCTTGGTTCAACTTTCCTTATGACAATGCACACACACAGTTGGGAAAACATAGTGATGAAGGAAGGTTATTGGTGAAATAAGATTGAAAATCAAGTAAGGTACCATGGATGAATTCGTTATGCCTTAAATATATTTGCAACAAGTTAGTCAGCTTAGGCCCACATCATTAGGATTTAAAAAAATGCTAGGAAGGAAGTTGGATGAAGCTACATTCGGGAAGTTCAAGAAACTTTCAAAAGATTGTTGATAAATTTCCAAATAGAAGTCCTCTATAATTTGTATATAATGGGGCCTATATTACATGATTACTATTGTTTGGTACATGAGGTTTCAATATGGCACAATGTTCTTGGGTGGAAGATGCAGCATCTCATAGGTACAAAATCAAGATCCAATATTGTATAGTTTGATATGATTGGATATTTTAGTAGAAAAAGATATGAATAGATATAGAATCCACCTCTAAGATCTTCAGGCTATTCTATAGGAACACAAATCTCTTTTTACATGAATTCATAGTAACTTCATATGTGTTTATACATGTTATCTAATGTTAATTGGTAATACTTTATATACGCCACACTGAGATCCAACAGGTCGGCCACAATATTTGAAATAGGTCACACCATACCATTCCCATGGTGGAAGAAAATGAATGAGGATCGCCTTGACCAAAAAAACACAATATGCTTTGGACCAAAACACTCTCTCCAAAGTAATCGGTTCCAATAGAAATATGAAGCATGTTACATCACAAAGATAGGATTGAAAACACATCTAGATATGATCAAACCAAAATTTCCATGAGCATGCTACACAAACCATCGGTGAAAGCACCAACTGAAATAAAGACTCACAGTAAGAAATAATCGATAAGCCATCCTATCGGTACCACAACCGATGCACCCATAGAGGATATGTTGACATCAATGACAATCATTAATGACAAAACTACATCAACCTCACATTCTAAAAATCTCCCCCTTTGTCATTGATGGAAGCATTCATTAATAAAAAAGTACAACATATAACTGAATTTTACCGGAACACAAATAAAAACTCTTTAGAACATCTCCAGAGCTCTCTCCCCCTTTAAAAATAATGAAAAAAGGGCAGAAATAGACCCCCCCTAACAAAAAGACATCGCTCCCCCTAAGAGGAAGCCTCCAAGCACCAATCCAACAAAGTATAGATATACAAGCCACTGGATCAATGCACACACATTGGTGCACCTAATTTGCAATAGGAAGGGGAAAAATACCTAAATTCCCTCTTAGATACTCAAAAGTATCTTTGCACAAAGTGTATTGAATATGTCATCTATCTTCTCCTTTGTGGGTACATACTCCAACTTCACTTCTCCTTCTTCAACCTTTTCCCTGATAAGTGATATCTAATATCAATGCATTTTTTCCTACAATGCATCTTTAGATTCTTCAACATACCGATGGAACTAGTATTATCACATATGATAGGAATTGGTTAAAAAAAACTAATTCCTATATCCTGCAAGGTCTATTTCATCCATAATACCTGAGTGCAATAGGTGGACCCTTCAATAAACTATGATTCAGTTGTTGATAAAGTTACAAACTCTTATTTCTTTCTTGACCAAGTAACCAACTGAGAGTCAAGAAAGTAAGATCCACTACTAGTACTCCTTCAATTTTCCATACAACTAGTCCAATCTATATCTGTATATGCTTCCAATGAAAAATCTAACTCTCTCGGATACTAAAATCCCATATCTTCTATCCCTTTGAAGTACTTGAAGATCCTTTTTACTACTATCACATGAATCTTTCAGTTCTTGTTGAAATTTGGCTTCTAGACAAACAACATACATGATATTTGGTCTAGTAGTAGTCAAATACAACAATCCTTGAATCATAGATATGTACATAGTCGCATCGGCTTTCGGTGAGTTATCCTCCTTAGTCAAGTTGTTTTTGGTAACAATAGAAGTAAAAATAAGTTTTGAATTCTCAAAACCAAACTTCTTCAACAATTCTTTCACATACTTAGTTTGAGAGATGAAAATAATTTTGTCATTCTGATTAACTTTCAATCCAAGAAATAAATTTAACTCTCCTATCATTGACATTTCAATTTCCTTCTGCATATCTTCAACAAAATTCTTGCACAACTCATATTTTCTTCCAAATATGATATCATTAACATAGACAACAACAATCAAAATTTTCTCTGAACTTACCTTGAAGTATAGATTATTGTCGAACTATCCTTTTTTAAAACCTTGACTGATCAAATATTTGTCTAATTTTCCATACAAGGATCTGGGTGCCCACTTCAGTCTATACAAAGCCTTCTTTAGCCTACAAACTGCATCAGGCTCCTTATCTAATTTGAACTAATAAAAATTTAATGTTTCACTTGCAGCATCAGATTCAAACTAGAAAAGCATGAGAGAGAAAATTTTTTTACTGAAAACGTCCAAACATGTTTCGAGGGAATTTCACCCTCTCAGAATCAATGTTTTACAATAAAAAACATTTACAAGCGGTTAAATAGAAGAAGGTGGAAACAAATCTACTTCAACTTCCAAAAACCAAACAGTCATGCAAAATAATTAATTAATCAATCAATCAAAAAAGATTAATTAATCAATTAAAAAAATATTTAATCAATCAATCAAAAAAGATTAATTAATTAAATAAAAACCACTATGCAAATAAAAAATACCCAAATAATAAGCATGTGCGGGTACTTTTTGGCAAAAAGCCAAACAATGAGTTTAGGGTTTAGGGAAACCCTCATGTTCGACACAAAGTGACTAGGCATGAGGGGACCCAACTCCGAAGCAGGAGGCACAAATTCTAAGCATAGTGGAGGTGATCAAGAAGACCCACGGGCATGAAAACCAGCAACCAACCAGCGATCAAAACCAAAAACCACCAAGGCAACCGAAAACCACCAGGAAGAGCTGGAAACTGCCAAAAAAAAGCCCGCAAGGGCTGGAACAGAGGCATCGAGGGCGTCCAAGGCAATAGAGAAAATGACGAGGGCCGAGAACCAAGAGCAAGCGCAGAGGGGGGAACCCAAAGGGTCACCCAGGAGGCGGTGACCTACGTCACGTAGAGTGGCGGCTTCCAAAGGGGGCAAAAGCCTGAGATGCGCAGAGGTCGGCCACGGCCGAAACATGACTACCACAAACACTAGCGGCGCATGAACGGGGAGCAGGGGCTAGGCATGAAGTGCCGATGAGGGCACGGGGGTGCCAAAATAGGCACGGGGGTGCCAAAAAAGGCTGGTGTAAAGCCAGCGCAGGCCGCCAGAAGGAAGCGCCCAAAAAGGGCGGCAAAAAAGCAGTGCCAAAATGGGTAGAAAAACTAGTAGCGCTCGGGCCTCCATCCACGAGACCAAAGCAGAAACACAGACGGAGGGGAAGGTTCAACCCGAACAAACTCTAGCAGCAGCAAGATCGCAGAAAGATGGAGAAAAAATGGAAGATCCAACAGGGGCGAACCAAACTCCATCAAAACTGCTCCAAAAAAGCCAACACCAACAAACACCCGATCCAAACAAGAACGAGTGAAGCGGAGAACAAGAAAGCCAATGGAACAGAACTGGTAAGAATCCGACGGCAGCGTGAAGATGAAAAAAAATTAGGATAAATAAAAATTTAATGTTTCACTTGCAGCATCAGATTCAAACCAAAAAAGCATGAGAGAGAAAGAAATTTTATTGAAAACGTCCAGACATGTTTGGAGGGAATTTCACCCTCTCATCAGTGGACTCAATGTTTTACAATAAAAAATATTTACAAGCGATTAAATAGAAGAAGGCGGAAACAAATCCACTTCAACTTCCAAAAATCAAATAGTCATGCAAAATAATTAATTAATCAATCAATCAAAAAAGATTAATTAATCACTTAAAAAAATATTTAATCAATCAATCAAAAAAGATTAATTAATTAAATAAAAACCACTATGCAAAGAAAAAATACCCAAATAATAGGCATGTGCGGGTACTTTTTGGCAAAAAGCCAAACAATGAGTTCAGGGTTTAGGGTTTATGGTTTATTTTTCAGATCTCAAACATTTGATATTTATACCACATTTAATTTCAACTCTAGCTTTGAATATCTTAAACTTCTCTAATGCCTCAGATTTATCTCTAAGAAATGAAACCCAAGTCATTCTTGAATAATAATCAATAAATAGTATGAAATACCTTTCACCTTGAAAAATAATTGTTCTAGTAGGACCACAATGATCAATGTGAACAATTTCCAATGCATTGATAAAAGAGTAGTCTTTTGCCTTAAATGATTCCCTCCTCTTCTTTCCTTCCTGACAACCCTTACAAATGATGTTTTCTAGTTTACGCAGTCGGGGAAAATCTCTCACTGCATGAGAGGAACTAATCCTCACAAGATTATCAAAATTTATGTGAGAAATCCTTTGATACCAAAGCCAACTGTCATTGGTCTGGGATAGTAAGAAACATCCTTCAAAAGGTCATTCAAGTTGCTACATGTTCTTTCAAGTTAATTTCCCAATAGCAATCAGATCTCCACATCTTTTTTTGATTTCACAACCTTCATTCTTGAACAATACATCATATCCATTCTCACACATCCGTCCAACACTCAACATATTGTGATTTAATTCTTTCACATAGTAAAAATTATCAGTATTTTTTTTCCATCAAATGTAATAGACCCTATGCCAACTATGTAAGATGCCTTGTAATTGCCAAATCTAACTTCACCACCAACATGATTTTTCAATGATACAAACTTAATTTTGTCTTTAGTCATATGTTGTGAACAACCACTATCAATTAGCCATTCATTCTTGTTCCTTCTAACATATAATGTAATTTCAACATTATCATCAGCTTTAGCACAAATATTAGTGATGTCTATCTCAGTTTCTTATCTTCCTCAACATAAAATAGGCAATCCTTTGATTCAGATTCACCATCTGAAATACTAGCATCTTCATTCACATAGTGAGCCTTTTTATTGAATTTATTGAACTTCTGTCTAGGACCCTTCTCAGGACATCTAGTAGCTAAATGACCAATTTTATCACACCTAAAACATTTAAGGGGTAACATACCTTTATACTTCAAGGTACCTTTCCTTAACCTTCTTGCAATTTTTTCCTCAAGCTCTTCATTGTTATTATCATCATCTGATTTGGTCACTTTGAATGTTGTCTCAGCTATGTTCTTATCTCTTCCAAACTTTCTAAGATCAAATTAGGTCAGGGTGCCAAATAGATGCTCTTTGGTAAACTTTCTTTGATCATACACTTCCGTAATTGTTGAAATCTTATCACTATAACTGTCTAGTAATGTCATCAGAATTATCTCCATGAAGTCCTCATTGGTGATAGTGCCTCCTTGATTCTTGACCTTATTAACTACATTCCCAACTCTTTGAAAGTAGCTCTTGATATCTTCACCTTAGATTCTCATAATGTCTCTTTTTTTTTCAACTTAGATAATTTTACTCTATCATTTCCTTCATAGATCTATTTCAACTTTTCCCATACCTCATATGATGTCTTCAATGAAATTACTTTAGCCAATTCAATTTTTGACAAAGAAATGGTAATAACATACTTCACTCTTTCATTCTCCACATACTCTTCAATCTCATTCGTAGTATTTAGACCATTCTAGGGTTGTACATACTTAGTTTCCACATGCTTCGATGTCTTGTAACCAACTGATACAAGGTATCCTTTCATCTAATCTTTCCATGAATAGTAATATGATCCATCGAACATATGGATAGTCAATTTGTGTGCCATCAAATATGTATCAAGCGGTTAATTTCACTACCAAGGAGCCAAGCTCTGATACCAATTGTTGAATAGGATGAATAACTGAGAGGGGGGTGGATCATTTATTCCCACGTAAACAAATCAAATTTTTCTTGTATCAGTAAACACTTCAATAGTAATCATGCAAGATTAAGATTTGTCAGTTAAACACAACAAACATCCACAATAAAGATATGCATGAATAACATAGGAACACCAAAATAGAGAACACCATATTTATACGTAGAAAACCAAACTAGGAAAAACTATGGAGAAGCTAATTCTCATGAATATGAAAAACACCTGTTAGGGTGACACCAAAAGGTGATTTGTACAAAGGCTTACTACCAAATTTGGAAAGGGCTCACCACTGATACACAAGCTCACCATTGATACACAAAGGCTCACTTTCAATAGATGAAGGCTCACTGACGATACACGAAAGATATGAATAGATATAGAATCAACCTCTAAGATCTTTAGACTATTATGCAAAAACACATACCTCTTTTCACATGAATTTGTAGTCACTTCATATATGTGTATAGTTGTTATATAATGGTACCTGATGATCTAATTTATATGTACCACACCAAGATCCAATAGGTCAGCCACAATATTTGAAATAGGTCACACCATACCATTCCTGCGATGGAAGGAAATGAATGGGAACCGCCTCAACCAAAACAACACATCATGTGTTAGACAAAAACACTCTCTCCAAAGTACTTGGTTCTAACAGAAATATGAAGCATATTACATCACAAAGTTGAGACTAAAAACACATCCAAATAGGACATGACCAAAATTGCCATGAGCACTCTACATAAACCATCGGTGAAAGCACCAACCGAAACATAGACTCGTGGTAAGAAATAACATATAAGATAGCCTATCAGTACCACAACCAATGCATCCATAGAGGATATGTTTACATCAATGACAATCATTAATGACAACACTACATCAACCTCACATTCTAACATATAATACTTTCAAATTCTTAAGGATAAGATCCTTACACCTTTTTACAAAATGAGATCACTCCAATCTCTTACAAGAAGAAATTATTATAATATCTACAAGATGAGATTATTAGAACCTCTACAAGATGAGATCATTACTACAACTTCTTGAAGAAGAGAGCTTTCAAATCCTTCAAGATGATAGGGCTACTTATAATTTCTCATATGCCTTGCTTATATGGGCACTTAGCACACAAGAGATTACAACATAAACAATATGGAATAAAAGGTAGTTGCAACTACCTTGCTACAAATATTAAATGCATGATGTAATTTAATAAGTACCTAAAGCATTTTATCAAATAAGGAACTTTCCACAAACTTCTAAAATGTCACCTATGCACTTTGATAAATGATAAGTTACACAAAGTAACTTTATGATTATTTTTATTTTTTAAAAAATGATTTATTCTCTCTTTTTTTAATTTCTTTTATTTTTTAATTTTTAATTTTTAATTTTTTTTTTCTTTCTCTTTTTTTTTTTTTTTCTTTTCTCTTTTTTTTTTCTTTCCTTTTTTTCCCTTCTCTCTTTTCTTCTTTTTTTAGATGATGCAAGATTGTTCTTACAATATAGATGCACTTGCATCAAACACACGGGGTAGGAAAAATTTTGTGGATATGGATTCACAAAATGGAGTTGAGTGATAGTATGACCCTTGCAGCTTCCAAACAATCCTCAAAAAACCCCCTCACTGAAATTGGTACCTCTGATATTTTTTTCTCCTCTTCCAACACCTAGCCAGAGAAAGTATCCTTCACTAGAAATGTGTCTTTGCACTCAATCTGCTAAATGTGAAATCAATATCACTAGAATTTGACTACCTCTTCCAAGTGTACCTCTTATTATCCTCCAATAGTATGATATTTAATCCATTGTAATCCAACCACCTCCACCAAAATGCACCTACATTGAACTCTGCAATACCATATAAATATCTCTCTACATACCACACATTTTTAGCAAACTCCTCTTGAACCAAATTACCTATAACATGCAAACCATCATCACTCTCTTTCATTTCAACATACAAATCAATCTCAAATTCATCATCACATGATTCATAAAAAAATATCTTTTTTGCAACATCTTCTTCACCCCCTCTTACTATGATTGCAAATTCCTCAAGTAAATCATATTTTTTCTCATCTCATTCACTTGAAGTAATCTCTTCTTCAAGGATGAGGTCATCCTTACTAGGTCCTCAATCAACCTCTATTATACCTTCAACTTTATTTTCTTCCTTCATGGCTTCAAAACCATGTAACTACTTCAATTCTTTGACCTCCCACCAATGCATTCCACTTTGCCTCTATTGCTACAATCTTCATTAAAAAATCATCTTCTTCACTTTGTTTTATATCCTCAAAAGGAATCTCTTTTTCCATAATCTCATTCCACTCATATTCATCTTCATAATAATATTTTGTAAGATTAGTTTTTATATTAGTTTCATCCACTACTGCAACTCTTTCTTCATAAAGACTTGAATCTTCTACATTCACTTCAATATCATTCTCTATGACTTTTAGTAAGAATTCTATTAGGATTAACAAGACAGAAATAACAGTTACATGCAAATATAACCAATTATCAGAAAAACATAAACCACACAGAAGAGAACATAAGACACAAAGATTTAACGTGGTTCACCCAATCCCTAGGCTACGTCCACCAACAACAAGTCTAATATTATTATTATCCAGTGATTACAACCTGATTACAATCCATAATCCCTTACAACTTAATTTCGCTGCAAGTACTAAAACCATGCATTATGAAATCCCTAACCCTAAGCCATATTATACAATATTTTTCCATTTTAGGGTTAGAATGAGTTACGACATGTTGGCCCAAAAAATAGCCAAAAATATGTCGGCCCCAAAAAAAATTTGTGTCGGGGTCTGCGCCCTTGAACCCTCGCCCGAGGCCCAGCTAACAAGCTAACAAATTCCTCAAATTTAGGTTGATCAATATCTTCATATTCCTCCTTATCATCTTCTTTTGTGCAGCCTACATGACACTCCACTACATCTTCTTTCTTTCTTGCATGACACTCCATTGAATCTTCTTTCTTTCCCACATTCAAAATATCATTAGAAAGATTAAAAAAATTACCATCATCTTTTTTCTAATGAAGTGATCTTCTCCTTCCAACTTTGCTTCTATTTTATTCCACTTGTTTCCTCAACTCTCATTCCAACTCTTATTTTTTCTTTCTCTCTATCTCTAATTTTCTAAAGTCTCTTTGATTTTATCAAGTATAGGAATTCTAAGAATCCATCTAATCACAAAAGTCTTTTTCTTCTTTCTCTTTTCCATATTCAAGGTTGTTGGTTTGTGGTGATTGATCAGACAAGTACTATACACTTGTCATTTATTGTTGGGTTCGGGGCAATTTTTAGGGTTAACTTGTCAAGTATTTTTGAGTTGACTCATCAAGCATTTTCCAAGATTGACTCGTCAAGATTTTCCCTAAGTTGACTTGTCAAGTATTTTTAGGGTTAACTTGTTAATCGACATAAGTCTTGTTATAATGTCTTAGGGTTAGGGTTTTCTCAATATATGAGAATTTTGAAGCTTCTTGCAAGGATATTGAGTTGCAATGGATTGCAGATTGTAACAGGTTGAAATTACTAGATAGTAAGTTTGGACTCTCTATTTGGTGGATATAGTACAAGATTGGGTGAACCACATTAAATATTTGTGTCTTCTTGTTCTACTTATTTTTGCTATATTCCTTTGTATTATTGGTTATATTTGCATGTAACTATTAGATTTATATCTTTTAATCCTAACTAGTGGTATCAAAGTGGGTTGTTTTCATTCATCCTCTATAGGAAGGACTTACAATTGAGTGAGAGTCACATGATTGAGTCTGAGTAATGGAAGACGAGGGTAAGTAGAAGGTTGAGAAGTTTAATGGGTAGAAATTCCAGTTATGGAATATACAAATGAAGGACTATCTCTATCAGAAGGATTTATGGCAGCCATTGGGAGGAAAATCCAATAAACCGATAGGAATGTTTGATGAGGATTGGGATATTTTAGACATAAAGGCACTTGGTAGTATTCATTTATGGCTAGCATAATCAGTGGTATTTAATATTGTAAACAAGCAAAGACAATTGAAGAGTTGATGGAAACCCTAGCGAAGCTATATGGAAAACCTTCCGTTTAGAATAAGGTATTTCTTATGAAGCATTTATTTAATATAAAAATAGTAGAAAAGTAGGTCAGTTGTTGATCATTTAAATAAGTTTAATACAGTTACCAATCAATTATCTTTTGTTAATGTCATTTTTGATGATGAAATTAGGGCTCTTTTATTTTTGTGTTCTTTGTATGAAAGATGGATGGCTTGGTAATGGTTGTTAGTAACTCTATTTCTAGTTCAAATACCTTAAAATTTGATGATGTTGTTGGTGTCATTCTGAGTGAGGAAATTCGTAGGAAAAGATCAGGTGGATCCACATCAGGTAGTGTTTCGAATGCAGAAAGAAGAGGCAGATCAAGGGAGAGAAAAAAATGGAATTCATGGGAAATCACAAAGAAAATCAAAGGGAAAGAGGTCTGAATTCAAAGGACCAAATGCTTGCAAGTACTATGGGAAACTAGGTCATAAGAAGAAAGATTTATGGTCTTGGAAGAATAAAGGAGACAAACAAGAAGGAAATAAGGAGGAAAAGTAATAAATATGAAGAAGATGCCTTGCTTCTTTCCCTAGAAAATGTTGATGATTCATGGGTTCTAGATTAAGGGACCTCATTTCAGGGGCCCCATAGAATTTATTTTCTTGATTATGTCTAAGTGGATTTTGGGCTAGTTTATTTTGGAGATAATGAACCCTGTCAAGTTTTTAGAAAGGGAAGAATTAAGATTAAGTTGCAAAATGAGAATCATTGGCTACTACAAGAGGTAAGACATGTTCCAAGGCTGAATATGAATTTAATTTTAGTAGGACAACTAGGTGATGAAGGTTACACAGTTAATTTTAATGAAAATAATTGGAAAGTTTGAAAAGGTTCCTTAGTAGTAGAAAAAGGTGTGAAAGTAGGCACCTTATATCTTTGCATAGGTCATATTGTTCCTTCTACTTTAATTGTTATAGAGAAAAGTCAATGTTCAAGAACAATTGTTGTAGTTGAGTAGGTAGAACCTGAAATGGTCATTGTGGATTCTTAAACAATGCTATGGCACAATAGACTTGGGAACATGAGTGAAAAAGGTATGAAATTACTTCATTCAAGAAAAGTCTTATTAGGTCTAAAATGTGTCAATATGAATTTATGTGAAAGTTGGTTGTATGGAAAACAAAAGAGAGTTAGTTTTTTAAAAAGTGGGAAGGAAAAGAAAGATGAGAAATTAGAGCTTGTGCATACAAATGTATGGAGACCAGCTCAGGTATCTTCCCTTGGTGGCTCTCTGTATTATGTTACATTCATTGATGATGCAACTAGGAAAGTATGGATTTATTTACTTAGGAAGAAATTTGATGTATTTGAAACTTTTATAAAATGGAAAAGCTTGGTTGAGAATGAGACTGGTAAAAGACTAAAATGTGTTAGATATGACAATGGTGGTGAGTATTGCAGAAAATATTTTGAAGATTATTGTTCCTCTCATGGTATTTGTAGGTAAAAAAGGGTTCCAAGGACTCCACAAGAAAATGTAGTGGTTGAATGCATGAATAGGACAATAATGGAGCATGCAAGGAATATGAGGTTGCATGTTGAGTTATCTTTAAAGATGTGAGCAAAGGTTGTAAAATCTATTATTTATTTAATCAACAGAGGTACATCTACTCCTTTGGGTTGTGGTATTATAGAGGAAGCATGGATACGTAAGAAGGTGACTTATTCTTTTCTCAGAACCTTTGGTTGTGAAGCATTTGCACATATAGATTATGAAAATAGAGCCGAAGTGGAAGCTAAGTCAAAGAAATGTATATTTGTTAGATATGGCATTAATGAATTTGTTTATAGACTTTGGTATTTTGAAAATCATAAAATTGTAATAAGAAAGGATGTCATACTCAATGAGAAAGTGTTGTAAAAAGATCAATTGCAACAATGTGAGAAGAAATAAATTATTATGTAGTACTAGATGATATTCCAAAAGATGATGTTCCAATGGTCCCTCATGCTCTGCAACAATAGAAACAACAAATACCACAAACCCCAGTGAATGTTAGACTGTCAAAAAGGCTAAGTAGACCTCCTAAAAGGTTATCTCCCTCTTTGTATTCTATTTTATTAATAGATGTTGGTGAAATAGAAGGATATGATGAAGTTGTGTAGGTGGATACAAAGGTTCAGTGGGAGCTTGTCATAGAAAAAGAAATGGACTCCTTGTTGAAAAATAAAACTTGGAAATTATGTAAGTTGCCTGGAGGTAAAAAGGATTTACCAAATAAATGGATTGATAGGATGAAAGAGGAAGATGGAGTTAAGAAAAGATCTAAAGCCAAGTTAGTTGTAAAGGAATTTTCATAGAAAAAGGGCATTGATTTTGATGAGATTTTTTATCCAATTGTAAAAATGACTTCTATACGCACTATTTTAAGTATTGTGGCTACTAGAGATTTGCATTTGGAACAACTTGATGTTAAAACAACCTTTCTCCATGGTGATTTGGAAGAAGAAATATATATACAACAAACACAAGGTTTTGAGGTCAAAGGAAAGGAAAAATTAGTGTGTAGATTGAATAAAAGTTTATATAGCTTGAAGAAAGCACCTCGATAATGGTATGTTAAATTTGATAGCTTTATGGTTGAGCATGGCTATATTCAGTGTAATTCAGACCATTATTTTTATTTTAAGAAGTTGGATGATGATAACTACATTATTTTATGTTTATATGTTGATGATATGCTTGTAGAAGGGTCTAACGTGGATCACATTAAGGGGTTGAACCAACAATTAGCACATTATTTTTCTATGGAGGATTTGGGGGAAACAAGACAAATCCTTGGTATGAAAATTTGCAGAGATAGGAAGAACAAAAAATTGACTCTATCTCAGGTTGATTATGTTGAAAAGGTGTTGCAAAGATTCCATATCGAGAATGCAAAAGATATCAACACACATTTTCCTAGTTATTTGAAATTGACTAAGGAGATGTGTCTAAAGAAACAAGAGGAGAAATAAAAAATGTCCAAGGTACCATATGCTTCAGCTATAGGTAGTTTGATGTATATCATGGTATGCACTAGACCAGATATTGCACATGTTGTAGGAGTTTTTAGTAGATATATGAGTCATCCTAGAGTTGAGCATTGGAATGTAGTAAAGTGGATTCTCATATATTTGAGAGGTAAATATTGATTTAAAAAGTTATGTTGACTCAAATCTGGCAATGGATTTAGATATTGTATGCACCCTAAAATGGTCGCCTAGACTTTGGGCCCCCATTCAACAATTTATCAATTTTCCAAATCAACATTTTCAATTCAATATCAATTTCCTTGATCAAATCCTAATTCTATCATTTATTTGATTTTATTGTATGGGTTAACCATTTTATCCTAAGTCTTTATTTAATTAAAAGGAATTCCCTCCCCTTTTATTAAATAAAAAGTCCCCACATTCCTCTTATCCTAAGTTGCACAAATAAAGCATTATTGTTATTTTATAAAAAGAAGAAAAGACCTTTTTGTCTCATATGGGACACAAAAGTCAACTCTTATTTTCTCATTGGAGGAGATTTGTGCACATGGATTACTCCTCTTTCAAGCTCCACCCTTGATTAAATATTTTTCCTCTTAATCTCCATGGTCCATTCCTTTTCAATTCCTTTAAAAGGAGAGCTCTTTTCTCATTCTAGGATCCCAACTTTTGGATACTAATCTTATGCTATAGGATTTCTTGGTGACTTTGGAGCTTTGGAGATCTTCTTGCATTCTAGCTTTCATTCTTGCATCATAGCTTCATGTTTATGCTTTCTTAGTTTAGATTTCCTTTAAGTTCTAGATTAGCTCACATAGTTTGATTAGCAAGGCTTGTAACACTTTCATTTCCATAGCTTACTTGCATCTTTATTCTTAGCATAGTTTCATTGCATTCTCATCTTGATTCTTGAAGATATTGAAGATATTGGTATTCTTTCCCTTGTCTCTTCGAATCTCCCATTGTGTGGTTTACTAGCAAGGTTGCATGCTTCAATAGCTCTAGCTGAGAGCACTATACACATCCTTGTGACTCCATACCTAGGGAGCTCTAGGTCACTTTCTCAAGGTTTCCCATTCATGGATCCCCTTGGAAGTAATGACTTAGAGAAGTGCACAATTTGAGTGTACATTTTTGGCACCCATAGTGGGGCATAACACTCTTGTTTTGTCCTTCTTTTCATGCATTTCCGTCAATTTTTCATCATATTTTGCTTATTGTTTTGGTTGTTTTTCCATACTTTCTGATAGAATATCATACAAAAGTCTTCCAGTATCGTACGATAGTTTTTTGTATATTCGTGCGATACTTTTCCAATAAAAGTATTGTGCACCCTTGCAAGATTCTGTCGCACTAGTGTTTTATACTTTTTCGCATGCAGGAAGCATGAAGTATCATACAAAGAGAAAGTATCACACCAGTATACTGAGAAGTATTGTATGATTCTTTCTTTGACAAAACTGTCGTACAAGCCTGGCATTGAGTGATTTTGGTCATTTCTTTCCAAGATTTGATTTATTTGCTTTAGATTTTTGATTTGTTGTGGTAGAATAGAGGTTTATTTGTAGATTATTCTTGATTTTATTGTGCTAACCTTTGTGGGGCTAACAAGTTGTGCTTGTAGGTTCCTTCATTGCTTGAAATATTTGTTTAAAATAATGCATGTCAAAGCTCCAAATGCACAAGGGCTACTGATCATTTTTGCAGGGCTTCCCAACGCATAAAAACCAACCAAATGCTTGTTTATTGCTTTCATTTTAAGTGTGGCATATACTAGTTGTTTCTTTTTGTAGGAAATTAATATCTTGTTGCAGGAATCTTTTGGTGGTAGGAGAGTATGCTCTTCACCCTTGTGGTGAACCAAAAATCTTGACCCATCTTTGGATTTTGAAAGCAAGAGGGTAATTGAACCTTTGCTTGGAGTGTTTGGGAATTTTTTTTGAGCTAGGAGAGTATGCTCTTCACCCTTGAGGTGAACCAAAAATCTTGACACTCAAAGGTTGATCCACTCTTTGTTTAGTTTTAGAATCCTTTAGCAGGTCTTTTCTTGAGCAATCAAGAGGAATGACCCAAGTGGGGACAAGCCTATAGCTGGCTATTCTGACCCACTATAAAATCAAGGCTATCAAGGACATAAAACCTTGGTAGACGTAGTACTTGTCTTCGCTTGGTGTGAGTACTTGTGGGATTATGACCATGAGAAAAATGCTAGGCCAGAATGCTTAAGGTACTCTTGTGGCCGCGAGGTCCGTTACTTGTCGCAAGGTAAGGAGTCCCTTTGGGGAGCAAGAGGGGTATTACAAATGGAAGCCCTTACTAAGAACCATAGATAGAAGCCACCCTATTTTTTCGCTTAGCTTCTTGGTGCAAGGATTAATCCTAGTGGACTAACCCAGATCACCCCAAGATTACTCACCATCTGTGTTCCTTTGGTTGTGTCATTGGCACTTCCACGACAAAGCCAATATCTATTGTGGGCAACCACTTTGTGTGAGGCAATGGGACATCAAGTGTAGGCCAAATTGTTAAGTATTGAGCCTCTATCCTTTTAGGCTAGTAAGTGCTTGAAGCGTTCTCATTGTGATCTACCCGTGTAAACGTTCTCAAATAGAAAACATCACGGTAGCATTCATAGGATCTTTTTCTTTGATATCACAAGTATTTGTCTTGGCAAGGTTGCTTTTTCCCTTGTGCAAGTGTCTTATGACATGTTTGATCACCTACTATTTGAAAACTTATTTGATTACTACTAGTACTGTGTTTGAAATCAAAAAATCCAACCATTAGATTGCAACTTTGACCAAATTACCCTCAAAAACTAAAAATTAAGCACTCGTTGGTCAAGAGTTGTATGATCCTGAAATATCATCACACACTGTTCTGAGTTTTATCATGTGATACTTCGTTGCTGCACAATTGTCACACGGCTTGCCTGGATTTTATCACACAGGCTGCCTAGAAACTATCTCATAACCTCTGTGAGAAATATCACCTGTCCAAATAATATCATCCCAGTATTCTGTGAATTGTCGCACAAAGTCTTTCTACTGTCCTGTTGATTTGTGTCACTTTCAGTCCTCCTTGGTCGACCAAATTTTAGTAGGTTACTTACTCTGCCACTGGAAGCCTATTTGTACCTTGGGTTCTTGTATTTAGACATCTTGAATTAGTGATTTTTGATTTCACAAGTGATCTTGTTTGTCATTGATAAGTTAGGAATCATCATTTTTGAGAAAATCAACCTTTAGACTCTTTGATAGCACACTTGGAGAGTTTTAGTAGTCTTTTGTCCAAATTCACTTCCATAAAAATTCAATTTCAATCAAAATATATTTTGGGTAAATAATCCTCCTGATCCATATGTGTTAGGATAATTATCCTTTTATTATACACCTCTGTGGCAGTGTTGGTTTATACCTCTTGTCAGCTTTCTATCTCACCATCTCTTTTTTTTGGACAATTGAACACTTCTACTATCCTAGTTTGATACTAACATTTCTTAGGGTCATTTTATCACCTAGGATTCTTTCTTTCTTGTTGGTTATGACAAGGTATCAAGTGAACCCAGGAAAATAACCTTAGGTAGTTTTTGAACAATTACCCCTAGTCCAAACTTGCCAAAAGTGAAAGGGAAAATAACCCATCTTTGATCAATCCCCTAGGAGCGAGCCCAAAGTTTGGTTTAAACCTAAGAGTAGTCTTAGTGAGTTGAGTAATTCCTTAACCTTCTCATTCAAATATGGACATGAGTTACACCATGAATCGGAGGGAGAGGGAAGCCATGGATCAAAGTCTTGAGGACATTTTTTAAAGATACATAGACAACATGCTATTTGGTGATGATAATCAACCAGAATCACCTCCCATCAATACTAGATATCTAGATGCATATCAAAGAGCTGAAAGGCATCATAGATGGGCTCATCAAGATGAACGGTCACAACATGAAGACCAAAACAATGAATCTTGTGATGCTCATGTGAATGTAACATTTACTAATGACCTGTTTAAGCATTCTAGACTGAATTCACCACTCAAAACAACCTCAAGGTATGCGAATGAAAGGCTTAAAAGAATTGAACATGAAAAGAAATCCTTTTTGGATGAACAAGCTACTAAAGAAGAGAGGTTTAGACTCCTAGAGGTAGAGCAACAAGCCTTGTTAGAATTGAAAAGAAAAACATTTCAAGAAGAACAAGATAGGCTTTTAGCCCAACAACTCAATGGCCAATTCAACAATAGGGATACCAACAGTGGAAACAACTCTCCACCATCTACTCCCTCAGGAACCCCACAAAGCAGAAGGCGATCAAGAACCCCTTCAAGATCTCCTAGTCCTAGAGGAAGAAGGGCCTCACAACATGCCCATTATAGGAGATAAACACCTCCTAGGAACTCAAGGCAACCATCTCAACGTGCCCACAATGGTTCATAGTATGGAGGAAGTAGCTCAAGTCTTGACGTCAACTCTCAAGACTTCATGAGGATGCAACAAGAGCCACTTTTCCAACAATATGCAGAGAAATCTACGGAGAAAAATAAGGATAATTTCCTAGAGAGCTTGATCAACAAGGGTATGAGGGTCCCTTACAACTTTGATGTGGACAAAAGATCAAGAAACAAGGCCCATCTCAAGAAGAGGAGATTAAACAACTCAAGCGTATGATGGAAAAGGTGATGGAACCCAAGAGTTATTTCAACCTTGACTCTATTTGTCCCAATCCTTTTGACATGAGTGCGAGTATGAAGGATTTTCCTAGAAAAGTCAAAATTCCCTAGTACGACAAGTATGACGGCAATGGTGACCCACATGATCATGTGCGTCAGTTTTACATCATGATTTTTGAGTTTCACCAAGATGACTCCTATCTTATGAGATTATTTCTGAGGAGTCTCAAAGGCCAAGCCATGGAGTGGTTTACCAACATAACCTCTCTCATCAAAACTTTCAAAGAACTTGTCCACAGATTTGTTCAACATTTCGCATACAAATTGTCAAGATCAGTCACTATGTTAGACTTGTGCAAATTGAAACAAAACCAAGAGGAATCCTTTGTTACCTTCTTGCAAAGATGGAGACGACTATGCTCTTTCTATTCTAGGACTATTCCTAAGCACGAAAGGATTGATATCATTGTTAGCAACTTGGTGCCTGAAATGCGGTATGAGGTTCGGAAGATGGTCTTTGATTCCTTTGATAATATGATCAAAACTGCATGTCGGATTGAGGATGTCTTGAAAGAGCAAGGCATTTTGACCAAATATAACAATAACAACAACGGTCAAAATACTAACAACTCTAATAAGGGCAAAGGCAAGAACTCACATTGGAACAAGAACAAGCAAGTAGTCAACGACGAAGTTGTAGACTCTTCCCAACACAAGGATCAAGGTGTCCTTCATTTTTCTAGTACAGTTCAAGCTATGAAGCTCAGTACATCCTCCAACCCACAAGAGCATAAACAAAAGTATCAAGATAAGCCTAAAAAGGAGAGGCGACAATTTTCTAAACTTGGTGACTTGTATGAAGATGTTTTCAAGAAACTCATTGCTAATAACCTTGCGCAACCTCAAGATCTAGCAAATTTTTGCATACCTAACGTTAAGCCACATTGGTGGAATGAAAAAGCTTTTTGCAAATTCCATAGTGGCATTGGACATGACATCGAACATTGCTGGAAACTAAAGCACATTATTCAGGATCTTATTGAGAGCGGAAAACTTTAGATTGATGGGTTGAACACCAATGTAAACCATAAGGCATTCAAGGAGCCTTTGCCCAAATATGAAAAGGGGGAAACCTCTAAAACTAAGAATGGCAAGGCTGAAATCAACTATACCTACATGTCTATAGAAAATGTTGTCAATATGCTCGAAGTTGTGGAAGAAAGTGTCAACATGATGGGAACCAAAGATCCATATGGCTATGACTCTCCTCTTGTATTTGATGAAGGACCCGTGGTGGTGCTAAGAGGTCCCAACTCTAAGATGTCATCCAAAACCCTTAACACTGTCACAAGAAGTCAAAGTCAAGGTCCTGTGGTTATTAGAGGTCCTAGTTCCAACCAATCCAGCAAACCCAAACAAGTGACATCCAAGAATGTCACTACCAAATTAGTTGTGAGTCCTCAGCTGAATTATAACCTTGTTGATCAGCTACAAAGAACGCCAGCTCAGATTTCAATCTTTGAGCTTTTAGAATTGTCTCCATGACATAAACAAATCCTTGAGGATGCCTTGTGTGCAAAAAATGTTCCTAACAACATAGATGTTGACCAATTCCAGAACATGATTAACCACCTTGCCAGCCCTCATTACCTAACATTCTCAAAAGAAGATGACAAAGCTTTGAGCCATCCGCATAATCTTTCCCTCCACATCAAAGTCATGATTCACAAGACCCGTGTTAGGCATGTGTTGATTGATGGGGTGTTGGGCTCAAGATTTGTTCTTTGAGTCCGTTGAAGATACTGGGTTATTCTGAGTAAGTTATTGATACACGAAAGAAAATTACCATTAAAGCCTATGATGAGGTAGAGAGGAGTTCTAAAGGGTTGGCCACCCTTCCTGTTAGGATTGGCCCTGTTGAAAAGGACATTTTGTTCCAAATTGTTGATGCTGATCCTCTAGCATATAATATCCTACTTGGTAGATGGATCCATGACATGCAAGCAGTGCCATCCACCTACCACTAATGTGTTAAGTTTCCCTATAATGGAGTAGAAGTCTATGTACCCAAGGATAGCACATTATCTGTAAATGCAATTTCAGCTGGGACTCATGTTCCTCTCAACAGGGAAGTAGAGGATTTCAATGCAACCCTAGCACAGTGCATGGACAAGTTTAAGTCCATGGACCTTGGTATGGAGGGATATCAACTTGACTCCTTTACAAAACTACTAGTCTCACCTAGGTCTTATGGAAAACCTTCACAAGAGATGCATCCTTCATCTTCAGCCATGACTTTGTTTGGTACATTTATAGAATCCTCAGTGCCCATCCAAGATGAAAAAGAAGAGGTAGCTATCAAGGACTGGATCTATAGAGAAGACAAATACATGCATAATGAGAACTTCTCTCCTTCTCCTAAGGCATATGGAAGAGGGCACACTCTTGTCAAAAATATGGGCTATCCAGGACATGGTCCTCTCAGTCACAAATTAGATGCCAGAGCTGAACCTCTTGGTCATGCTCTTTTTGGCCACAGGTCTAAGACAATGGTTGGCCTAGGTTTCAAAAATCAGAACAAGAACCTTGTTCCTATCCTTGGTGAGATGGATAGTGAGGATGAAACAATGTATATGCCTAGTTTGACAAATCAACAAGACATGTGTGAAGATTGGGTCCCTTCCACCAATCTCCTTTGGGGAGATTCAAATACTCCAGTTACCCATGCAATAGTTTCAAGCCTAGAACAAGAAGAATCCATTGTTGAAGATCATGTTCAAGAAAATCAATACATGAATGGTGTTCAAGAAGGTGTTAACCTTGGTGACATCAGAGCTTCCACCTCCAGACGTCCTAAACATGCTTGGTGTAAACATCCCAACCAAGATTCAGATATGGACTCGCATGAGTATGAGTGGGAATCTCTCTTTGATTCTTCTATAGTTGACATGGATGTTGATGTCATCCATACTTATAGTTCCCAACCTGAGGTAGCTAACGAGTCTAGTGTAGGATTAGAGGATTTGAATCCCCAAGTCGCTTTAGTGGATGATTCTTCACTTGGTAGGATAAATCCTGATTTGGGTACCTTAGAGGGATACTTGACAGACTCTAACTCTACAATCACCAGGGATGATACCATACATATCCACAACATTGAACCCATCATTGACCTACCCCTTGCTCATCCCCCCCTAATTGATTGGTCTCAGTGCTATCAAGAGCCTCAACTCTTAACTTTCTAGAATGACTATGAGATGACATGTTGCGTAAATGCTCTTGAGCCCGTAGTCTCTTCCACCAGTGAACTAGCTACAAGCATGACATAACCAGATATCAAGTACCTTACTCACAAAATGAAAAGAAAATAAAAAAAGAATAAGAGTTATGATGGCGAAAACCACTATGTGGCGTTGTGAGAACCTAAAAAAGTAAAAATAAAGGATGTATCCAAGGGTGAAAACCTCTTTGAGGCACATAAGGATGAGGTACTTGATCATCTCCCAAGTTACTTTCAAGATAGATCTTCAGTGCTTGTCAAACCTACACAGCTAGTTAATTTGGGTACAAAGGAGGCTCCACAAATAGTGCATTTGGCTCAATCTCTATCAACATAGGAAAAAGAGGCATATGCCAAGTTCCTACAGAGCAAGAAGATTAATTTTTCTTGGACTTACTCAGACATGCTAGGATTGGACACTAATCTCATTATGCATCACTTGTCCATAGCTCCAGAATAAAGCTAGTTAAACAAAAATTAAGGAAAATGCATCCTCACATAGCTCTTCTTGTCAAAGCTGAATTAGAAAAACTCCTTAGTGCAGGATTTATAAGAGCCATTGATTATGCCTAAGGGATATCCAATATTGTTGTAGTTTCTAAACATGACAAGTCCATTCGCATCTGCATAGATTTTAGAGATCTTAACAAAGCTTGCCCAAAGGATGATTTTCCACTCCCAAACATAGACATGATAGTGGACATGACCGTGGGTTATGAGATCTATTCCTTGATGGATGGTTTTTCTGGGTATAATCAGATTAAAATAGCTCCCGAAGACCAGGAAAAGACTACATTCACTTGTGCATGGGGTACCTATTGCTGGAATGTTATGCCATTTGGATTGAAAAATGTAGGAGCTACTTATCAAAGAGCTATGACAACTATCTTTCATGACATGATGCATAAGAATATGGAAGATTATGTGGATGACACCTTGGCAAAATCTTAAAAAAGGGATACACACTTAGGAGATTTAGAAGTCATCCTAGATCGTATGGAATAGTTTCAATTAAGACTAAATCCTAAGAAGTGTGCATTTGGAGTCACCTCTGGAAAACTTATAGGATTTATCATTTCAGTCAAAGGAATAGAGGTGGACCCATAGAAAGTTCAAGCAATCTTGGATATGCTACCTCCCAAAAACATTAGCCAAATGAGGAGCCTCCAGGGACATCTTCAATCTATAAGGAGGTTCATTTCATGAATGGCTGATAGAGCTCAACCCTTTAATAAGACATTGCATAAGGGGTTTAAATGTGTATGGAATGAGGATTGTCAAAAGAGCATAGACCAAATCAAGCAGTACTTGGCTAATCCTCCAATCTTAATGCCTCCTATCCCAGGAAAACCACTCATATTGTATGTTTCAGCAATAGAATCTTCCTTGGGGGCATTATTAGCTCAACTTTATGACACTGGAAAAGAAAGATCTATATACTAGTCATACTCTTGTGTCATATGAGGTTAATTACACTAGTATTGAAAAATCTTGCCTTGCGGTGGTGTTTGCTTCCCAAAAGTTGCGACATTACATGCTTGCGCATACAATACACCTCATAGAAAAGATTGATCCTCTCAAATATTTGCTTGGTAAGGCTTCTCTCATAGGTAGACTTGCTAAGTGGATGATGATCTTATTAGAATTTGACATAGAGTATGTTGAGCGTAAAGCTATAAAAGGACAAGCCATTGCAGATCAATTGGCTGATTTCCCAATTCAAGACAACATGCGTATTCAAGTTGAATTTCCAGATGAGCACATAATGTACATGACTACAAGAACATGGAAGATGTTCTTTGATAGATCTTTCATGCAAAATGGTTGAGGAGCTGGAGTGTTATTTGTTTCTCCTCATGGGTACACAATTCCTAAGTCCTACAAACTATTGTTCCCGTGTACAAATAACATTGCTGAATATGAGGCTTTGACAAATGGATTAAAAATGGCAATAGAATGGAGAATTACAGAGCTTCATATTTATGGGGATTCACAATTAATAGTCAACCAAGTTAATGGAGAATACCAAACAAAGGATGAGAAATTGGTACCCTACAAGAAAATGGTTGATTCATTGAGATGATATTTCACCTTTGTTACATTTCAACAAATCCCTAGATCAGAGAAAAAAGTAGTTGATGCCATGGCTACATTGGCTTCACTTCTTCAGCTAGAGTAGCATGAGTCCATATTCGAATTCCTGGTGGAAGAGCTACACTATCCTATTTATGACTCCCAAGAAAGCCAAGTTGTTTGTACCCTTGTTGGCCATGAATCATCCTGCTATGGTGCCATTTACTCATATCTCCATGATGACATTATTCCTGAAACCTTCAACCATTCTGAATGAAGAAAATTAACCTGAAATGCCTCTTGCCACACCCTTATCTCTGGTGATTTGTATAGGAGGGGTTTAGATGGGACACTTCTTAGGTGCTTGGAAAAGGATGAGTTCGACCAAGTGTTAGCTGACATTCATGAGGGCATTTGTGGAGGACATTCCAATGGTCTTGCCATGGACTGAAGGTTGCTAAGGGCTGGGTACTATTGGTCTACCATACAGACAGATGCAATAGCTTTTGCTAAATCATGCGAAAAGTGTCAGAAACATGGTAACCTGATACATGCTCCAAGCAGGGAGCTTATTCCGTCTATATCTCATTGGCCATTTCAGCATTGGGCCTTTGATCTTGTTGGGCAGATTCATCCCAACTCATTAGGTGGACACAAATTTATCATCACTGCTACTGACTACTTTACTAAATGGGTAGAGGCTATCCCATATCATCTGAATTATTTTAAACCATATCATCTGTCGGTATGGAGTGCCTTCTGAAATAATCACTGACAATGGAGGTTAGTTCAAAAACAAGGACCTTGAACAACTCTGCAAGAAGTTCAAGATAAAACAACATTGGTCCTCCATTTACTTCCTGCAAGGAAATGGACAAGAAAAGACTTCAAATAAAACCATTCTCAAAATTCTCCATAGAACAGTTCACAAGAATGGTAGAGATTGGCATCTACAGATAAATCTAGCCTTGTGGGCCTATAGAATGAGTATTCATACTCCAACTGGGGCTACTCCTTTTTCCCTCACCTATGGTGCTGAAGCAGTGTTACCTTTAGAGGTGGAGATTCCTTCTCTTAGAGTTTCCCTCAAAGGTCTAGTTACGGATGAAGACTACCGCGCCATGAGACTCCAAGAATTAGAACTTCTAGATGAAAAGCATAAAGCATCATTTGATCACATGAGGGTTTACCAAAATTGTATGTCCAAAACATTCAACAAAAAGGTTCACCCTAGAGAATTTCAAGTGGGAAATCTTGTCTTACGAGAAAACCCTAAGAACCAACAACATAGAGAGCAAAAGGGAAAATTTGAACCTAATTGGCTTGGACCATACATTATTACTGAGCTGCTTTTGGGATAGGTGCTTATTTGTTATCTACTAAAGAGGGAGAAGAGCTCCCTGAACCTATTAATGTCTTGCACCTAAAGAAGTTCTATGCATGATGCATGTTCTGTCTGGGGGCATCCTTTGTACATATTTATTGATCCTAAAAAAAATTCCAAAAAAATTCATATATGATGCTGAAAAATCCTAAAAAGCATATAAAGTCCTGAAAAAAATACAAAAAAATCGAAAAATTCAAAAAATTCAAAACAATAGAAAAAGTGCCTTGGTGAAAACCTGGAAACAGGCACCGTGGTAGCAAAAATACAAAAAAATTGAAAAAATCTAAAAAATTTCTCCAAGTGGTGAAAACCTAGAAATAGGTGCTACTTGAGGCCTTTGCACCCTTGTTTCTTAGCACTCGTCCTCGACACTTAGCTTTTTTCCATCATGCCTTGACCTTGTTACCTTGGTTTGGAATTGGCCTTTGTCTTTGTCTAGGGGGCATAACTGTATTGGCTTTGGTCTCTAGGATGCATTGGTCTTTAGGACACCTTGCAAATGGTTTTTTTCAACACCACCTCAAACTATGTTTTTTAACACTACCCTAGCATCAAGTGTTTCTCAACACTTATCAGATGTCTTACCCGCAGTCTAGCATGATATGATATTTCTCACTGGTAGATGCGATACTTAAAGTTTGACTCTATGACCTACACACACGCACTTAACACTCGACTCGCTGAGACTTGTTTGACTTTATTTCTTTGTGTGCTGTCTATGATGATTTCTTTGATGAGTGTTCTCTCCCTAATAGTTTTCGATGATGCTGAGCTAGAAGACTAGGGGCATGAGGACATGTTTTATTGCTTTTTCTTCTTGTGGGTACATTTTATTAGTCCTAACTATCATTAGCATTTATGCTTGTTCCACTTGACACTAGGATCTACAAGGTATTATCCTTGACTGTTTCCTCAAGTGCATACTTATAGTCATCTTGAATTTTCTTGTGTCTCGATGTGAGCATAATCTTCCTATATCAAACTTAGGGAACCTCACTGCACTAGTCATCCTGACCTACATGTCTTTGATGCCTAGGTGGGATTCCCACATACTTATCTGATATAGATCATATTCAGATTCATATAGTTATACTAGTGTGTATTGTATGATCTTACAACGCTACCAATAAAGCTCGATGATGAATATTAGAGTCTAATGGATTTGTGACCTTGCAAGTAAACCACTTTTCATAGTAGCTTGCATTCTTAGGTTCATGTTAGATTAGTTTTGCATCCTGCATATGGAGAGAGCTCTCCTTTCATCTTTCATGGACTTTTCAGTCAACTGCGCTCATCTTTCACTCTTCTCGATCATGTCTTTCACTCCTTGTCTTTTTCATCACATCCTGTTCCTGTCATCACAAGGGGTTAATCTTATCATCATATCTATATCAAAAAGATCATTTTTAGAAACATGAGTCTATATAATAACATGAGAACTAAACATACATCTATGAGAGAGATTATACATGAGCATTTATAAACATATATCATACATTTTGAGCAATATCACAAAGATAATAAAATTGAAACATCCATCACAAGTGGGAAAAATACACAAGATATATCGTAAATCCAGTAAATCTCATATATATGATGTCATGATACAAAATACAATGTGGGATCCAAAATCTGGATGATGTCCCAAGATATGTCTCTATACAGCTAACACCCTAGACCTAAGTTTGACTCTCCCTATCACATGGTGGTGGTGGAGGTGGTGTTGCTACTCTGTCTGGTACCATGTCAGATCTCCCAGCCCTCTCAGAGTAGAGTGGCACTCTTTGTGCCATAGGGAAGATTGCTATATATAGACCATGATAATATGTAGCTCATGTCACCTCTATCCAGATTTCTGCAGCGTCAGCCTGTGCTTTCCTCTCTCACCGATCTATCTCATCTCATGCATCTTCTAGCTGTTGATTTTGCATAGCAATCATGATCCTGAGCTTCTAGATCTCGGTCTCCAAAACCTACACTCTAACCCTAAGATCATCCCCTCCTCCTCCTGCAAGCTGGTCCTGTCCTGCATCCACCCGTCGGTGAACTGGTCTCACCTCATCCTCTGGAGTCACTGATCTGTGTCTCTGTGACCATCTCTAGCTGCCTGATCTAGAGCTTTGTCCTCTCCCTCCATCTCCCCCATCTCCCCCATCCTCGTCACTCCCATCACCACCTTGTGTCGGTGGCTATGCATTAGGAATTGTAAATCATGGGAACGATTGTCTCCACCGCTCTGCCCTATAAGTTGCATCTACACCTACATCTACCATATTAGGAAGGTAATTCCATGGCTCCCTGTGTATCCCTGTTGTCTCTTGTGCTGCCTTCTGGTAGTCCAGCATCGATAGCCACCTATGTTCCTCCTCATCCCTTGCTTGGGCATATTTAGTAGTCTCTGTGGGCACCCTCTGCTGCCACCAAAACTACCTCCAGACCCGAGTGATAAAAAATCTCTCCACAATATCAAAGTGATGACCTAATAGTGTCTGACTACACAACATATATCCTAGCTCCTGATCTCGGTCGCTCCGTTGCTCACAGGCCCTGTATGGTCTCCACTCGAAAGATGTGAGCTCATCTAGGAGCATCCTATAATATGTCAGATCTTCGCTATGGGGATATGAAATGAATCCCATGTACCTATAGATATAGGGGCGTCTCCGCTCCCTAGGCTCCACATGTGGGTGCACAACGACGATGTGCTCCCATGCCCATACCTATGCAAGAACAACACCGCATGCCCATATCCAGCTATCCCTTTAAACTATCTCATGGAGCTCATGATACATATAAGCTAGGATAGCTGGGCCCCATGCCATCTATCGAGGGTGTTCTATCAAGTCAGCAACCAATCTACCCTAGCCCAATGGTAACCTTCTCTGGCTCCTATCTATGATCAAGGCCTGTGCTACTATCGAGCACACTATGCATGGAACTGAGAAATCACGACCAAAATCCTCCATCAGTTGGTCCCAACTGAGGTATCTATCAATAATGGTGACATCCTAGAACATGTCCTAGATGGCCTATCATCCCTCAATCGGATCTTGATCATAGTATACCTGTGTAAAAAAAAAATCATGTTAGTTTCTATCATATGGAAACTTTACATCTATGCACATTTAGAAACATGATTATACTCACCGGATCGCCATGGCTAGACACCTAGAGGATCTGATAGATGCCCTCTAGGGTGATCGTCACCTCTCCAGTAGGCAGATGAAAGGTGTTGTGCTCACTGTGCCACCTCTCAACCAATTCTATCAGTAACCCATGATTTGCCCAAATATGGGGCATATCTAGTAGAAACCTGAATCCCATGCTGATCAGGTCATCTCTCCCAGGAGTATCAAGATCTCTGACACAGCGTAGTCTGGTCACTCTCAGTGCTCTAATGATCAATATCAAAAAATCCTCCTGCAAGCCATAACCCCAAACCAGATGTTAGAACATATCACGATGGATGGCTAAAATCAGTACAAATAATCTTAAATGCAAAAATTGTCTAAACCCATGTTATTTTTCTCAAATTAACACTATATGATATTTCTTATTATACTTATGCGATACTATTTTTTGATAAAGTATCGTGCGATACTTTTCTTAATAGCAGTATGATACTATTTTCCTATACAATAGTTTGCATAGGATCGCATGATGTTTCGTCTGATATCATGCGACACTGGATTGAACACTTGTGCGATACTTTGTGGACCCGCAAACTATCGCATGATCAAAAGTATCTAGGTGTGTGATACTTTATAGGTATCGTACGAACTTTTGCATCAATGAAATTTAAAATATTTAAAAACAATAAAAAACATGTTTTAAATGCAATAAACAGCTCATTAATGACTCAATAGGTGAGTTTTTCTGAAAACTTACCTGGGCACCATACTAAGGAGGCCGGTTGTGCAACCGACCGCGCTCGAATCGATGTGTGTGGACTGGAATCACTATTTTCTGGTCCATTTTCTCTCTCTAAGCTCTCAAAGTTCTTGAAATCACAAAAGACAAATGAATTTGAAAATGACCTTTTTACCCCCTTTTATAGCATTTTGACTTTTTGACCAATTTTTAAAACATGTTGTAAATTTGCAAAAATTGCACCCCTGGCTAATTTCGACATCCTAGATCCATTTTCAGGATCAAAATTAAAATCCAAGTTCATCTTGATAGTCAAAATCACATTTCAAAATTTCTCCTTCTTCTGCGCAGTTGGCTGAACGTTTGAGGCCTGATCCTTCGATCTTCACTAGGGCATCTTCATTTCTTCATCCCCATCTCTTTCAACCTCCTAGTCTCTCATTCATTTTCATTTACTTCATCTCTCTAAGGTTTGACTTCATTTTATCCTATATCTTTCTTAGTCAAACTGAGTCAAACTAGGGCATGTCTTTCCTGCTTGATGGTTATCCTATCGTCCTTCATCTTTGATTATGATTTCTAGTGATTTGATCAGATTTATCAATTTACTATTTCCCCTCTACCTAATTTTGATTTTGATTCTGAGGGGGTAGTACCTATCAAACTTCAAACTTTGATTCAGCTTTATCAATCAAACCTTTCTTGAGATTCTTATCTCTTATTTGAGACTTGACAATTTCCTATTTACAGGTATGTTGGTCTTGTATTTGTCAGCTTATGCTTATCTTTGTCTTGATGTGTTCCCATCCATCGAACACACATATGGGTTATTTTGTGATCCCAAATCGATCTCACATTTCAATTCCATTCTTTGACCACATGTGATCCCAAATCAATCTTACATTAGTCAAAGAGGGGCAAATGTATGCACCCTAAAATGGTCGCCTATACTTTGGGCCCCCATTCAACAATTTATGAATTTCCCGAATCAACATTTTCAATTCAATATCAATTTCCTTGATCAAATTCTAATTCTATCATTTATTTAATTTTATTCTATGGGTTAACCATTTTATCTTAAGTCTTTATTTAATTAAAAGGAATTCCCTCTCCTTTTATTAAATAAAAAGTCCCCACTTTCCTTGTATCCTAAGTTGCACAAATAAATCATTATTCTTATTTTATAAAAAGAAGAAAAGGCCTATTTGTCTCATATGGGACACAAAAGTCAACTCTTATTTTCTCATTGGAGGAGATTTGTGCACATGGATTGCTCCTCTTTCAAGCTCCACCCTTGATTAAATCTCCATGGTCTATTCCTTTTCAATTCCTTTAAAAGGAGAGCTCTTTTCTCATTCTAGGATCCCAAATTTTGAATACTAATCTTATGCTGCAGGATTTCTTGGTGACTTTGGAGCTTTGGAGATCTTCTTGCATTCTAGCTTTCATTCTTGCATCATAGCTTCATGTTTATGCTTTCTTAGTTTAGATTTCCTTTAAGTTCTAGATTAGCTCACATAGTTTAATTAGCAAGGCTTGTAACACTTTCATTTCCATAGCTTACTTGCATCTTCATTCTTAGCATAGTTGCATTGCATTCTCATCTTGATTCTTGAAGATATTGGCATTCTTGCCCTTGTCTCTTTGAATCTCCCATTGAGTGGTTTACTAGCAAGGTTGCATGCTTCAATAGCTCTAGCTGAGAGCACTATACACATCCTTGTGACTCCATACCTAGGGAGCTCTAGGTCGCTTTCTCAAGGTTTCCCATTCATGGATCCCCTTGGAAGTAATGACTTAGAGAAGTGCACAATTTGAGTGTACAGATACCAGGTGGAGTACTAGAGGTTATGTATTTATTGTTGGTGGGAAAAAGGTGAGTTGAATTTATCGATTGCAAAAGGTGGTTTCTTTATGCACTACAAAGGTAGTTAAGGAGATGATATGATTGCAATTTTTCATGGAAGAGTTGGGAGAATCACAAACTGAAAATTATCTATTTAGAGATAGCTAGAGTGTCATCCATCTTGCAACTAATTATGCCTTACATTCAGAGACCAAACACATATAAGTTGAGGTATCACTTCATTTGGTTGGTATTGGATAATGGACAATTAAAATTGGAAAAGATACATACAGATGAGAATCCAATGGATATGTTTACAAAGGAAGTGACAACGGATAAGTTGAATTTTTCATCTTGAGTTGGTCTTCAAGACCAAAAACAATAAAAAGAACAACAAATTCTAGGTTGCATAAATCTAATGGGAGCTTTAGGGGTAGCGGTGTTGCTACAAGAACAATCTCCAAGCGGGAGACTTTTTAGTGTGGATCCTAATCAGTCCCCAAATGGGAGATTGTTGGGTTGTGGTGACTAATCAGGAAAGTATTGTACACTTGCCATTTATCGTGGGGTTTGAGACAACACCCCTAAAAATGTTTTGGAGTTAAATTGTGAAGCGTATTTGAGTTGACTCATCAAGCATTTCCCAAGGTTGAATCGTTAAGCTTTTCCCTAGGTTGACTTGTCAAGTATTTTTTTAGGGTTAACTTGTTAACTGAGATAAGTCTTTTTTATAATGGCTCGGGATAAGAGTTTTTTCAATATATGAGAATTTTGTAGCTTCTTGTAGCGGTATTGAGTTGCAAGAGATTGCAGATTCGAAAAAGCTAAAATTATTGGATAATAAGATTGGAGTCTTTGTTTGGTGGATGTAGCCCAAGATTGGATGACCTATGTTAAATATTTTTGTCTTCTTATTTTACTTCTATGTGTTTTATTCCTTTTCATTATTGGTTATATTTTCATGTAACTGTTAGATTTATGTCTTCTACTCCTAACAAAGGCCTTACAAATCCTAAAAAAAATTCCCCTTTATCAAATCTTTCAAGTTTTGTTGTAAACTACCTCACATTCAATGATTTGTTTACAAACTCAAGAAACTCTTCCCAACAATCCTCTAAGTATATCTTCTTGCAAGTTGCACACACATATGCAAAAAAATCTATACTCTACCCAAAAAAATATTTTTGGAAGACACACCTCTCACCTTTTCTACCCACTCTCTCTTAGTAGATGAACTATGTGCACCTTCTACCAAACTTCAATCTCTATTGGAGGACAACCAACATGATTTCATAAAATTTCATTTAATCTAAGGTCCTATGTAGATTTCCTCACATTCGACAATCAATCTATACACTCAAGATCTCTAGCTCTAGTACCACTGATGAGGAGTAATCCCCTTGCACTCTCAACATATGCTCTAATACCATTTGATGAAGGGTACTTCCCTTCCACACTCAAAACATGCTCTGGTACCACTTGGTGGAGGAAAACACCACCCTTACCAACTCATAAGCAAAGACAAAAATCATAGAGTCAAAGAGAGAAAAAAAATTGTTCACAAAACATGGATTGATAATACTTGAAGATTCTTACAATGCTTTCAAATTCTTAGGGATGAGACCTTACAAAATGAGATCATTACAACCTCTTACAAGAGGAGATCATTGCATCTACAATATGAGATTATTGAAACCTCTACAAGATGAGATCATTACTACAACTTGAAGAAGAGAGCTTTCAAATTCTTCAACATGAAAGAGCTACTTACAATTGTTCATATGCCTTGCTTATATAGGCACTTACCACTCAAGAGATTAGAAGACAAGTAATGTGTGATAAAAGGTAGGTGCAACTACACCAAGATACAAATATTAAATGCATGATGTAATTTAATAAATGTCTATATCATTTTATTAAATAAGGAACTTTCCACAACTTCTAAAGTGTTGACTATGCACCTTGATAAATGATAAGTTACAAAACGTAAATTTATGATTATTTTATTTTATTTTTTATTCTTTTTAAAATTATTTATTCTCTCTTTTTTATTTCTTTATTTTTTAATTTTTTAATTTTCTTCTTTTTCCCTATTTTCTCCACTTTTTTTTCTTTTCTCTTATTTTCTTCTTCTCTCTCTCTCTCTCTCTCTCTCTCTCTCTCTCTCTCTTTCTCTCTCTCTCTCCTCTTCTTCTTCTTCTTTGGATGATGCAAGATTGTTCTTACATCCTAGATGCTTCTGCATCAAGTGTTCGCAACCCCTTGGGAAGGGTGCTTCTACGAGGAAGTTTTGTAGAGATCATTTAAGTCAAGATTGTAATATCAATGTAAGAACACATGTTATCATTATGTGCTCTTGTCTCCTATTGCATTGCCTATAAAAGAAGACACATGTACATTATACTTAGTTTAGTTCAGTTCAACATTTTTCATCTTGACGAGAATACTTTTTGTTCTTATCCATTTTGTTCTCTCTTGGTTTTGTGTTATTCATTGGCCTCTAGATCTTGAGTTTCTATAGGAGAATACTTACATTAGGTTACATAGAATTATGTGGAAAACTATTTTAGATAGAGATGTTTGAATGACCTCCCTATTTTTGTAAACACTATTTGTAGCCTTAGGCACCCAGTTGAACATAAGTTCAACATATCACCCATAGGTAGATGGATATATGGGAAGGGTAAACAAGGTCTTAGAGGGTCTTCTAAGAGTGTACTACATGGATAAAAAATATAAATGGGAAGATTACTTGCCTTTTCTAAAATTTTCTCACAATAATTCTTATAAATTAGCTATTAAGATGTCACCTTTTGAAGCACTATATGGAAAGAAGGTGCAGAACACCCACCAGCTAGGATGAGAGAGAGGATAGAGTAATCCTGAAACCTAAGATGTTTTGAGAGATGGAAGAATAGGTACAATTGATCAAATGATGATTAGATAAAGCTAATAATATGAAGAAAAGCTACAAAAATGCTAACCACATACATGAAGTTGGGAAGAAGGTTCTCCAGAGAGTTAAAAACCCAAAAAGCTCCCTAAAATTTGGAAGTATTTCCAAATTGTCTTCCAAATATGTTAGACCATTTGAGGTCCTAGAAGTTATAAACCTTGTAGCCTACATAATTGCTCTACCACCTAGTGTAATGCCCCGCCAGGGAACCCAGGAGAAATTAACCTAAAACATGTTACTAAGTTTGCATAATATTTTTTTTAAGAGTTTACAATAAACAAGTACATTAATACAGAAGTAAAATAGTATAATACAAAAAATATTCATAAAAGTAACTCAACACATAGATTATGATTCTCAAGGGTTCCTTAACATAGAATTAATCATAAGTTAATTAATCTATTAAGTACAATAACAATATACAATCTCCACCTAATGTAAATGAATAACACGTACACCATCATATAAATGAAACATTGATACAACTGATACCATAAGGTATACTCAACGAACCATCATCCACTGCACAAGTCACAGGGTATGATATAACCAAGCATATACAAGGTACATGTATAATATCTTAAAAGATAAGAACAAGTCTCCAATTATGATGAACAATGAAGAAGGTAACAACAACAAGGATCATCCATAACTGGTTTAGGAATGTCAGAATCTCAATGGTAAAAGAAACACTAGCACCTGACCATGTGTAACTAAAAATTCTACTCCCACTGTACTGAGGAGATAACATCAGACCCCACTTGGATAACAATACCACAACCAATCGTAAGGTAGAGCCTAGCAAGGGATATTGAAATCTCTCTATCTCAAATGGTACAACTCAAATGCAAAGGTATATGATGCAAGAGCATCCTGGGTGTAAGAGCAATCTTGCATCACCCAAAAATATTTCTATTTTTGTATTCAATAAGGGCTATCTTGTGTAGAGCTACTATTTATGGAAACTTTCTATTTTTAGTAAGTTGGTCTTACGATCTTGGAATGTTTTGATTTTACATGTGGAGGTTCATCTCGGTCATATCAGCCTGCCAGCAAAGTTTCATGGCTAGATCAGGTCTAGTTTTGAAGATATTGAAGATTTTTAGTATTGGCAGCAAGGTACAGAAATTTTGAACTCAATTTTGAAGGCTTTAGAGGCCCCAGATGAGGTCAAAAATTTGGGTGACAAGCATTTGCGCTAGTCAAACCTGTAGAGCGCTTCGTGGCATTTTCAAAATGGGGTTATAATAGTCAATCGGGTCAACTGGTGATGACTTATGGTCTCCGGAAGTTGGGCCACCTGAAATGGCAGAAAATAATTTTCCTTCAAAATTTCTGTTTGGGTTTCAAAAGTTATTTTGAGCCGACTTTGAGGTAATAAATTGAAAAATAAAATAATTCTAAGTTTGGTCGGCCCTTAGGGCTAAATTCTGGAACCTTCTCGGGCGGTGGAAAATGCCTATATAAAGAAGGCCCGTAGTGTTGTCTAGGGCTGTTCTGGGTAGTAGATCTGGGTATTGATTCGAGGCTTAGTCCTATAGAATATTGTAAGGGAATGCCCATGTGGCTTTGCATATTGTAATTCTGAAAGTTTGTAATTCCACATTTGTGGAGATAATAAGAAGCCAATTTTCTATTCTTGCATATTGTTGTTGTTTCTCTATTTTGGTTATGTGTTTATGGTATTAAGGGGAGCACCCTTCATCAAGTGGTATCAGAGAAGGAGTTCTTGAGTGTGTAAACAGATCACCGACTGTGAGGCAGTTTGCACCAGGACCGTAGTTAGGGTTTCAGCACACATCGTGAAAATGCCTCTACGAAGGGAACGGGCGGAAGAGCTGGTGTTGTAACACCTGAGGTCAGAGTGCTCCAGAGACAAGTGCGAGCATTACAAGAGGAGATTCACAGAGGAATGAATCTTAATGTCAGAGAGGAAAGCGAGGATGAAGCTAAAGAAGAAGATTAAGAAGAAGTCAAAGTTGTGAACCTAGAGGAAGAAAGACTTTTTCGGGCCATTTCCAAGATTGGGAAAAGACCTAAGATTGAGGTTCCTACATTTTTAGGGAATCTTAACCCAGAGGAATTGATCGACTGGATCAATGAATGTGAAGAATATTTTGAGTATGAAGATATTGAGGATCCTTGTAGGGTCAAATTCACGAAGGCCAGATTGAAAGGTCATGCGAAGATCTGGTGGCAAGAGATTCAATTGGAGCGAAATAGAAGAGAAAAAGATAAAATCACAAGATGGGATCAGATGGTGGATAAATTGAAGCGATAGTTCATCCCTGTTGATTATGAGCTTGACCTACTATAGAAAATGCAAAGTTTGAAGTAAGCAGGATGATCTATTCAGGAGTATACAGAGGAGTTCTATTGAATCCTCATCAGAACAGGCCATGCAGAAGGTGATAAGGAGAAAGTTGCTCGTTACCTTATTGGGTTGAGGCCCAACATTCAGGAGGAGTTGAATCTGGTTTGAATGAATAGTATTGAAGAGGCATACCAGTTTTCCCTAAAAGTAGAGGAAAAGCTCAACAAGAAGTTCGAGAGAAGACAAAATAGAAGAGGTCGTAGTGGACGATCTGGTGGACGGTCATATGGAGGCCGAAATGAAGATCCGAAAAAGAAGGATGAGGCTAGTAGTAGTCAAAATCAGAGAGAAAACAATTCCAATCATTTCCAAGATCAGAATAATAGAGATTAGAGAGGAAGAGGAAGAGGAAAAGGTTCCGGAAGAGGAGGCTTCCGTGGAACACATTTTCACTATGGAGAAGGTCATAGGGCATTTGAATGTCCTTAATACCAAGGAAGGGCAGATAGGAGGAATGAAAGCCAGACCAGAGTGGCACATGTAGGTGAAGATGCCAGATCCTCAAATTCTGAAGATGCTAAAAGAGGAGAAACATTGATCAACAGAAGAGTCCTGCTGAGTAGTGAGAATGAACCTGAACAAAGGAGCCTATTTCGCACTAGATGCAAGTGTGAGGGTAAATGCTATGATGTGATTATCGATAGAAGAAGCACTAAAAATTTGGTGTCAGAAGAGATGGTGACAAAGTTGAAGCTCAAGAGATAGAAACACCCACATCCATATCGGATTGCCTGGGTGTAGGATGACCACAAGGTCATGGTCAGTGAACAGTGCCTGGTAAAGTTCAAGATTGGTGGGTACCAAGATGAGGTACTATGTGATATCATATCTATGGATGCATGTCATATGTTGTTGGGTAGACCATGACAGTTTGACAGATGTGCTATACATGATGGTCGTGTGAATACCTATTCCCTAACAAAGGATGGAGTGCGACATAAGCTAAAGCCATTGAAGGAAACCGAAGAAAAGGTATGTGGTAATGCAAGAATAACATTTGTTGATGGAAGAAAATTCTTAGATGGTATGAGGCATGAGCATGTGTGTTTTGCTTTAATTCCAAAAGCTGGTAAAGAAGAAGTAGAGGATGTACCTGTAGAGGTTGCAGATTTGTTGAATGAGTTTTAGGATATTGTATTTGATAATGTACCTGATGGATTACCACTAGTAAGGAAGATCAGTCATCAGATGGATTTGATTGTAGGAGCCAATTTGCCAAACAAGGCCACACACAGAATGACACCAGCAGAAAGTGAAGAGTTGAACAGACAAGTACATGAGTTATTGCAGAAGGGGTTGATTTGAGAGAATCTCAGTCCCTGTGTTGTACCAGCGGTATTAGCACCAAAGAGGAATGGAGAATGGAGGATGTGTATAGATTCTAGAGCAATAAACAAGATCACAATCAAGTATAGGTTTCCATTGCCATGAATGGATAATATTATGGATTGTTTGAGTGGAGCTGTGTATTTCTCAAAGATAGATCTAAAGAGTGGATATCACCAGATTCGGATCAAAGAAGGAGATGAATGGAAGACTACATTCAAGACAAAGGAAAGACTGTATGAATGGTTAGTCATGCCTTTTGGGCTAACCAATGCACTGAGCACTTTCATGCGGCTCATGAACGAGGTTCTAAAAGAATTTTTGGGTAAGTTTGTCATTGTGTACCTAGATGATATTTTGATCTTTAGTAAGACATTGGAAGAGCATATGATGCATATTCGTATGGTGTTTGAGAAGCTGAGAGGTGAGAAATTATTGATTAATTTGAAGAAGTGTAGTTTTGTGAAGAAAGAGTTAGTGTATTTGAGATTTGTAGTTTCAACAAAAGGTCTAAACACAGACCCAGAGAAGGTACAGGCTATCCTTGAATGGCCTACTCCAAGGAGTGCTACTGATGTAAGATCTTTTCATGGTCTAGCTAGTTTTTATAGAAAGTTTATCAGAAATTTTAGCAGTATTTGTGGTCCCTTGACTGAGACAATGAGAGGGGATAGAAAAGAGTTTAAGTGGACTAATGGGGCAGAAAAGAGTTTTCAATTGTTGAAACAAAAAGTTATAGAAGAGCCTGTTTTAGCACTTCCAGATTTTAATAAGGTGTTTCAAGTAGACTGTGATGCTAGTGGTACTGCAATAGGAGTTGTTATGAGCCAAGAAGGTAAACTTGTTGCTTATTTCAGTGAGAAGTTAAATGATGCCAAGAGAAAATATTTTGTTTATGATCAAGAATTTTATGCTATAGTTCAGGCATTGAAGAAATGGAGACACTATCTACTTCCTAACAAGTTTGTTTTGTATACTGATCATCAAGCTTTGCAATATTTGAATAGTCAAGGAAAGTTGAATCAAAGGCATTTGAAATAGGTTGAGTTTTTACAGAGTTATACATTTGTTTTGAGACACAGAAGTGGAAAGTCTAATAGGGTTGCAGATGCTCTTAGCAGAAGACAACTATTGCTGACAGAGATGTAGATTGAGGTGGTTGGGTTCAAGGAACTCAAAAATTTGTATCCAGAGGATCCTAATTTTGGTGAAGCTTGAAAAGCTTGTAAAGAACCTGTTACTCTAGACAGGATGAAATTATTAGATTTTATCATCCAAGATGATATGCTATTCAGAGGGAGTCAGTTGTGCATTCCATGAAGTTCTATGAGGGAGAATCTCATCAAGGAGAAGCATAGCAGAGGATTGGCTGGACATTTTGGTCGAGATAAAACCCTTGCTTTGGTTAGTAAAAATTATTATTGGCCACAGTTATAGCAAGATGTCAAGAAGTTTGTACAGAGTTGCAGAGTATGTCAGATGACAAAGGGAGTGAAGCAGAATACAAGGTTGTATCAGCCATTACCTGTACCAGAGAAGCCTTGGGAGGATATCAGTATGAACTTTGTTCTTAGTTTACCAAGGACACAACAGGGACATGATTCAATTTTTGTAGTAGTTAACAGATTTTTGAAGATGGCACATGTCATTCCCTGCAAGAAGACTAGTGATGCTGTTCATATAGCATAATTATTTTTTAGAGAAGTAGTGAGACTACATTGTTTGCCAAAGACCATAGTTTTAGATAGAGACACTAAGTTCATTGGATATTTCTAGCGTACATTGTGGAAGAAGTTGAAGACAGATTTGAAATTTAGTTCATCACATCATCCACAGACTAATGGACAGACAGAGGTGGTGAATAGGAGTTTCAGAAATTTACTGAGATGTTTGGTTGGAGATAAGCCAACAGGATGGGATTTGATTTTACCACAGGTAGAATTTTCATATAATAATTCTATCAACAGGAGCATTGGTAAATCACCATTCCAGATTGTATATGGGAGTAGTCCCAAAAATGCATCAGAATTGAGAAAGATAGATAAAGGAGAAATAATTAGTGCTGAAGCTGAGGATTTTGCAGAACACTTGAAGACATCCATGAGGAGGTGAAGAAGCATATTACCAAGATGAATGCGCAGTATAAGGCTAAGGCAGATGAGAAAATGCGGCATTAGGAATTTTAGGTTGGAGATGAAGTCATGGTTCATTTGTGGAAGGAGCGATTTTCGGTTGGTATATATAACAAGTTGAAAATGAAGAAGTTTGGGCCATGTAAGATACTGAAGAAGCATGATTCAGGAAATGCATATGAGGTAGAATTGCCTACTGAGTTGAATATTTCAGCAGTGTTTAACATTTTAGATTTGACAGAGTATCATGAAGGAGATGTTGAAGATGAGGTTACAGCAGCATAGTGGAGTATTCCAGCAACTAGTTCAGATATCAAGGAGATTGAAGACATGCTGGATAGTCATGTTGGCAGAAGCACAAGGAACATGACATATGAAGAGTATTTGGTTAAATGGAAAGGATGACCTGTTGAAGATTCGTCATGGCTAACAATGGAGGAGGTTAACCGTCTTGGTTTTCCTCTGCACACCTGAGTCGTGACAGGGTCACTTCTCAAATTACCCCGGGTGTCTTATGTAGGAGCATCCTAGGTGTAAGAGCAATCTTGCATCACCCAAAAATATTTCTATTTTTGTATTCAATAAGGGCTATCTTGTGTAGAGCTGCTATTTATGGAAACTTGCTACTTTTAGTAAGTTGGTTTTGTATGCACCCAAAAATGGTCGCGTAGACTTTGGGCCCCATTTATATGATTTATCAATCCTGAATCAGTTTTATCAATAATCAATATTTTTCAACACTATCAATTTCTTGATCAAATCTTAGTTTCGATCATATATTGAATTTTTATCCTATGGGCTAACCATTTTATCCTAAGCTTTTATTTACTTAAAAGGAATATTTTCTCCCCTTTTATTTAAATAAAAAATCCCCACTTTTCTTCTTATCTTAAGTTGCACAAATAAAGCATTATTCTTATTTTATAAAAAAGGAAAAAGTACCTTTTGTCTCATATGGACACAAAAGTCAACTCCTATTTTCTCATTGGAGGATATTTGTGCACAAGGATCAAGTTTCTATTTTTCTCCACCGTTGATTAAGTCTTTTGCCTCTTAATCTCCATGGTCCATTCCTTTTCATTTCTTATAAAAGGAGAGCTGTCTCCTTCATTTGCATATCCATCTCTTTCATGCTAATGTTATGTTGTAGGTTTTCTAAGTTATTTGGAGCTCTCTTTGAAGACACTTTTGCATCCAAGCTTTGAAGATCTTTGTTGCATTTCATCTAATTCATATTTGCTTTCATAGTTGCATAATCATGGCATTTTTAGTATAGATTTTCTTTATGCAATAGATTAGCTTCACATAGCTTAATTAGGGGAATTGTAATCCATTGCTATTTCCTTTCATAGTTGCATTGTACTTTCATTTTGATAGATTAATCTTGCATATTCATAGATTAGTTTGTATTGCATTGCATCTATATTGATTTAATTGGAGATATTGGCACTCTTGCCCTTGTCTTCAACCTTAAATCTCTCATTGTGTGGTTGACTAGCAAGGTCATTAGCTTCATAGCTTTGGCTGAGAGCAACTCTATATCTTGCAACTCCATACATAGAGAGCTATGGATCAATTTTTGAGGCCTCATTCTTGAGTGTTCTTGATTGTAAGGATCCATAGAAGTGCACTAATTTTGTGTGTACATTTTTGGCACCCACCGTGGGGCAAAGTAGCTTAACTTTGTCTTTTATTTTTTGCATTTCGGCAAAATTTTTTATCAATTTTCGGCTTTATTTTTCGGTGTCTGATTTTTTTGTCTCAGAGTGTCACACGACATTATTCTAGTGTCATGCAATAGTTTTTTGTATATCGGTGCAACACTTTAGCAGTTAAAAGTGTCACCCTGTTTGACAGAAAGGGTCACACTATTTGAGGAGTTCTTTCACCTGCAGTAGGGAAAACTGTCGTACAGGGAAATTCTATCGCCCCAGTTTACAGAGAAGTGGCGCACGACAGTTCTGGTAACTATACTATCGCATGTACCTGACAGTGAGTTTTTTAACCCCTTTTAGCCGAGTTTAGATTGATTTATTTGTTAGTTTGATTTGCTGTGGCTAAATAGATTGCATTTCCAGATTTTAGTTGGTTTACTTGCTTTCATAGGCACATCTCTTTTGGGTTAATAAAAGGACATAGATTTGCTTTTGATAGTTTGTAAATGCTCTTTGGTTTCCAATATCAAACATCTCATTTGAGTGATTGAGGGCATGGATTCATTTCTTGTTTACATAAGGAGTTAAATGCACCACTTTGTGGACTCACTCTATGTTACTTGGAAAGTTAAATATTCCATTGTTCAACCCTTTTTCATTTGTGAGTAGTATTGATAAGCAACTTTAGATTACTTTTGATTGAGCTTGTTAGCTAAATTGGGTGTTGGACTTGCTTATTTATAATCACCCCTCGTTATTTTCCCTTTGGGTGCAAGGTCAGCATTCATACATGGGGGAGGGGTCTACTTGAAAAGAGCGTTAAGTGTTCCACAAAGTTTTGCCCTTTTTATGCTTTCTTGATCTCATTAATTTTCTTAAGTGTGGACTCACTTTGAGTTGGTGTGAAGAGTTAAATGTTCCACTTTTGGGCTCACTTTGAGTTGATGTGAGGAGTTAAATGTTCTACTTTTGGACTCACTTTGAGTTGGTATGAAGAGTTAAATGTTCCACTTTTGGACTCACTTTGAGTTGGTATGAAGAGTTAAATGTTCCACTTTTGGACTCACTTTGAGTTTGTGTGAAGGGTTAAGTGTTCCACTTTTTGGACTCACTTCACATTCTCTTGAAGGGTTAAATGTTCCATTTTTGGACTCGCTTCACATTTTCTTGAAGGGTTAAATGTTCCACTTTTGGACTCGCTTCACATTATCTTAAAGGGTTAAATGTTCCACTTTTGGACTAGCTTCGCATTCACTTGAAGGGTTAAGTGTCCCACTTTTGGACTCGCTTCACATTTATTTGAAGAGTTAAGTGTTCCACCTTTAGTGCTTTAAATACTTGTTGATAGTGGATTGCTTGGAGCTAATTGGATTTTAGGATTGTTCTAACCATTATGGAGTTAACAAGTTGTGCTTGTAGGTGCTCTCATTGCTTGAAAATTTGCCAAAAAAAATGCATGTCAAAGAGGGCTACTAATGGTTTTTGCAGGGCTGCCCTAGGCATAAAAACCAAACCAAGTGCTTGTTTGATTGCTTTTTTTATTGAGTGCGGCATATACTACTTGTTTTATTTCATAGACACTTAATACCTTGTTGTAGGAATTTTGAGGTGGTAAGAGAGTATGCTCTTCACCCTTGTGGTGAAGCAGAAATCTTGACCCATCTTGGAATTTTGAAAGCAAGGGGGTAATTGAATTTTCTTGGTGTGTTTGGGAGAAGTTTTTGGGATAGGGGATTATGCTCTTCACCCTTGTGGTGAACCAAAAAACTTTGAACCTCAAAAATCATCCACTCTTTGTTTAGTATAAGAATCCTTTAGCGGGCCTGCTCTTGAGCAATCAAGAGGAATGACCCAAGTGGGGACAAACCTTTTGCCAGCTATTCTGACTCACTATAATCTCAAGGCTATCGAGGACACAAAACTTTGGTAGACATAACACTTGTCTTCGCTTGATGTGAGTAACTCATGGGATTGTGACCATGGAGAAAGCATTGAGAAAAAATGCTTAAGGTACTCTTGAGGCCGCGAGGTCCTAGTCCTTTATGAGGAGCAAGAGGGGTGTTATGAATGGAAGCCCTTATTAAGAACCATAGGTTAGAAGCCACTTTTATTTAGCCGCTTATCTTCTTAGTGCAAGGATTGATCCAAGTGGACTACCCCGGATCACCCCAAGATACTCACCATATGTGTCCCTTTGGTTGTGTTGTTTAACACTTCCACGACAAAGCTAATATCTCTTGTGGGAAACCACTTGGTGTGAGGCAAGGGGACATCAAGTTGTGGGCTAAGTTGGTAAGTATTGAGCCTTGTCTTGTAGGTAGATATTGCTTGAAGTGTCTTCGATGGTGTGATACCAGTGTAAACGTTCTCAACATAGAAATAATCGGTAGCATTCATAGGGTGCTTTTTCAATTTTGATATCATAATTGTTTGTCTTGGCAAGGCTACTTTTGCCCTTGTTTCAAGTGCTTGAAGACGCGTTTGATCCCATACTGTTTGCAAACCTGTCAATTTACTGCTGTCATTGTGATTACATTCAAAAAATTAACCCTCAAACTAAAATTTTTGAACGAACAAGCCTTAAAATTGAGATTTTGACACTCACTGGTCATAGAGTCGTATGACACTAAACAAGTGGCACGTCCTATTGTGAGAATTGTCACGCGCCAGTTCGCCCCTGCAAGTCTGTCACCCTGTTTGACGAAAAGTGGCACGTTGATAGCCTAGAAACTGTCACCTTTCTTGCCTGGAAAGTGTCACCTGGGTAGTTTCTGCTAGGTTTTTAGTTTTAGTCAGTTTCAGTTGCTGCTAGTCAAATTAAGTCTTGGAGTAGGTTTCTTGCTCTGTTGTTGGAGACCTATTTTGGCTCTAAATCTCTATTTTTTTTTGCCCTCTAGGAATAGCATCAATTGGTTTACAAGGCCACTTTGGAAATAGTTGTCAGGTTAGAAGGTTATTCTTGGTGAGAAAGCTTATCTCTAGAATTGTTAGCTACATTCTTGAAGAATTTTAGTGCTCTTATTGTCCAAATCACTTTCATTTAATCAATTTTAGTTATATTTCAGCCTAGTCCAACCTCCTGATTCAAAAGTGAAAGGGTAGTCACCCTTTGATTTGAAGCACCTCTTTGACAGTGTTGGTAAAGCCCCTTTTTCTATTTTTTCATTTCACTTTGGACAATAGAGAACTTTGATTATCCTAGTCTGGTGTTGACATTTCGGGAGGTCATCTTATCATTAAGAATCTCTTTCTTTCATGTCAGTTACAACAAGGTACCAAGTCAATCAAGGGAAGTGACCCCCTGTAGTCTTTAGCCAATTACCACCAGTTAAGACTTGTCAACAACACAAGAGAAAAGAACCCCGTTTCGATCAATCTCCTAAAAGTGAATCTGACGTTTGTTTTAATCCAAAAGGTAATCCTAGTGAAGTGAGCACCTCTTTAGCACCACTTTCATCAAGTATGGACATGAGTTACACTTTCACTCGACAACAAAGAGAAGTCATGAATCAAACTCTTGAGGATAGTTTCCAACGGCATAGGAGTACCAAAGTGTATGGTGGTTCTTCTCATGCTAGTCCACCCGGGTCACCCCCCAACAACACAAGGTATTTTGATGCTCACCAACGAGCTGAAAGACATTATAGACAAACTCACTCAGATTTTAGGTCACAACACAAGGACCAGAACAACGAATCTAGTGACCATCACATCAACGCAGCTAACACAATAAGGCATTCAAGACAAAATTCTCCACTTAAAGATACCTCTCGATATGCAAATACGAGGTTGAAAAGCATTGAAAGGGAGAAGCAAGCCTATCTAGATGAACAAGCTACCAAAAAGGAGAAATTCAGACAACTAGAAGAAGAGGAACGTGCATTATTGGACATAAGAAAAAGAGTCTCCCAAGAAGAAGAAGATAGGCTCTATGAACAAAAACTTCAAAATCAATTTAATGGGAGGGGTACCAATAGTGGGACCAACTCACCCCCATCCACACCTTCACCAAGTCCTAGAAGAAGGTTAAGAATGCCCTCAAGATCCCCAAGTCCTAGAGGTAGAAGGACTTCAAGATATGATCACCATAGGAGACAGTCATCTCCTAGACTTTCAAAGCAACCCTCCCAATGAGCACATCATGGCTCACAACATGGAGGAAGTTATGCCAACTTAAATCATATAGATTTTATGACTATGCAACAAGAACCATCCTTTCAAGCATATGTAGAAAGGTATGTGGAACAAAACAAGGATAAGTTCCTAGAAAGTCTCATCAACAAAGGTGCTAAGGTCCCATATAATTTTGATGTGGACCGAAAGGTAAAAAAGCAAGATCCATCAACTAATGAGGTGATCAAACAACTGCAAAAGGATATAGAAAGGATGAGGGCTCCTAAGAGCACATTTAATTTGGATTCCATATGTCCCAACCCAATTGACAAGAGTGTGGTGTTGGTTGAATTTTCTAAGAAAATTGAGTTTCCAACCTATGACAAATATGATGGTGTTGGTGACCCTCATGACCATGTTAGACAGTTCTATATAATGAGCTTTTCTTTTCACCATGAAGACTCCTATTTGATGAGATTATTCCCAAGGAGCCTCAAGGGTCAAGCCATGGAGTGGTTTACTAACCTTACTCCTCCAATTAGGACATTTAGAGAGCTTGTGGAAAGATTTGTTCAACATTTTTCTTACAACTTATCAAGGTCGGTCACCATGCTTGATTTGTGCAAACTCAAGCAGAATCAAGGGGAATCCTTTGTTACCTTTCTACAAAGATGGAGATGTTTGTGCTCGAAATATCCAAGGACAATTCTTGAGGAGGAAAGAATAGACATCATTGTGAGCAACTTGGTACCGGAATTAAGGTATGAAGTAAGGAAGACCCCATTTAATTCTTTTGATACCATGGTAGAAGTGGCGTGTCACATAGAGGATGTCCTGAAAGAACAAAGAATTTTGGCCAAAACAACTAACAACAACAATGGCCAAAATAATAATAATAATGGTAACAAGGACAAAAAGACCTCCTATTGGAATAAGAATAAGCAAGTGGTCAATGATGGAGTTTTTGACTCATCACAACCTAAGAATGAAGGAGGTATTAATCTCTCTAATGCAGTCCAAGCCATGAAGTTGCAGGCATCTTTAGCACAACAAGAGAATAAACCCAAGTATCAAGGGAGACCTAAAATAGAAAAGAGACATTTTACCAAACTTGGGGACTTCTATGTAGACATTTTCAAGATGTTAATTGCTCATAATTTGGCGCACCCATAAGATCCTAAAAAGCACCGCATACCAGATCCTAAGCCTCATTGGTGGGATGAGAAGGCTTTTTGTGTCTTTCACAATGGAATTGGACATGATATAGAAAATTGTTTTAAACTTAAGCATCTTGTCCAAGATCTTATTGAAAGTGGATGATTACAAGTTGATGGTTTAACCACTAATGCGGATCACAAAGCTTTTAAAGAACCCTTGCCCAAATATGAGAAAGGAGAGAATTCTAACAACAAGAATGGCAAGGCTGCTATCAACTACACCTACACAAATGCTGAAAATGTTATTAATATGCTTGAAGTTGTTGATGACAATGTCAACATGATGAGAGGGAAAGACCCTTATGAATATGATGTGGATTCAAATCCTATGCTTGACGAAAGACCCGTTGTGGTCCTAAGAGGTCCTCACTCACAAAGGATGTCTCAACCCCTCAATGCTGTCACTAGGAGCTAGTCTCAAGCTCCCATTGTTATTAGAGGTCCTAGCTCTAGTAAATCCAAGCAGCCAGTGTCAAAAGGTGTTCTTCCTAAATCTGTTGTTGGTCCTGAGTTGAATTATAATCTTGCTGACCAATTACAACGTACACCAGCGTAGATTTCAATCTTTGAGTTTTTGGAATTGTCCCCTAAGCATAAGTGTGTCCTTGAGGATGCCTTGCGAGTGGCTAATGTAATTAATGACATAGATGTAGATCAATTCTAGAATATGGTCAACCACTTGGCTAGCCCTCACTACCTTACATTCTCAGAAGAAGATGACAAGTCATTAAGCCACCCACACAATTTGGCCCTTCATATAGAGGTTATGATCCACAAGACCCGTGTTAGGCGCGTATTGATAGATGGGGGTGCTGGGCTTAATATTTGTTCTTTGAGCTTATTGAAGGCCTTGGGTTATTCAGAAGAAGTCATTGATACAAGGAAGAAGATAAATATCAAGGCTTATGATGAAGCAGAATGAAGTTCTAAAGGATTGGTTGTTCTTCCTATCCATATTGGTCCTGTAGAGAAAGATATTTTGTTTCAGATCATTGATGCTGGTCTTTTGGCTTACAATATTTTGTTGGGAAAACCTTGGATACATGAGATGCAAGTAGTCCCATCTACTTATCATCAGTGTGTGAAGTTCCCTTATAATGGAGTAGAAGTTTGCATACCCGGAGATAGCACATTGTCAGTCAACACAATTTCAGCAGGGTCTCAGATTCCTTTGAATAGAGAGGCTGACACTTTTGACACCACATTTGAACAATGCAAAGAAAAATTCAAAGCCATGGATCTTGGCATGGGGGATTAAAAAATTGATTCATTCACAAAATTGCCAATTTCTCCTAGGTCTTATGGAAAACCTTCTCAAGATATGAAACCCTCATCTTCAGCCATGACATTATTTGACAAGTTTATGGAATCCTTAGTTCCGATTCAAGAGGAAAAAGAAGAGGTTGCCGTTAGGGACTGGATTTACCGAGAAGAGAAATACTTGCATAATGAGAATTTTGCACCTTCCCCTAGAGATTATGGGAGAGGATATACATTGGTCAAGAATATGGGTTATCCAGGACATGGTCCCCTTAGTCATAGGTTGGATGCTAAAGCTGAACCTCTTAACCATGCCCGTTTTGGATGAAGGAATAAGTCAATAGTTGGCTTAGGTTTTGAAAATAAGAAACAAAAAAGTGTCCCTGTCTCAGCTTTGACGGATAGTGACAATGACTCAGACTACACACCTAATCTTTCTAATCAACAAGACATGTCTAATGAGTGGGTGCCTTCAACAAATCTCCTTTGGGGAGATTCAAAAGATTTGACAATTGACAGTCCTACTATCCCAGCTGCGATGGATAGTGACTATATGAATACTAGATTAACAATGGAAAATTTTTCTATCCTAGCTGCGATAGATAGTAACAATTCTAGTGTTAGCGAAGGGGAAACTCTTCCCAATCTTGAGGCTTCTACATCACAAAGCCCAAATAATGATTCAGAAATAGACTCACATGAGTTCGAATGGGACTCACTTTTAGATGCAATAGTTGATTTGGATATGGATGTTGTCCATACTTATAGTACTCAACCTGATGTGACCAACAAGCTTAGTGTAGGACTAGAGGATTGGACTCCTCGAATTGCCTTAGTGGACGACGCTTCGTTTGGTAGGCCAAATCCTGATTCGGGTATCTTAGAAGGAGACTTGATGAATCTCAATTGTATGGTCACCAGAGATAACACCTTCCACATACATAATGTTGAACCAGCCATTGACCTACCTCTTGTTCATTTCTCCCTAACTGACTGGTCTCAGCGACATCAAGAGCCTAAACTCCTCACTTTTCAGAATGACTACGAAATTGCTTGCTATCTGAATGCTCTTGAACTTGTAGTCTCTTCCACCAGTGAACCGACAACAAGTATGACGAAGCCTGATATTAAGTACCTTAGTCTAAAAATAAAAGAAAAAGAAAAAAAGAAAGATGGTTCTGATGGCGAAAACTATTTTGTGGCGGTGTCAGAACCCAAAATAGTAAAAAGAAAAGACGTATCCGAAGGTGAAAACCTTTTTGAGGCACCTAAGGATGGGGTACTTAATAACTTGCCCAGTTACTTCCAGGATAGGTCATCAGTTCTCATTGAGCCCACACAACCAGTGAACTTGAATACATAAGAGGCTCCCCAAATAGTGCACCTAGCTCAATCTCTATCAGTTGAAGAAAAAGAGGCATATACAAAGTTTTTGCAAAAGAAGAAAATCAACTTTGCTTGGACATATTCTGATATGCCAAGGCTTGACACTGATCTTATTATGCATCATCTATCTATAGCTCCAGGAATAAAATTAGTTAAACAAAAGTTGAGGAAAATGCATCCTCACATAGCTCTTCTTGTTAAAGCTGAATTAGAAAAGCTCTTACGCACAGCTATTGACTATGCTGAGTGGATCTCCAATATTGTTCCAGTTTCAAAACATGATGGATCCATTTGCATTTGCACAGACTTTAGAGACCTCAACAAAGCATGCCCAAAGGATGACTTTCCACTCCCAAACATAGACATGATAGTGGATATGACGGCGGGTTATGAGATATATTCCTTAATGGATGGGTTTTCCGGATATAACCAGATAAAAATAGCTCCTGAAGATCAAGAGAAAATAGCTTTCACATGTGCATGGGGAACCTATTGTTGGAATGTCATGCCATTTGGCCTAAAAAATGCAGGAGCAACATACCAACGAGCTATGACCACAATTTTTCATGATATGATGCATAAGAATATGGAAGATTATGTGGATGATACCCTGGCTAAATCCAGGAAACGGGATACACACCTCGACGATTTGGAAGTGATTCTAGATCACATGGAACAGTTTCAACTTAGATTGAATCTGAAAAAGTGTGCATTTGGAGTTACCTTAGGTAAACTTCTAAGATTCATAATTTCAGCAAAAGGAATAGAGGTTGATCCTGAAAAGGTCCAAGCTATCTTAGATATGCCACCTCCAAAGAACATAAGTCAAATGAGAAGTCTTCAAGGATGACTCCAATCTATACGGAGGTTTATTTCACAACTTGTAGATAGAGCACAACCTTTCAATAAAACATTGCATAAGTGAGTCACATGTGTGTGGAATGAGGATTGCCAAAAGAGCCTTGATCAAATAAAACATTATTTGGCTAATCCTCCAATCTTGATGCCTCATATTCCAGGGAAACCATTGATCTTGTACATTTTAGCAATAGAGTTTTCCTTGGGGGCATTGTTGGCTCAATTAGATGACACTGGGAAAGAAAGGGCCATATACTATATTAGTCATACTCTAGTATCTTATGAGATCAATTATAATAACATTGAGAAATCTTGTCTTGTAGTAGTGTTTGCTTCCCCAAAAGTTGCGACACTATATGCTTGCTCATACTATACATTTGGTTGCAAAAATTGATCCTCTTAAGTACTTGCTTAGTAAGGCTGCCCTCATGGGTAGACTTGCTAAGTGGATGATGGTATTATCAACATTTGATATAGAGTACATTGAAAGAAAGGCCATAAAAGGGCAAACTATTATTGATCAGTTAGCTGACTTTCCAGTTAAGGATAGTATGCCTATTCAGGTAGAGTTCCCAGATGAACATATTCTATACATGACCACTCGCACTTGGAAGATGTTCTTTGATGGTTCCAACATGCAAAATGGATTAGGTGCGGGAGTATTGTTTGTCTCTCCTCATGGGTATAATATACCAAAATCTTACAAACTTTTATTCCCATGTACAAACAATACTGCAGAATATGAAACATTAACCAATGGATTGAAACTAGCTATAGAATGGAACATAACAGAGTTGCATGTCTTTGGGGATTCACAGTTAATTATCAACCAAGTCAATAAGGAGTATCAAACCAAAGATGATAAATTGGTACCTTACAAAAAGATGGTTGATTCATTGAGATGTTACTTTACCTTTGTGACATTTCAACAGATCCCTAGAGCAGAAAACAAAGCTGCAGATGCTATGGCTACATTAGCTTCACTCCTACAGTTGGAACAACATGAATCTAGATTTGGATTCCTGGTGGAAGAGCTACACCATCCCATATTTGACTCATCTGAAAGTCATGTCATTTGTACCCTTGTCACTCATGAGTCTTCCCCATATGGTGCTATCTATTCATATCTCCATGATGGCATCATCCCTGACACATTCAACTGTTTAGAATGTCAAAACCTCATTTGTAACTCCTCTCACCACACCCTTATCTCTGGTGATTTATATAGGAGGGGTTTAGATGGGACACTTCTTAGGTGCTTGGAAAAGGAGGAATCTGACCAAGCATTAGTTGACATTCACAAGGGAATTTGTGGTGGACACTCTAATGGTCTTTCCATGGCCCAAAGGTTGCTTAGGGTGGGGTATTACTGGCCCAAAATGCAAACTGATGTAGTAGCTTTCTCTAAATCTTGTGAGAAATGTCAAAAACATGGAAACCTGATTCATGCTCTAGGGAGGGAGCTAATTCTTTCTATTTCTCATTGGCCATTTCAGCGCTGGGCCTTTGACCTTGTTGGGAAAATTCACCCCAACTCATCAGGTGGACATAAGTTTATCATCACAGCTACTGATTACTTCACGAAATGGGTAGAGGCAGTCCCTCTTTCCGTTGCCTCAGGCAAAACAGTTTCCCTATTTATTCTGAATCATATTATTTGCCGATTTGGAGTGCCTTCTGAGATTATTAATGATAATGGAGGTCAATTCAAGAACAAGGACCTAAAGCATTTATGCAAAAAGTTTAAAATCAAGCAACATTGGTCCTCCATCTACTTCCCACAAGGAAATGGATAGGTAGAAGTCTCTAATAAAACCATTCTTAAGATTTTTCATAGGACACTGCACAAGAATGGTAGGGATTGGCACTTGCAAATCAATCCAGCACTATGGGCTTATAGAACAAGCGTTCACACACCTACAGGATCCATGCCTTTTGCCCTTACCTATGGCACTGAAGCATTATTACCTTTAGAAGTAGAGATCCCTTCACTTAGAGTCTCACTCAAAGGTTTGATTACAGATGAGGATTACCGTGCCATGAGGTTACAAGAACTAGAACTTCTAAATGAGAAGCATAAGGCTTCCTTTGATCACATGAGAGTATATCAGAAGCGTATGTCCAAGACATTTAACAAGAAGGTTCACCCTAGAGAGTTTCAAATAGGTGATCTTGTTTTGAGAGAGAATCCTAAGAATCCATAGAACAAAGAACAAAAGGGCAAGTTCGAACCCAATTGGCTTGGACCATACATTATTACAGTGGCTTTTGGTACAGGTGCATATTTACTGTCAAATGAAGATGGGGAATAGCTCCCTGAGCCCATCAACATTTTGCACGTCAAGAAGTTCTATCCTTGATGCCCATTTCTATTTGGGGGCATCCTTTGTACATTTTTATGGATCCTGAAAAAATACCAAAAAAAATCATATATGATGCTGAAAAAATCCTAAAAAACATAAAAAGTCCTGAAAAAATACAAAAAATAAAAATAAAAAAAATAAAAAAATAAAAAAAAATAGAAAAAGTGCCTTGGTGAAAACTTGGAAATAGGCGTCTTGGTAGCAAAAATACAAAAAAATGAAAAAAATGAAAAAATTCCAAGTGGTGAAAACTTGGAAACAGGCGCTACTTGAGGCCTTTGTACCCCTATTTGTTAGCATGCGTCCTCGACACTTAGCCACTTTCCATCATGCCTTGACCTTATTTGACTTGGTTTGGAATTGGTCTTTATCTTTGTCTAGGGGGCATAACTGTTAGCATAGGTCCTTTAGGTGCGTTTGTCTCTTGGGGCATTTCCCAATAGGTGTTTTTCAACACCACCCCAAACAGTGTTTTTCAACACTACCCTTGTGTCGAATGTTTCTTAACACTTATTAGATGTCTTACCCAACAGTCTAAGTTTGATGCGGTATTTCTCATTTGTAGATGCGATATTCAAAGTTTGACTCTATGACCAACACACACACACTTAATCAATCAACTCACTTGAGATATGTTGACTTTATTTTTCTTTGTGTGCTGTCTATGAGGATTTCTTTGATGAGTGGTCTCTCCCTGAGAAGTTTTCGATGATGCATAGCTAGAAGACTGAGGGTATGAGAACATGTTTTCTTTCTTTATCTGCTTGTGGGTATATTTCATTGATCCTAACTGTCATGAGCATTTATGCTGGTCTTACTTGACACTAAGGATTGACAAGGTATTATCCTTGACTATTTTGCAAGTGCATGCTTCTAGCTATCCTGACTTTAATGTGTTGTGATACAAGCATAATCTCGCCATATCAAAATTAGGTAATCTCACTACACTAGTCATCTTGACCTACATGTCTTTGATGCCTAGGTGAGATTTTCACATTTCTATCTGATAAAGATCATATTCATATCCACATAGTTATGCTAGCGTGCATTGTATGATCTTACGACGCTACCAATAAAGCTCAATGATGATAATTAGATGTCTATAAGCATTATGACCTTGCAAGTCCACCACTTTCATAGTAGCTTGCATTTTTAGGTCCATGTTAGTCTAGTTTTGCATCTTGCATATGGAGAGAGCTCTCCTTTTCATCTTACGTGGACCTGTCGATCAACTGCGCTCACCTTTCCTCTTTCCACTCATGTCTTTTGCTCCTTGTCTTTCACATCATGACCTGTTCCTATCATCACAAGGGGTTAATCATATCATCATATCTTTATCAAAATTATCATTTTCAAGAAACATGAGTCTACATCATACACATGAGAATCAGACAATGCGAGAGAACATACATGCGCATATACATGAACATTTTGAGCAAAATGACAAGACAATACATAAACTGATACATCCATCACAAGTGAGACGTAAACACATGATATATCAAACATCCAGTAATCTCATATATAAATCAATGTCATGATATAATATACAATACAATATGAGATCCCAAAATCTGGATCAAAAGTCTCATGATATGTCCAAAACATCTAAACCTAAGCTTAAACCTAAGACTCACTGCCACCATCCCGAGGACCGGGTGGTGGAGGGGGTGGTAACACATCTGGTACCACATCCAATCTACCCACCACTGCTGAGTAGGAAGGAGCCCTCTGATCCACTGGTATTGCCTGTATGTAGAAACCATAATAATATGTAGCTTGTGCTGCCTCTCTCTATCTCTCTACAAGGGCAACTTGTAAGGCTCTCTCTTGCCGCTCTGTCTCTGCCTGATGATCAGTGAGCTGCTACTCTCTAACTACTATAGTGACCTTGAGCTACTGTATCTCTACCTCCAAAGCCTATATCTGAGCTCTCAGATCCTCTCCTCCTGCAGGTGGGTCATGCTTGGCCTCTTCCTGTCGGCGAGCTAGTCTTGCCTCATCCTCCGGAGTGGCTGATCTCCATCCCCGTGACTATTTTTGGCCACCTGATCTGGATCCCTCCCCTCTCTCCATCCCTCTCCCTCTCCCTCTCCCTCCATCTCCTCCATCCCCTCCATCACCCCCGTCATCTCCCTCATCCCCTTGTGCCGCTAGTGGCTATGCATCTGGGACTGTAAATCTAGGAAATGGAGCCCTGCGCCTCTCTGCCCTGTACGCTGCGTCTACACCTACATCCACCATGTCTAGTAGGTACTCCCATGGCTCCTAGTGTATAGCAGCTATATCATTTACTCCCTACTGGTAGTCCAGCATCGGCAGCCAACCCTGTCCATCCTCATCTCAAAATTGTGCATGTGTCATGGTCTTTGTGGACACCCTCTGCTGGCATCCGAACTGCATCCAAACTCGCGTAATCACAAATCTCTCCATAATGTCTGGGTGACGGCCTACCAGTGGCTGAATGTACAGCATGTAATCTAGCTCTCACCTGTCACTCCACTGCTCGCATGACCTGTATGGCCTCCATGTGAATGAAGCAAGCTCATCTAGTACCCTGCGGTAATAAGAAACGTCCCCGCTATGTGCATGTGGGATGAACCCTGCATATCTGTATATATAGGGATACCTGCGCTCCCTAGGCTATACTCATGGATGCACTACTGCAATATGCTCACATGCCCATATCTGAGCAAGTATAGCCCCGCACACCCAAGTCCTACCATCTCTATAGACGATCTCATGCAGCTCGTAGTACATATCGGCTAAGATAGCTGAGCCCCATGCCATCTATCGTGGCTGTGCCACTAGGTCTGCTAGTAATCTCCCCCATCCCAAGGGGAATCCCTTCTGACTCCTATCAGGGATAAGGGCTTGTCCAATAAATGATGCCACAATGCATGGCACCGGGAAGTCTCTGCCAAAGTCCTCCGTCAGCCTCTCCCAGCTGACGTGCCGATCTAGGATCATGACATCTTGAAACATCCCCTGGATAATCTGTCGACCTGTTGTCACATCCTGATCATAGTATACCTATGCCATCAAACAATCATGTCAGTTTCTCTCATATAGAAACTTTACAACTATGCTTATCTATAAACATGATTATACTTACAGGCTCTCCATGGCACGGAACTCGTAGAATTTGATAGACATCCTCTAATGTGATAGATGTCTCTCTCATCGGTAGATGAAAAGTGTTGTGCTCACTATGCCATCTTTCAGCAAGAGCAGTCAACAATCCATGATCGGCTTGAATATGAGGAAACTGCAGTAGATAGTGGAATCCCATGGCTCTGATATCGCCGTTGCCCGGATCATCCAGATCTCGGATAAACTGCAGTCCAGTCACCTAGGGTGCTCTAATCCAAAGCGTAGGGAAGACCTCCTGTACGTCATGAAATCATACTAGATGTCAGAACATATCATGAAGGATGTATCAATACAAAACATCTTAAAATCAAACATTGTCAGGACTCATGTCATTTTGGCTCGAAAACATTAAAACATGTCAAAATTTTATCCTAGGCGACATCATTTTTTGACTAAGTGTCGCACGACACTTTCTCTTAAGCAGTGCGACACTCTTTGTTCGGGTGACACTTCACATAGTGTCACGTGAAATTTTGCCCTGTGTTGTGCGACATTGGTTTCCATGTTCGCGTGACACTATTTTGACCTACGAAGTGTCGCACGACATTTTCCTTCAAAGGGCGTGACACATGTAAAGTGTCGTGCGACTTGTTGCCCTAGTCTAAAAATTTGACATGTTTAAATGTATTAAATGCAATAAATGACTCAAACAACGGCTAGTTTTCAAATACATACCGGGGCACCATAATGCGGAGGCCAGTTGTGCAACCGAGCGTGCTCAAATCAGTGTCTATGGATGGGAACTCCTGCTTGCTGGGCCATCTTCTCTCTCTAAGCTCTTAAGATTCTCAAATCACTAAAAGACAAATGATTTTAAAAACACTTCAAAATTGCACGAAAATTGCACCCCTAGCTAATTTCAACGTCCTGGATCCATTTTTGGACTCAAAATCAAAATCTGAGGTCATCTTGATAGTCAAAATTGTATTTCAAATCTTCTCCCTCTTCTGTGTAGTTGACTGACCTTTTGAGGCATAATTCTTCGATCTTTGATAGAATTTCTTCTTTTACATGTCTCTCAAATTTTCTAGTCTTTCATTCACCCTACTTCTTTTCTTTTCTTTCATCACTGGGGCATGTTTCATTGCCTAATGGTTAACCTATTGACCCTTACCTTCGATTGTGATTTTATTATGATTTGATCAATCTTATCGATTTGCTATCTCTCCTCTACCTGATTTCGATTTTGATTCTGAGGGGGCAGTATCTATGGGATTCTCATCCCTAATTCTTTGATTTTCCTGATTCAGATATCTTTTGTGAGCTTTTTCTCAAAATTGAGATTTTTATCTCTTACTTTGAATGTGATCCTGAATCGACCTCATGTTCAAAGACCTTTGTTTATGTTTTGTCCGAATGTGATCCCAAATTGACCTCACATCTGAGTTGTTTTATGATTCCAAATCGATCTCACATTTCAATTCCATTCTTTGACTACATGTGTTCCCAAATTGATCACACATTAGTCAAAGAGGGGCAAATGTATGCACCCAAAAATGGTTGCCTAGACTTTGGGCCCCATTTATTTGATTTATCAATCCTGAATCAGTTTTATCAATAATCAATATTTTTCAACACTATCAATTTCTTGATCAAATCTTAGTTTCGATCATATATTGAATTTTTATCCTATGGGCTAACCATTTTATCCTAAGCTTTTATTTACTTAAAAGAAATATTTCCTCCCTTTTTATTTAAATAAAAAATCCCCACTTTTCTTCTTATCCTAAGTTGCACAAATAAAACATTATTCTTATTTTATAAAAAAAGAAACAGTACCTTTTGTCTCATATGGACACAAAAGTCAACTCCTATTTTCTCATTGGAGGATATTTGTGCACAAGGATCAAGTTTCTATTTTTTTCCATCATTGATTAAGCCTTTTGCCTCTTAATCTCCATGGTCCATTCCTTTTCATTTCTTATAAAAGGAGAGCTCTCTCCTTCATTTGCAAATCTATCTCTTTCATGCTAATGTTATGCTGCAGGTTTTCAAGGTTATTTGGAGCTCTTTTTGAAGACACTTTTGCATCCAAGCTTTGAAGATCTTTGTTGCATTTCATCTAATTCATATTTTCTTTCATAGTTGCATAATCATGACATTTTTAGTATAGATTTCCTTTATGAAATAGATTAGCTTCACATAGCTTAATTAGGGGAATTGTAATCCATTGCTATTTTCTTTCATAGTTGCATTGTACTTTCATTTTGATAGATTAATCTTGCATATTCATAGATTAGTTTGTATTGCATTGGATCTATATTGATTTGATTGGAGATATTGACACTCTTGCCCTTGTCTTCAACCTTAAATCTCTCATTGTGTGGTTGACTAGCAAGGTCATTAGCTTCATAGCTCTAGCTGAGAGCAACTCTACATCTTGCAACTCCAAACATAGAGAGCTATGGATCAATTTTTGAGGCCTCATTCTTGAGTGTTCTTGATTGTAAAGATCCATAGAAGTGCACTACTTTTGTGTGTACAAGTCTTACGATCTCAGAATGTTCTGATTTTACATGTGGAGGTTCATCTCGGTCATATCAGCCTGCCAGCAAAGTTTCATGGCTAGATCAGGTCTAGTTTTGAAGATATTGAAGATTTTTGGTATTGGCAGCAAGGTACAAAAACTTTGAACTCAGTTTTGAAGGCTTTAGAGGCCCCGGATGAGGTCAAAAATTTGGGTGACAAGCACTTGCACCAATCAAGCCTGTAGAGCACTTCGTGGCATTTCTGAAATGGGGTTATAATAGTCAATCGGGTCAATTGGTGATGACTTATGGTCTCCGGAAGTCGGGTCACCTGAAATGGCAGAAAATAATTTTCCTTCAAAATTTCTGTTTGGGTTTCAAAAGTTATTTTGAGCCGACTTTGATGTAATAAATTGAAAAATAAAAAAATTCTAAGTTTGGTCGGCCCTTAGGGCTAAATTCTGGAACCTTCTCGGGTGGTGGAAAATGCCTATATAAAGAAGGCCCGTAGTGTTGTCTAGGGCAATTTTGGGTAGTAGATCTGGGTATTGATTCGAGGCTTAGTCCTATAGAATATTGTAAGGGAATGCCCATGTGGGTTTGCATATTGTAATTTTGAAAGTTTAAAATTCTACATTTGTGGAGATAATAAGAAGCTAATTTTCTGTTCTTGCATATTGTTGTTGTTTCTCTGTTTCGGTTATGTGTTTATGGTATTAAGGGGAGCACCCTTCATCAAGTGGTATCAGAGCAGGAGTTCTTGAGTGTGTAAATAGATCACCGACTGTGAGGCAGTTTGCACTAGGACCGTAGTTAGGGTTTCAGTGCGCATCACGAAAATGCCTCCACGAAGGGAATGTGGCGGAAGAGTTGGTGTTGTAACAACTGAGGTCAGAGTGCTCCAGAGACAAGTGCAAGCATTGAAAGAGGAGATTCATATAGGAATGAATCTTAATGTTAGAGAGGAAAGCAAGGATGAAGCTGAAGAAGAAGATCAAGAAGGAGAAGTCGAAGCTGTGAACCCGGAGGAAGAAAGACTTTTTTAGGCCATTTCCAAGATCGAGAAAAGACCTAAGATCGAGGTTCCTACATTTTCAGGGAATCTTAACCCAGAGGAATTGATCGACTGGATCAATGAATGTGAAGAATTTTTTGAGTATGAAGATATTGAGGATCCTAATAGGGTCAAATTCACGAAGGCCAGACTGACAGGTCATGTGAAGATCTGGTGGCAAGAGATTCAATTAGAGTGAAATAGAAGATGGAAAGATAAAATCACAAGATGGGATCAAATGGTGAATAAATTGAAGCGATAGTTCATCCTTGTTGATTATGACCTTGACCTACTGAAGAAAATGCAAAGTTTGAAGCAAGCGGGATGATCTGTTCAGGAGTATACAGAAGAGTTCTATCGAATCCTCATCAGAACAGGCCATGCGAAAGCTGATGAGAAAGTTGCTCTTTACCTTAATGGGTTGAGGCCCAACATTCAGGAGGAGCTGAATATGGTTCGAATGAATAGTATTGAAGAGGCATACCAGTTTTCCCTAAAAGTAGAGGAAAAGCTCAACAAGAAGTTTGAGAGTAGACAAAATGGAAGAGGTCGCAGTGGACGATCTGGTGGACGGTCATATGGAAGCCGAAATGAAGATCCAAAAAAGAAGGATGAGGCCAGTAGCATCAAAATCAGAGAGGAAACAATTACAATCGTTTCCAAGATCAGAATAATAGATATCAGAGAGGAAGAGGAAGAGGACAAGGTTCAGGAAGAGGAGGCTTCTGTGGAATATTTTTTCACTGTGGAGAAGAAGGTCATAGGGCATTTGATTGTCCTCAATGCCATGGAAGGACGGATAAGAGGAATGAAGGCCAAGCCAAAGTGGCACATGGAGATCAAGATGCTAGATCCTCAAATTTTGAAGATGCTGAAAGAGGAGAAACATTCATCAATAGAAGAGTCCTGCTGAGTAGTGAGAATGAACTTGAACAAAGGAGGAGCCTGTTTCGCACTAGATGCAAGTGTGAGGGTAAATGCTCTGATGTGATTATCGATAGTGGAAGCACTGAAAATTTGGTGTCAGAAGAGATGGTGACAAAGTTGAAGCTCAAGAGATAGAAACACCCACATCCATATCGGATTGCCTGGGTGCAGGATGACCACAAGGTCATGGTCAGTGAACAATGCCTGGTAAAGTTCAAGATCGGCGGGTACCAAGATGAGGTACTATGTGATATCATATCTATGGATGCATGTCATATGTTGTTGGGTAGACCATGGTAGTTTGACATATGTGTTGTACACAATGGTCGTGCGAATACCTATTCCTTGAAAAAGGATGGAGTGCGACATAAGCTAAAGCCATTGAAGGAGACCGAAGAAAAGGTATGTGGTAATGCAAGAATAACATTTGTTGATGGAAGAAAATTCTTAGATGGTATGAGGCATGAGCATGTGTGTTTTTCTTTAATTCCAAAAGCTAGTAAAGAAGAAGTAGAAGATGTACCTGTAGAGGTTGCAGATTTGTTGAATGAGTTTCAGAATATTGTATCTGATAATGTACCTGATGGATTACCACTAGTAAGGAAGATCAGTCATCAGATGGATTTGATTCCAGGATCCAATTTTCTAAACAAGGCAGCACACAGAATGACACCAGCAGAAAGTGAAGAGTTGAACAGACAAGTACATGAGTTATTGCAGAAGGGGTTGATTCAAGAGAGTCTGAGTCCCTGTGTTGTACCAGCGGTATTAGCACCAAAGAAGAATGGAGAATGGAGGATGTGTACAGATTCTAGAGCAATAAATAAGATCACAATCAAGTATAGGTTTCCATTGCCATGAATGGATAATATTATGGATTGTTTGAGTGGAGCTGTGTATTTCTCAAAGATAGATCTGAAGAGTGGATATCAGCAGATTTGGATCAGAGAAGGAGATGAATGGAAGACTACTTTCAAGACAAAGGAAGGACTGTATGAATGGTTAGTCATGCCCTTTGGGATAACCAATGCACCGACACTTTCATGCGGCTCATGAACGAGGTTGTCAAATTTTTTTTGGGTAAGTTTGTCATTGTGTACCTAAATGATATTTTGATCTTTAGTGAGACATTGGAAGAGCATATGATGCATATTCGTATGGTGTTTGAGAAGCTGAGAGATGAGAAATTGTTGATTAATTTGAAGAAGTGCAATTTTGTGAAGAAATAGTTAGTGTATTTGGGATTTGTAGTTTCAACAGAAGGTCTAAACATGGACCCAGAGAAGGTACATGCTATGCTGAAATGACCTACTCCAAGGAGTGCTACCGAGGTAAGATCTTTTCATGGTCTAGCTAGTTTTTATAGAAAGTTTATTATAAATTTTAGCAGTATTTGTGGTCCCTTGACTGAGACAATGAGAGGGGATAGAAAAGATTTTAAGTGGACTCATGGGGTAGAAAAGAGTTTTCAATTGTTGAAACAAAAAGTTACTGAACAACCTGTTTTAGCACTTCCAGATTTTAATAAGGTGTTTCAAGTAGACTGTGATGCTAGTGGTACTGCAATAGGAGCTCTTATGAGCCAAGAAGGTAAACCTGTTGCTTATTTCAATGAAAAGTTAAATGATGCCAAGAGAAAATATTTCATTTATGATCAAAAATTTTATGCTATAGTTCAGGGTTTGAAGAAGTGGAGACACTATCTGCTTCTTAAGGAGTTTGTTTTATATACTGATCATCAAGCTTTGTAATATTTGAATAGTCAAGGAAAGTTGAATGAAAGGCATTTGAAATGGGTTGAGTTTTTGCAGAGTTATACATTTGTTTTGAAACACAGAAGTGGAAAGTCTAAGAAGGTTGCAGATGCTCTTAGCAGAAGGAAACTATTGCTGACAAAGATGCAGATTGAGGTGGTTGGGTTGAAGGAACTCAAGAATTTGTATCCAGAGGATCCTGATTTTGGTGAAGCTTGGAAAGCTTGTAAAGAACCTATTACTCTAGACAGGATGAAATGGCTGGATTTTATCATCCAGAATGATATGCTATTCAGAGGGAGTCAGTTGTGCATTCCACAAAGTTCTATGAGGGAGAATCTCATCAAGGAGAAGCATAGCGGAGGATTGGCTGGACATTTTTGTCGAGATAAAACCCTTGCTTTGGTTAGTGAAAATTATTATTAGCCACAGTTGCAACAAGATGCAAGAAGTTTGTACAGAGTTGCAGAGTATGTCAGTTGGCGAAGGGAGTGAAGTAGAATATAGGGTTGTATCAGCCATTACCTGTACCAGAGAAGCTTTGGGAGTATATAAGTATGGACTTTGTTCTTGGTTTACCAAGGACACAATGGGGGCATGATTCAATTTTTATAGTAGTTGACAGATTTTTGAAGATGACACATTTCATTCCCTACAAGGAGACTAGTGATGTTGTTCATATAGCAGAATTGTTTTTCAGAGAAGTAGTGAGACTACATGGTTTGCGAAAGACCATAGTTTTAGATAGAGACACTAAGTTCATTAGATATTTCTGGCGTACATTATGAAAGAAGTTGAAGATAGATTTGAAATTTAGTTCATCACATCATCCACAGTCTGATCGACAGACAGAGGTGGTGAATAGGAGTTTGGAAAATTTATTGAGATGTTTGGTTGGAGATAAGCCAACATGATGGGATTTGATTTTATCACAAACAGAATTTGCATATAATAATTCTGTCAATAGGAGCACTGGTAAATCACCATTTCAGATTGTATATGGGAGTAGTCCCAAAAATGCATCAGAATTGAGAAAGATAGATAAAGGAGAAATAAGTAGTGCTAAAGCTGAGGATTTTGCAGAACACTTGAAGAACATCCATGAGGAGGTGAGGAAGCATATTACTAAGATGAATGTGTAGTATAAGGCTAAGACAGATGAGAAAAGGAGGTATAAAGAATTTCAGGTTGGAGATGAAGTCATGGTTCATTTGTGGAAGGAGTGATTTCTGGTTGGTACATATAACAAGTTGAAAATGAAGAAATTTGGGCCATGTAAGATACTGAAAAAGCATGATTCAAGAAATGCATATGAGGTAGAATTGCCTACTGAGCTGAATATTTCACCAGTGTTTAATATTTTAGATCTGATAGAGTATTATGAAGGAGGTGTTGAAGATGAAGTTACAGCAACACAGTGGAGTATTCCAGCAACCTGTTCAGATATCAAGTAGATTGAAGACATACTAGATAGTCGTGTTGGCAAAAGCACAAGGAACAGGACATATGAAGAATATTTTGTCAAATGGAAAGGATGACCTGTTGAAGATTTATCATGGCTAACAACGGAGGAGGTTAACTGTCTTGGTTTTCCTCTGCACACCTGAGTCGTGACAGGGTCACTTCTCAAATTACCCCAGGTGTCTGATGCAGGAGCATCTTGGGTGTAAGAGCAATCTTGCATCACCCAAAAATATTTCTATTTTTGTATTCAATAAGGGCTATCTTGTGGAAAGCTACTATTTATGGAAACTTGCTATTTTTAGTAAGTTGGTCTTACTATCTCAGAATGTTTTGATTTTACATGTGGAGGTTCATCTCGGTCATATCAGCCTGCCAGCAAAGTTTCATGGCTAGATGAGGTCTAGTTTTGAAGATATTGAAGATTTTCGGTATTGGCAGCAAGGTACAAAAACTTTGAACTTAGTTTTGAAAGCTTTATAGGCCCCGGATGAGGTCAAAAATTTGGGTGACAAGCACTTGCACCAGTCAAGCCTATAGAGCGCTTCGTGGCATTTTCAAAATGGGGTTATAATAGTCAATCGGGTTAACTGGTGATGACTTATGGTCTCCGAAAGTTGGGCCACTTGAAATGACAGAAAATAATTTTCCTTCAAAATTTATGTTTGGGTTTCAAAAGTTATTTTGAGCCGACTTTGATGTAATAAATTGAAAAATAAAATAATTCTAAGTTTGGTCGGCCCTTAGGGCTAAATTCTGGAACCTTCTCGGGCAGTGGAAAATGCCTATATAAAGAAGGCCCGTAGTGTTGTCTAGGGCAGTTCTAGGTAGTAGATCTGGGTCTTGATTCGAGGCTTAGTCCTACAGAATATTGTAAGGGAATGCCCATGTGGCTTTGCATATTGTAATTCTGAAAGTTTGTAATTCCACATTTGTGGAGATAATAAGAAGACAATTTTTTGTTCTTGCATATTGTTGTTGTTTCTCTATTTTTGTTATGTGTTTATGGTATTAAGGGGAGCACCCTTCATCAGTATACAAACTAATCCAGAGGAAACGAATGCTTGTAGGAAACATAAGATGTATATAGGAAAGTGTCATCACATACATCTAACCCTTGAGTTTTATCCCGAAAGCCTCTTTGGACCCTGACATTGAAGTGGCCATATACGACATCAGTAAACCTCTCGTACAGACAAGGCTACTAATCATGCAAAACCTCAATCAATCATCTTCTCCCACTCCCATCCTATTCAAGACCTCAATCAAGTACTCAAGTATGGACGAAGAACATATATTATTAATTCATTTTAAAACCTCCCATTTAACGTAACATGTTATCACTCTATTAAGTTACTTACAATAAGTGATCCTAGTAGCCACTTGTGGGCCCTGACATTTATTGCAAGCCACTCCCATCTATACACGTAGATAACCTACCCTAAGCTCATAAATCATAAAAGTATCTCATAAATCCAAAAGATATCATAAAAGAATTTAGTTCCATAAAGGGTACCTGAAACACACATTGGTCCTCAAACCTTAAGCTCATACATATTGGTCCTCAAACCATCACATCACAAATCCACACTGGTCCTCAAACCATAACTTCATAAAACACCCTCTCATGGAGTTTACAAAAATAAAGAGCTTAGACAACAAGGTTGGGTAAAATAAATCGAGACCATATCCACATCATAAAATATACTCTCTCAAAGAGTTCACAAACTAATAAGACTAAAATGAACAAAGATTAGGTAAAAAGATCGTAACCATTATCACATTATAGACATTGTTAATATCCATTGCACAGTAAAAAGGTAAAACGCCAAGTCTTTGGTAACAATTCTTAAATTCCAACTTAATGCTACCCATACCGATAATCAAACACAATAACAAAAAAATTCAATAATAAACACATCAATATTAAATTCTCATTAAATAATATTTAATTATATATCATTTTATTATTTTTATTTTTCTAAAATAATTCTCGTGTATGAATTTTTTTTCTAAAAATAGAACACCATTACATGCAAATAAATTTTTTTTTTAATAATATGCAAGTGAATATATCTTTCCTAGATAACATGCAACTGAATATATATTCCTTAAATAACATGCAACTGAATATATCATTCCTAAGTAATATGCAACTGAATATATCCTCCTTAAATAACATGCAACTAGATATATCTTCCTTAAATAACATGCCACTGAATATATCTTTTCTAAATAACATGCAACTGAATATATTTTCATTAAATAACATGCAATTGAATATATCTTCCTTAAATAACATGCAACTAAATATATATTTCCTAAATAACATACTACTGAATATATCTTCCTTAAATAACATGCAATTAAATATATCAATTGAACATATCTTTCTTAAATAACATGCAATTGAATGTATCTTCCTTAAATAATATGCAACTAAATATATCATTCCTAACTAACATGCAACTGAATATATCTTCCTTAAATAACATGCAACTAAATATATCCTTCCTAAATAATATGCAACTAGATATATCTTCCTTAAATAACATGCAACTCAATATATCTTCCTTAATTAACATGCAACTCAATATATCTTTCTTAAATAACACACGACTGAATATATATTTCTTAAATAACATGCAACTGAATATATTTTCTTTAAAAAATATGCAACTGGATATATCTTCCTTAAATAACATGCAACTCAATATATCTTCCTTAATTAACATGCAACTCAATATATCTTTCTTAAATAACACACAACTGAATATATCTTTCTTAAATAACATGCAACTGAATATATCTTCCTTAAAAAATATGCAACTGAATATATCATTCCTAAATAATATGCAACTAGATATATATTCCTTAAATAACATGCACCTAAATATATCTTTCCCAAATAACATGCAATTGAATATATTTTCATTAAATAACATGCAACTCAATATATCATTCACAACTAACATGCAACTGAATATATCTTCGTTAAATAACATGCAACTGAATGTATCATTCTTAAATAATATGCAACTGGATATATCTTCCTTAAATAACATGCAACTCAATATATCTTCCCTAAATAACATGCAACTCAATATATCTTTCTTTCACACATGCAAATCTATATTTATATTTCAAAAGCATACATTTTTTTTTTCTTCTAAAAATGAACTCTTTCAAAATCTTCAAAACCATGGAATGCCATAATTGAAAACAAATCAAAGCAAAACTTTAAAAAAAAATCTTAATCGAATTTTCCTTCCAAAAGATTCCCTAACATTCATGATTATCAAAGAAACACATATTTTTAACAAACACTCATCATTTATACACAAGATCTAATCAAACATGAAGAAGACAATGATTTTAATGGATAACTTTTAAGGATTTTAAAACCCTACCTTAATACACAAAGCTGAATTGAAAATCAATTTCAAATCTTGAAAACCCAAAGCTTTCGAAAACACCAAAATTTTAATCCTTCAAAAATTTGCCAAAAAAATATATTTTAAAATATGATTGAATTAATTCTCCAAATGGTCTTTTAGCTCTCTTATATAGAAAACCCAGATACCAGAGTTGAAAGAATGCAACTCCAAAAATAAGACAAACTCAACTTTAAAAATAATAAAAGAATTACTTAACTCAAAATCTCAAAAATAAGAACTCAACTCCAACATTATTTTTATCAACTTTAATTTATTGAAAGAATTATTCATTTAAATTTTCTCAACTTTAAGTCACTTTAACTCAACTTGATTTTAAAAGGTTAAGTTCTACTTTCATAATAAAGTGTTTTTTTAAAAGTTGCATTATAAAATTTTAATTTATTTAAAATATGCGACTCAACTAATAACCACTTAACTCAAATTGCACATTTAAATTTTAAATTTTTATTTAATAATTATTAAAAAATTTAATTAATTAATTTTGACTTTGTAATTAAATTATTTATTAAATATAGGTAATTAATTAATTTCCATTAATTAATTAGCTTTATATTTAATATTTTAATGTATCATAAGGTGTAATTATTTAATCTCATTTAATTAACCTTAATTAATTTTTCAATCTATTTTAACACCAAAACCATATAAAATCACATGACATGAAACCATGAAGCAAAACAGACTAAACCAAAATGCAACAATCAAGCCTAAAGGAAGGGCTCATGAATTTACGTCACCTTGACAAATCCAGATAGGTAGAAAATTATGTACTTGTCTACTATTTCAAGATAATTAATGGCTTAGGTTGGGATTGGACCTGTATGTTATCTCCCCTCTCTTACCATTGAGATATTGTGATAGGGCACACTTATCCTAACAATTTAGAGAAGTTGATGCCCAATACTTGAAATCCTGCATTAAAAATGAACATGTACATACATGTATAAATATATAACAGACAATGGCGGGGATCGACCAATTGTGTGGATCTCGCAAGAAAGTAACTATGACTCCGTGACCCATCCCTCAACCACATTAGACACATCAAACATAAATATAAAATATATGCGCCAACCATACACATGCAAGTATGGGGTCAGTAAAACCATAAACACAAATATACATAACATCAAATCTATTTGAAATTTTAATACACACATGAAAAGTGGCCTAAAATAATCTATCCAATTAAATTGCAAAGTAAAATATGGGAGGAGAATTACACCAACTCTCATTTGGTTGCACAATGTCTTTCATGTTTCTTATTTAAAGAAATACATAAAAAAATGAGCACATATTTGACTGGAACTCCTTTTAGGTGTAAGATCCAGGGGTGATCATAATTGTGCCACTCAATGTGCTCGAGGTATGTAAGATCCTCTTCTGTAACCATGATATTACTCAATGCGGAAAGGTATAGAGAGAACAATGCTACCTAGAAGGATTATGATGAAATCCTCTAGTAAATTTTTGAACTTGTTTTAAAAATGTTGATTATGTGTGAACCTCTATTTCTTATTGTTATTTATTATTTTGAAACAATGGTGAATATAAATTATCGAGGATGATGATTTACAAGCAGGGGGGATGCTACATCCCTTTTTTGGACTACAACTAATTTGGAATCTGTGATTAAAGATCATCAAGGAGTTGCTGATTAGATATGTAATATGATTAAATCAGTATTATGTTGTCATTGATGTCAACTAGTTTGACAACACTTATCTTGTAAGTTACTATATTGAGACATCTCAAGAAAGATGAAAGAGATGAAGAATAGAGAAATCTACATGAGGAAAGATGAGGATAAGGAACACATTGAGTAACTTGTTGATGAGTCTATGACTTGATGATATTGACTTTATTATGTTGCATTCATCTATGATGAAGTATAGAGCTGAAAGACACAAAGTAGTGTTGTCGATAAATGAAGTATTTCTAGTATACACTGACAGAGTGTAGTGTATACCGATCATATTATTAACCGAGCAGTGTTCACCGACACATTTCTTTGTTAACCGAACAGAATAGAATGTATTAAATAATTAGTTTAGTTGATAAGATTGATGAGCTGGCAAGAGTATAACATCGAGGTAACAGGTAATGTTTGTTACATAGATCGACGATTGACAAAATTAAGGGAAGATCTAACAAAGAATATTGAAATGTGTTATTGACACAAGTACCAAGAAAGTTTGAAGTGGCAAAATCTATGAATGTGGTTAAGCTGCAAAATCTGATGGTGGAGAAGAAAATGATTTACTCGTCTATATAAGAGAACAATTTTTCTTTATGAAAATGCCGGAAAGAAGAAGAATCTGCAAGAGTATCGCATGAACGAGGTTTTCATGTATTCTGATCATACTGGTTAAGCAATTACCAAGCTACAGAGAGAAATTACCGACGGACAGTAAGTTGATATAGTATTGAATCTGAAGTGAATTATTGATCAGAAGGATTTGTATGGACTAAATATTGATCTGTAATTTGCAATTGAAGTTGTATTAGGGCATGTCATTTACTATTACATATTTAACCATTGTATAGAGTCAAAATCTCTTAACCGAGTGGACTCTGAAAGTCTTATGATGTATCATTCATAGAATGGACATTGTTATCCTGTCAACCCCATAGTGAATGTTGGTTGGACAATAACTTATAGTCTAAAATCCTCTAACAAGGTCACACCTGACAGTGTGTTTGTAACCTTTAACAGGGTTGGGTCATAACTGACCTCACTTCAGAAGAGTGAACAATTTTGGGTTGCCGGTCCTAGGTGGTTTTTCCCTTTACAGGGTTTCCATGTTAAATCTCGTGTTATATGTTGATTGTGATATTTGTTTGTTATCATACTTTGCATATTACATGTTAGAGTTGATCGGTAAATTGTTACAGTATTAGACTGGTAATCGATAAAAGCATAGATAGTAAGAAGTTTTATTGTTTATCGACGAGCAAAAATTGAAGAAATTGTTTTGAATTATACATTTTGAATTGGGACATTGGATAACTGATTCACCCCCCTCTCAGTTATTCTAACAATTGGTATCAGAGCCTTGGTTTCTTGGAACAGAGTTTTAAGGACTTAAGCATAAAGGTCTCAAGATGTATAACAGGGAAGTACCAAAACTGAACAAAGAGAACTTCATAGTATGGCAAAGTAGAATGAAGTTGCACATATCTGAAATTGGGAACTCTGCACTAGAGCTGATGGAGAATGGCTACATGCAACCGCCCACTGGTCCCTTAACTATTGATCAACTAAAGGACAAGCATGAACACAATGTTACTATGATGGAAATTGTTGCTGCCTGTACCGACGCTGAATTTGAAGATATCAAGACATGCACAACTGCCAAAGGAATGTGGGATAAATTAGCACAAATATACAGTGGAGATCTGAATGTCAAAAGAGCCTGAGTTGAAAGTCTGAGAGGTAGATTTGATGACATGAGACTGAAAGAAGGTAAGAACATTTTCCAATATTCAAATAGACTCAAAGAGGTGGTACATGCTATTAGAGCATCTAATGGAGTGATTGATGATGAAACAGTGATAAGCAAGATTCTCAGAACTTTGCTACTGGTTTATGCAATCAGGATTTCTGCAATTCATGAAACAAGAGCTACATCCAACCTTACTCTTGACACTTTGATTGGTAAACTTACAACCTTTGAATTAAACACTTTTGATAATAGTGTTGTTCCTTCTGTTGAATCCACTTTCATGTCTTCTTTGAAGATTGGAAAGTCTAGCAGGAATAGTAAGAATTGTGATAGTGATGACAATACCGATGATGAACTTGATGAGCTTGAAGCACTTATGGCCAAAAGATTGCCCAAAGGAAAAGGAAGGTATAGAGGTAAGCTACCTTTAGCATGCTTTAATTATAAAGAAGTCAGTCACATCGCTACTAGATGTCCTCAGAAGAAAGATGATGATAGATCCAAAGATCGATCTAAAGGAAGCTATGGAAGAAGAGTCAACAGAGGCTATCGACACTACAATAGAGACAACCGAGATGAAAAAGGCAAAAATGTATGTTACATAGCCGAAGATATTGAAACTAAATCTGATTCTAATGATGATATAGAAGTTATATTTGTTTCTATGAAAGATGACTCAGAAGAGGAAGAGAAACATGAAGAGACAACACTGATCTCAAAAGTAAGCAGAAATGATACATTGATCATAGATAGTGGCTGTACACATCATATGACTGGTGATGTAGATAAGTTTGATCATCTTGTTGAATATAATGGAGGATCTGTGAGAATGGGAAATGATGCACCTTGTATGGTAAGAGGTAAAGGCTCACTGATGATCAATGACATATTACAATGTGAAAATGCATATTGGGTAGATGGATTAAACTATAATTTGTTAACTGTGGCTCAGCTGAACAATTCAGGCCACTGACTGGATTTTGAGAGCAAAAAGGTGAAAATCTTCGATGATGGAGGAAGACTTGTCAGAATTGGTACACAATCTAGAGGTAATCTATTCTATCTTGATATGGATCAGTCTTCTTGTTTATTAATAAAGGATGAAGATGCTTGGTTATGGCACAGAAGGTTATGCCATGTGAACTTTGACAACATGATCAAGATTAGTAGAAAAAAAAGAGTTAGAGGATTTCCTAACTTGACAAAACCTGATCATGCCATGTGCCATGAATGTCAGAAAGGTAAGATGACTAAGTCTAGTTTTAAAAGCAAAGACAATTCAACAAAGAAGATACTTGAGTTGGTTCATACTGACCTATGTGGTCCTATGAGAACTCAGAGCTGTTCTGGTGATAGATATTTTATTCTTTTTGTTGATGATTATACTAGACTAATGACTGTTATGTTCTTGAAAGAGAAATTTGAAGCTTTCAAAATGTTTAAGTGGTATAAAGCTAAGGTAGAGAAAAAAACCGAAAAAGAAATAAAATGTTTAAGATCTGATAAAGGAGGTGAATTTATCTCTGATGAATTTACTAATTTTTGTAATGAGCATGGAATCAAAAGGTAGGTATCTACACCAAGGACACCTCAGCAAAATGACATTGCTGAAAGGAGGAATAGGTCTATAATTGACTGTGCTAGAACATTGATGATACAGAAAAATTTTGCTCAGACATATTGGAGGGAAGTTGTCAGTACAGCTGTGTATGTTCTTAACCGAGTACAACTAAAGAAGGACTCCAACCGAACACCTTATGAACTATGGTTTGGACACAAACCTACCATAAGTTATTTCAAAATTTTTGGAAGTAAATGCTTTATTTTGAAAGATGAGAGAAATAGAAAATTTGATTCTAAAGGAGATGAAGGAATATTTTTGGGATATTCCACTACAAGTAAAGCATATAAATGTTTGAATAAGGCTACAAATAAGCCAGTTGAAAGTACTAATGTTCGTGTTGATGAGTTTGATGACAAGTACACAGAGGAAAGTAAAAAGGAACTGGAAGACTATGGTAGATTCACTTACATTGAACATCTAGAGTATCTACCGACACCGCATATTGTGTCAATCGGTCAGTAGGGAAACAATGTAGGACAACAGACAACACAAACCGAGGAACAAGATGGAGCTACCGAGCAAGAAAATGACCCTAAACAGGATGAACAAGAAAGGAGAAACCAAGTTTTGGCTAGTTTTGTCAAAAGACATCATCCTAAGACACAAATCATTGGAGACAGACATGTTGGAATGCAAACTAGAAGCAAAACAAAACAAGGTACATGTTTAATTTGTGAATTTAAACCTAAAACTGTGAAAGTTGCATTAGAGAATGAAGAATGGGTTAATGCAATGAAGGAAGAAATAGAGCAAATAGAGAAGAACAAAACTTGGTCCTTAGTACCCCGACCAAAAGATAAGAATGTTATCGGTACTAAGTGGATATATAGGAATAAATTGAATGAAAATGGTGAAGTCATAAGAAATAAAGCTAGATTAGTATGCAAGGAATATGCATAGGAAGAAAGCATTGACTATGGTAAAACATTTGCACCTGTTGCTAGATTAGAAGGAGTTAGAATGCTACTTGCATATGTTGCACACAAGAAATTCAAAGTCTATCAAATGGATGTGAAGTCAGCATTTTTGAATGGTATACTTGAAGAAGAGGTCTACATTGAATAACCTGAAGGATTTGTTGATCCCGACCATAAAGACATGGTATGTAGATTACATAAAGCTTTATATGGTTTGAAGCAAGCACCGAGAGCATGGTATGAAAGACTACATACTTACTTGTTAAGTATTGGATTTGTTAGAACAAGTGAAAACAATAATTTGTATGTGAAAGGTGATAATGATGATACTATTATCATTGCTAAAATATTTGTTGATGACATTATTTTTGGAGGCTCAGATCTTGTCTGCAAGACATTTGTTGATGAAATGCAAAAAGAATTTGAAATGTCTATGTTCGGAGGGATTAAGTTCTTTCTTAGATTACAAGTGATTCAGCAAAGTGATAGGATATTCATCACACAATCTAAATACATAAAAGAAGTATTGAAGACATTTGGCATGGAAGATGCTAAACCTATAGGAACACCGATGGCTACTGGATGCAAATTGACAAAGGAGGATGAAACTACAGAGGTAAACTAGACACTCTACCAATCCATGATTGGTAAGTTAATGTATGTAGTTCACAGTAGACCAGATATAGCACATGCTGTGGAAATTGATGCAAGATTTTCTGCTAATCCTAGAGAATCACACATGATAGCTACAAAAAGGATCTTAAAATATTTGAAGAAAATAGAGAATTATGGATTATGGTATCCTAAGGAAGGGAAGTTTGAACTGAAAGTTTACACCTATGCTGATTGGGCTGGAAATGTGGATGATAGAAAAAGCACCACCGGAGGAGCATTTTTCTTTGGTGAAAGACTTGTAACCTAGACAAGTAAAAAGCAGGCTTGTATTTCTCAGTCTACAGCTGAAGCAGAATATGTTGCTACTGTGACTAACTATTCAAACATTGCATATATCAAACAAGTGTTGGAAGGAATGAATGAAGTAATCATAGACCCGGTGATTATATACTGTGACAACACTAGTGCAATTAATATTTCAAAGAATCCTGTGATGCACTCTAAGACAAAGCATATATCTATTAAGTATCATTACTTAAGAGAACAAGTGCAAGAGAAGCAAGTAAAGTTAGAATTTGTTACATCCAAAGAACAACTTGCAGATATTTTTACAAAGCCCCTATCGAAGGACACATTTGAATACTTGAGGACTAGACTTGGGGTCCGTCCCCTGTCTATCGGTCACTAAGGTGATCTGGTTGTTGCATTAGCCTAATTTTATTAGAAGATCATTCATGTTGATGCAGCATAGTTCACACTTTGAATCATGTTCAAGGTTGTGATTAAGTTTGTGAACTTGAACCGATTGGAATATCAGTATTCAGATATACAAAGGAAGACATAATTGTTTGTTTATTTGTTTCTTTGGCATTGCTGTCAAAGGGAGAGATATGCAATATGAAATGAAAAGGGAAGAGATAAACAATAAAAGGGAAGAAATAAACAAGATATGAAAAGGAACAAGCACCAACGAGAATTATCTAAGGGAGAGACAATCTGAATAAGACAGAGTATTGAAGATCAGTTACAGAGATCAGAAGCAGGAACAGGACAACTGAAAAGAACATAACTACAGATTGGTAAAGCTATATTCTCTAATGCTAGTTTAGTAATGTAGTGATTAAACATATTAAGTCTATTTGACTTACAACATTTGTTCACAAAGTTGTAGAATGTATGTTTGGTATGTGTATGGTACATTTCATATTACTTGAGTTGCCATCAATGCCAAAGGGAGAGATTGTTGGACTACAACTGATTTGGAATCTGATTGAAGAATCTGTGATTAAAGATCATCAAGGAGTTGTTGATTAGATATGTAATATGATTAAATCAGTATTATGTTGTCATTTATGTCAACTAGTTTGACAACAATTATCTTGTAAGTTACTATACTGAGACATCTGAAGAAAGGTGAAAGAGATGAAGAACAAAGAAATCTACATGAGGAAAGATGTACATGACAGATGAGGATAAGGAACACATTGAGTAACTTGTTGATGAGTCTATGACTTGATGATATCGACTTTATTATGTTGCATTAATCTGTGATAAAGTATAGAGCTGAAAGACACAAAGTAGTGTTGTTAGTAAATGAAGCATTTCTAGTATACATCGATGGAGTGTAGTGTATACCGATCGCAGTATTAACCAAGCAGTGTTCACCAACGCATTTCTTTGTTAACCGAGTAGAACAGAATGTATTAAATGATTAGTTTAGCCGATAAAATTGATGAGTTGGCAAGAGTATAACATCGAGGTAACAAATAATGTTTGTTACACAGATCGGCCGCTGACAAAATTTAGGGAAGATCTAATGGAGAAGATTGAAATGTGTTATTGACACAAGTACCAAGAAATTTTGAAGTGGCAAAATCTATGAATGTGGTTAAGCGGAAAAATCTGATGGTGGAGAAGAAAATGATTTACTCGTCTATATAAGAGAACAAATTTTCTTTATGAAAATGTCAGAAAGAAGAAGAAGCTGCAGGAGTATCGTGTGAACAAGGTTTTCATGTATTCTGATCATATTGGTTAAGTAATTACCAAGCTATAGAGAGAAATTACCGACGGACAGTAAGTTGATATAGTATTGAATCTGAAGTGAATTATTGATCAGAAGGATTTGTATGGACTAAATATTAATCTGTAATCTGCAATTGAAGTTGTATTAGGGCAGGTCATTTACTGTTACATATTTAACCATTTTATACAGTCAAAATCTCTTAACCGAGTGGACTCTGAAAGTCTTATGATGTATCATTCATAGAATGAACATTTTTATCCTATCAACCCCGTAGTGAATGCTAGTTGGACGATAACTTCTAGTCTAAAATCCTCTAACAAGGTCACACCTGACAGTGTGTTTGTAACCTTTAATAGGGTTGGGTCTTAACCAACCTCACTTCAGAAGAGTGAACAATTTTGGGTTGCCGATCCCAGGTGGTTTTTCCCTTTACAGGGTTTCCACATTAAATCTCTTGTGTTATGTGTTGATTGTGATATTTGTTTGTTATCATACTTTGCATATTACATGTTAGAGTTGATCAGTAAACTGTTACAGTATTAGATTGGTAATCGGTAAAAGCACAGACAATAAGAAGTTTTATTGTTTACCGATGAGTAGAAATTGAAGAAATTGTTTTGAATTATACATTTTGAATTGGGACACTGGATAACTAATTCACCCCCCTCTCAGTTATTCTAACACCCTTCCACAATGACCTTTTAATAGCTAGAATAATTGTTTCATGTGAAGTATGGAATTTAATTATGTGGATTTTGGATACTTAATTAAGAAGATTATGATTAATATGATCATGTTTTCATTTATGTGGAATGTTCTCACAAGGTATTTTATTCATAGATGGATAATGTTTTACAATGCTATAAATGATTAATTGCTTGTAAGATAATGATGATGAAGATGACTAATCCTTCCTTGTTAGTGGATGCATGAGAAGATCAATCCCACAAGCAGGGAAAGAGTATCATCAGAGTGAGTGGATGTGAAAGGTGAAAAATGTCATTCAAGCAGGAATCCATAGCTAAGTATATATTCATTGGGTTAGGGTTGTAAACTTTAGTCTCCTTGGTCATGGTGGGTTGGTTGCCATTTAATTATCCTTGATATATCATTGAATTAATAATACATTGATAATTACTATATTCTTGAGATCTCACCTTGTTGATTTAAATGGAACAACCTCCTAATTATATCATTGTATATGTATATGTATATTTGTATAATTGTACACACACACACACACACACACACACACATGTCTAGACCTTATCGTCCTTATAATTTAAAGAAATAAATATGATTTCAATTTGATTTATATCATTTGGCTATAGTTTGAAATGATCTAGTCGACCCAATAAGTAATTGAATCTAATTTATGGCATCTTACTTTCAAATCAATATTGGTCATTGGTAGTGTTATATATGAATATATTGATAAAATGAGGTGATTGAATAAACTAATAGATGAATGTCAATTTTGATAGATAACATTTATTTATTTAATGTGTTTCTTTGGGAATCTGATGAATTTCTTTATGGGGTTATCATCTTTAAACAAAGAACTCTTTCTTCCATTCTTGGCGCTATTCCTCGTATATGTGGCATGCCATCTAGAATCTAGAAGACTATTTATTGGGAATGGATGGGCCTATTAAAAAATGATTCGTATGTTTTAAAGAAAATGTCTTTTAGGGAATGGAGGAAAAATAAACTCGTCAAGTGGTTTTGAATTCAAAAGGAATGGAGGGGTTGCATTATTGTTTTTGATGTCACTTCTAAATCAAAAATCAATTCTAAATCTTGAAAACCCAAAGGTGAATCGAAAAACAATTCTAAATCTTGAAAACCTAAAGGTTTAAAAAACACCAAAACTTTAATCCTCCAAAAATTTTCCAAGAAAGCTTTCTTCAAAACCTGATTGAATTAATTCTTCAAATGGTTTCCTAGCTCTCTTATATAGAAAACTTAGATACCAGAGTTGAAAGAATGCAACTCCAAAAACAAGACGAACTCAACTTTAAAATTAATAAAAGAATTACTTAACTCAAAATTCTAAAAATAAGAACTCAACTCCAACATTATTTTTATCAACTTTAATTTATTAAAAGAATTATTTATTTAATTTTCCTCAACTTTAAGTCACTTTAACTCAACTTGATTTCAAAAGGTTAAGTTCTACTTTTATAATATAGTGTTTTTTTATGTTGCATTATATAATTTTAATTTATTTAAAATATACAACTCAACTAATAACCACTTAACTCAAATTGCACATTTAAATTTAATTTTTATTTAATAATTATTAAATTTCTCAATTAATTAATTTTTACTTTGCAATTAAATTATTTATTAAATATAGGTAATTAATTAATTAATATTATATTTAATATTTTAATGTATCATAAAGTGTAATTATTTAATCTCATTTAATTAATTTTAATTAATTTCTCAATCCATTTTAACACCAAAACTATATCAAACCACATGACATGCAACTATGAAGCAAAACTGACTAAACCAAAATCCAACACTCAAGCCTAAAGGAAGGGCTCACAAATTTACGTCACCTTGAAGAATCTGGATAGATAGAAAATTATGTACTTGTCCACTATTTCATGACAATTAATAGCTTAGGTTGGGATTGGACATGTATGTTATCTCCCCTCTCTTACCATTGAGATATTGCAATAGGGCACGCTCATCCTGTCAATTCAGGGAAGTTGATGCCCAATACCTGAAATCCTGCATAAAAGATGAGCATGTATATACATGTATAAATATATAATAGACAATGGCAGGGATTGGTCGATCGTATAGATCTTGCAAGCAAGTAACTATGACTCGTCCCTCAACCACATCAGGCACATCAAACAAAAATATAAAACATACACGTCAACCATACACATGCAAGTATGGGGTTAGTAAAACCATAAACATAAATATACATAATATCAAATCTATCTAAATATTTAATACACATATGAAAAGTGGCCTAAAAGAATCTATCCAATTAAATTGAAAAGCAAACTATGAGAGGGGTATTACACCAACTCTCGTTTGATTGCACAATGTCTTTTATGTCTCTTATTTAAAGAAATACATCAAAAAAATTGAGCACATATTTGACTGGAACTCCTTTTAGGTGGAGGATCCAAGGGTGATCATAATTGTGCCACTCAATGTGCTCGAGGTATGTAAGATCCTCTTATGTAACCATGATATTACTCAATGTGGAAAGGTACAAAGAGAACAATGCTACCTAGAAGGATTATGATGAGATCCTCTAGTAAATTTCCTAACTTGTTTTAAAAATGTTTGATTATGTGTGAACCTCTATTTTTTATTGTTATTTATTATTTTAAAACAATGGTGAATATAAATTATTGAGGATGATGATTTACAAGAAGGGGGGATGCTACATCCCTTCCATCATGATCTTTTAATAGCTAGAATAATTGTTTCATGTGAAGCATGAAATTAGTTATGTGAATTTTGGATATTTAATTAAGAAGATTATGATTAATATGATCACATTTTCATTTATGTGGAATTCTCTCATATGGTATTTTATTCACAGATGGATAATGTTTTACAATTCTATTAATGATTTATTACTTATAAGATAATGACGATGAAGATGACTAATCCTTCCTTGTTAGTGGATGCACGAGAAGATCAATCCCACAAGCAGGGAAAGAGTATCATCAAATGGAGTGGATGTGAAAGGTAAAAAATGTCATTCGATCAGGAATCCATAGCTAAGTATATATTCATTGGGTTAAGGTTGTAAGCCTTAGTCTCCTTGGTCATGGTGGGTTGGTTGCCATTTAATTATTCTTGATTAATCATTAAATTAATTAAACATTGTTAATTACTATATTCTTGAGATCTCACCTTGTTAATTTAAATGGAACAACCTCCTAATTATCTCATTATATATGTGTGTGTGTGTGTGTGTGTGTGTGTATCTTATCGTCCCTATAATTTAAAGAAAGAAATATGATTTCAATTTAATTTATATCATTTGGCTATAGTTTGAAATGATCTAGTCAGCCCAATAAGTAATTGAATCTATTTTTTGGCATATAACTTTCGAATCAATATTGGTCATTGGTAGTTTTATATATGAATATATTGATAAAATGAGGTGATTGAATAAATTAATGGATGAATATTGATTGTGATAGATAATGTTAATTTATTTAATGTGTTTCTTTGGAAATCTAGCGAATTTCTTTTTGATAACATCTTTAAATGAAGAACTCCTTCTTCCATTCTTGGCGACATTCCTCCTATATGTGGCATGTCATCTGGAATCTTGAAGACTATTTATTGGGAATAGATGGGTCTATTCGAGAATGATTCGTTTGTTTTAAAGAAAATGTCTTTTAGGGCCCGTTTGGGTGCTGGAATATGACTGGATATTTCAGAATTAGATTTCCGGATAATGTCAATTCCATGTTTGTGTCCATCCAAAAAATTGGAATTGGAATTTTTAAATTCCAATTTTGCCCTCAAAATGGGCATTTCATCTTCCACTCAAATAGGTGGAATTGGAATTTTGAATTCCAATTCCAATTTTTATAAAACCAAATTTAATATTTTGTGGGATCCATGACTATAAGGATGTCTATTATATTGCTATAAGGATGTATATATATACATGTGTGTATATATACATGTGAATATATACATATATATATATATATATGTGTGTGTGTGTGTGTGTGTGTGTGTATACATACATGTGTATATGTATGTATATATACACAAATGTGTGTGTATGTATATACACACATGTATGTGTATATATACACATGTGTGTGTATATAAATACATGTGTGTGTATATGTGTGTATGTATGTGTATACACACACATGTATGTATACATGTGTATATATACACACATGTATACACATACACACACATGTGTGTATGTGTAAATATACACATGTGTGCATATGTGTAAATATACACATGTGTGCATATGTGTAAATATACACATGTGTGCATATGTGTATATATACACACCATATTTAAAGAAATTAAAATAAAGAATTAAAATTCCTTATGCACCTTCTTATTCATGTTCCGGGTGAACCAAACGGGTCACCCCATATTCCAGAAATCATTTTTAGGATTTGTATCTTCCAAAATTACAACATCTTCCAGAATTGACTGGAATTGGCATTTGGTATTCCAACACCCAAACAAGCCCTTAGAGAATTGAGGAAAAACAAACTCGTCAAATGGTTTTGAATTCAAAAAGAATGGAGGGGTTGCATTATTGTTTTTGATGTCACTTAAACAAACAAAAATTCTTAGTCTTTCCAAGGAATCACATACTCATTAACTAGCTCTATTATTTTCTTGAGGGGGAGCTCAATCTTTAGGATAAGGAGAATACTTTTTGGGCTATTTTGGGAAATGGAAGAACCAAGGAAAGATTCCTCTATGAAGGAAAACCATATATATTGATGATGGTTCTTCTTTGAGTCCATTTTAGAATGGGGTGGAGATGGGTTTCATGGAGTATCACCTTCCATTTGCTGATGAACAAGTAGGGAAGAGCCTTCAATATCACAGACTAAATCAGACATGTATTCTCTTCATAATCACAATTTCTAGAGGGATATCATCTTCATGTACGTTTTTCATAACATTTGTTCAATCTTTATTATAGGAATTGATCTTTCCTCAATGTGTACCAATCAAAACAAGAGCTTAGATGTAAGTAATAAATAATACTACTATATTTTCAAAAATAAATTATCTATTCATTTTGAAAGAATATTTGATTTATATGCATAGATTGGATTAATTGTTATATATGTATTCAATCGGAATGGAATCTCCATGCAATCTAGTGCATATTGATTTTGATATCTTTATTATTATTATATTTAGAGTTTTCTAATCAACTAGATTTAAGGATTATATGATAATTAAATCTTCTCTTTAGAGGAAACCTCTTGGGGGGTGGTAATGTAACTCTTCTCGCTACACGATAGAAAGGAGTTAGAATTCTAATTGATCCTCCCATTCTTGAATCATTGACTCATTCATGATTCATTTGTTACTAGCAACTTGAAGCGTTCTACTTATTTATTTTTTATCCATTATCAAGGAAGGATCATCACAAATTTTGATATAGCACTCATTTGGGATCACTTCACTAGCATACAACCACGCAATAGTCTAGAATAAACGTCAAGTTTCTTCGGGCATGACTTCCTTCTAATTAGTATGCCACATCATATAGATACAATGTGTGTTGTTAATCTAGTATGGAAATCATCAGTAATATATTTACCTCATAGTGAAATATATGCATATTTAAACTCCTTTTATGCTACAAGTATATTTTTCCTCAAAGTCTTGTTTGACAAGGAGTGGAGAGTGTTGGTTTGTGAAACCTAATGAAATTTATTATCAAGATAAATCATGATCAGCCTAGGGGCCTAGGTATGTGATCACATTGTTAGGTGGCATAACTTCTATTAGGATAGTGAGTCCACAAGGTCCTAGAGACCCAATTTAAGAAGTCAAAAGGACTCTTAAATGATTTTGGTGGTGAAAATGACAGAATGAAGTACAATGCTTGCATCTTTGATGCAGGAGCATCCTGGGTGTAAGAGCAATCTTGCATCATCCAAAAATATTTCTATTTTTGTATTCAATAAAGGCTATCTTGTGCAGAGCTGCTATTTATGGAAACTTGCTATTTTTAGTAAGTTGGCCTTACGATCTCGGAATGTTCTAATTTTACATGTGGAGGTTCATCTCAGTCATATCAACCTGCTAGCAAAGTTTCATGGCTAGATCAGGTGTAGTTTTGAAGATATTGAAGATTTCTGATATTGGTAGCAGGGTACAGAAACTTTGAACTCAATTTTGAAGGCTTTAAAGGCCCCGGATGAGGTCAAAAAATTGGGTGATGGGTGCTTTATGTGGGTCAAGCCTATAGAGCACTTCGTGGCATTTCTGAAATAGGGTTATAATAGTCAATCGGGTCAACTGGTGATGACTTATGGTCTGCAGAAGTCAGGCCACCTGAAATGGCAGAAAATAATTTTCCTTCAAAATTTATGTTCGGGTTTCAAAAGTTATTTTGAGCCAACTTTGATGTAATAAATTAAAAAATAAAATAATTCTAAGTTGGGTTGGCCCTTAGGGTTAAATTTCTGGAACCTTCTCGGGCGGTGGAAATTGCCTATATAAAGAAGGCCCGTAGTATTGTCTAGGGCAGTTCTGGTAGTAGATCTGGGTATTGATTCGAAGATTTTTCCTACAGAATATTGTAAGGGAATGCCCATGTTGCTTTGCATATTGTAATTCTAAAAGTTTGTAATTCCACATTTGTGGAGATAATAAGAAGCCAATTTTCTGTTCTTGCATATTATTGTTGTTGTTTCTCTATTTATGTTATGTGTTTGTGGTACTAAGGGGAGCACCCTTCATCAAGTGTTGGGTGACGGGCGCTTTGCACTGGTCAAACCTGCAGAGCGCTTCGTGGCATTTCTGAAATGGGGTTATAATAGTCAATCGAATCAACTGGTGATGACTTATGGTCTCCGGAAGTCAGGCCACCTGAAATGGCAGAAAATAATTTTCCTTCAAAATTTTTGTTCAGGTTTCAAAAGTTATTTTGAGCCGACTTTGATGTAATAAATTGAAAAATAAAATAATTCTAAGTAGGGTCGGCCCTCAGGGTTAAATTTCTGGAACCTTCTCAGGCGGTGGAAATTGCCTATATAAAGAAGGCCCGTAGTGTTGTCTAGGGCAATTCTGGGTAGTAGATCTGGGTATTGATTCGAGGATTTTTCCTACAGAATATTGTAAGGGAATGCCCATGTGGTTTTGCATATTGTAATTCTGAAAGTTTATAATTCCACATTTGTGGAGATAATAAGAAGCCAATTTTCTGTTCTTGCATATTATTGTTGTTGTTTCTCTATTTATGTTATGTGTTTGTGGTACTAAGGGGAGCACCCTTCATCAAATGTTGGGTGATGGGCGCTTTGCGCTGGTCAAGCCTGTAGAGCGCTTCGTGGCGTTTCTGAAATGGGGTTATAATAGTCAATCAGGTTAACTGGTGATGACTTATGGTCTCCGGAAGTCAGGCCACCTGAAATGGCAGAAAATAATTTTCCTTCAAAATTTCTGTTCGGGTTTCAAAAGTTATTTTGAGCCGACTTTGATGTAATAAATTGAAAAATAAAATAATTCTAAGTTGGGTCGGCCCTTAGGGTTAAATTTTTAGAACATTCTCGGGCAGTGGAAATTGCCTATATAAAGAAGGCCCTTAGTGTTGTCTAGGGCAGTTCTGGGTAGTAGATCTGGGTATTGATTCGAGGATTTTTCCTACAAAATATTGTAAGGGAATGCCCATGTGGCTTTGCATATTGTAATTTTGAAAGTTTGTAATTCCACATTTGTGGAGATAATAAGAAGCCAATTTTCTGTTCTTGCATATTATTGTTGTTGTTTCTCTATTTATGTTATGTGTTTGTGGTACTAAGGGGAGCACCCTTCATCAAGTGTTGGGTGACGGGCGCTTTGCGCTGGTCAAGCCTGTAGAGCGCTTCGTGGCATTTTTGAAATTGGGTTATAATAGTCAATCGGGTCAACTGGTGATGACTTATGGTCTCCGAAAGTCAAACCACCTGAAATGGTAGAAAATAATTTTCCTTCAAAATTTCTGTTCGGGTTTCAAAAGTTATTTTGAGCCAACTTTGATATAATAAATTGAAAAATAAAATAATTCTAAGTTGGGTCGGCCCTTAGGGTTAAATTTCTGGAACCTTCTCGGGCGGTGGAAATTGCCTATATAAAGAAGGCCCATAGTGTTGTCTAGGGTAGTTCTGGGTAGTAGATCTGGGTATTGATTCGAGAATTTTTTCTACAGAATATTGTAAGGGAATGCCCATGTGGGTTTGCATATTGTAATTCTGAAAGTTTATAATTTCACATTTGTGGAGATAATAAGAAGCCAATTTTCTGTTCTTGCATATTATTGTTGTTGTTTCTCTATTTATGTTATGTGTTTGTGGTACTAAGGGGAGCACCCATCATCAAGTGTTGGGTGACGGGCACTTTGCGCTGGTCAAGCCTATAGAGCGCTTCGTGGCATTTTCAAAATGGGGTTATAATAGTCAATCGGGTCAACTGGTGATGACTTATGGTTTGCGGAAGTCAAGCCACTTGAAATGGCAGAAAATAATTTTCCTTCAAAATTTTTGTTCGGGTTTCAAAAGTTATTTTGAGCTGACTTTGATGTAATAAATTGAAAAATAAAATAATTCTAAGTTGGGTCGGCCCTTAGGGTTAAATTTCTGGAACCTTCTCGGGCGGTGGAAATTGTCTATATAAAGAAGGCCCGTAGTGTTGTCTAGGGCAGTTCTGGGTAGTAGATCTGGGTATTGATTCAAGAATTTTTCCTACAGAATATTGTAAGGGAATGCCCATGTGGGTTTGCATATTGTAATTCTGAAAGTTTGTAATTCCACATTTGTTGAGATAATAAGAAGCCAATTTTCTGTTCTTGCATATTATTGTTGTTGTTTCTCTATTTATGTTATGTGTTTGTGGTACTAAGGGGAGCACCCTTCATCAAGTGTTGGGTGACGGGCGCTTTGCACTGGTCAAGCCTGTAGAGCGCTTCGTGACGTTTCTGAAATAGGGTTATAATAGTCAATCAGGTTAACTGGTGATGACTTATGGTCTGCGGAAGTCAGGCCACCTGAAATGGCAGAAAATAATTTTTCTTCAAAATTTCTATTCGGGTTTCAAAAGTTATTTTGAGCCGACTTTGATGTAATAAATTGAAAAATAAAATAATTCTAAGTTGGGTCGGCCCTTAGGGTTAAATTTCTGGAACATTCTCGGGCAGTGAAAATTGCCTATATAAAGAAGGCCCTTAGTGTTGTCTAGGGCAGTTCTGGGTAGTAGATCTGGGTATTGATTCGAGGATTTTTCCTACAGAATATTGTAAGGGAATGCCCATGTGGCTTTGCATATTGTAATTTTGAAAGTTTGTAATTCCACATTTGTGGAGATAATAAGAAGCCAATTTTCTATTCTTGCATATTATTGTTGTTGTTTCTCTATTTATGTTATGTGTTTGTGGTACTAAGGGGAGCACCCTTCATCAAGTGTTGGGTGACGGGCGCTTTGCGCTGGTCAAGCCTATAGAGCGCTTCGTGGCATTTTTGAAATTGGGTTATAATAGTCAATCGGGTCAACTGGTGATGACTTATGGTCTGCGGAAGTCAGGCCACCTGAAATGGTAGAAAATAATTTTCTTTCAAAATTTTTGTTCGGGTTTCAAAAGTTATTTTGAGCCGACTTTGATGTAATAAATTAAAAAATAAAATAATTCTAAGTTGGGTCGGCCCTTAGGGTTAAATTTTTAGAACATTCTCGGGTAGTGGAAATTGCCTATATAAAGAAGGCCCTTAGTGTTGTCTAGGGCAGTTCTGGGTAGTAGATCTGGGTATTGATTCGAGGATTTTTCCTACAGAATATTGTAAGGGAATGCCCATGTGGCTTTGCATATTGTAATTCTGAAAGTTTGTAATTCCACATTTGTGGAGATAATAAGAAGCCAATTTTCTGTTCTTGCATATTATTGTTGTTGTTTCTCTATTTATGTTATGTGTTTGTGGTACTAAGGGGAGCACCCTTCATCAAGTGTTGGGTGACAGGCGCTTTGCGCTGGTCAAGCCTGTAGAGCGCTTCATGACGTTTCCGAAATGGGGTTATAATAGTCAATCGGGTCAACTGGTGATGACTTATGGTCTCCGGAAGTCAGGCCACCTGAAATGGCAAAAAATAATTTTCCTTCAAAATTTCTGTTCGGGTTTCAAAAGTTATTTTGAGCCGACTTTGATGTAATAAATTGAAAAATAAAATAATTCTAAGTTGGGTCAGCCCTTAGGGTTAAATTTCTGGAACCTTCTCGGACGGTGGAAATTGCCTATATAAAGAAGGCCCGTAGTGTTGTCTAGGGCAGTTCTGGGTAGTAGATCTGGGTATTGATTCGAGGATTTTTCCTACAGAATATTGTAAGGGAATGCCCATGTGGCTTTGCATATTGTAATTCTGAAAGTTTGTAATTCCACATTTGTGGAGATAATAAGAAGCCAATTTTCTGTTCTTGCATATTATTGTTGTTGTTTCTCTATTTATGTTATGTGTTTGTGGTACTAAGGGGAGCACCCTTCATCAATCTTTAAAACCTTGGCCAAGGTGGAACTATGCTATGGGTAGTATTCGTCAATAACTAGAACCAATAGGGAAATGTCTATCTAGAAAGATCACTCTAGTAGGTGAAGATGTTTATAGGTTGACTAACTATGACAATTGTGGATTCTGCACCAAATCTTGGATTGCATGAACATTGAAACCAATGTCCACAAAACTTGGAAAGGGTCGGGCCACTTCTACATGAGACCATTTAGGTCGAGATCATAAGGTCAATGGTTGGGTGGTAAAAGACAAATTGATTATACTATTTTTTCCCTTAAGAGATTAGGAGCTCAAAGTAAGGACAACACAATATTGAACCATCAGGCTTATCACATTTTATATTTATGCTTTGACAACTATTTCAATTAATGCTTTCTTTTATCCAGTAATTAAGAAATGGGAAAATTAGTTAATTTTCACTTCACGTGAAATCATTTGTTGCAATCTTTCTTTTGACATTAGAGGAATATAAATTATTAATTAAATTGGCTTTGATTTTGAGTTAGTGATATCTTCTTTCAATTAGTTAACAAACTTCTTTCGTTCATATTCATAGGAAAAGGAAAACAATTAGTTCTATTATAGAAGTTAAGAAAAAGAATTTCTTTTACTTCCCTTGAATTGGTCATTATTTGATTAAATAATTAGACTGTTAGATTTAGTATGTTATATTTGGTTTTAGAGCTACTAAGTTCAACACTAGACCTTTGAGGTCACTACCCTGCTACTTGAAAAGTCAGAACCAACTTGTCAATGTTCCACATGATGTGGAACTGATGAGATTCATGAATAAAGGTCCATGACCCTAGGGTCATTCATTATGGATGACACAAATCATGCAAAATAAATCTTGCTGATTATTCACATTAGGTGAATAGTCATTAATTGAAACTACTAGATGATTTTGGACTGAGTGGTACAAGAAGCCTTCAATCTATAAGTAGTTGAACACTTCTATAAACTAGACTAACTTCCAAATTTAAAACGCAATTGAGAAAGTCTTAGAGGTATGGAAAAAAAATGAGGTGAGGAATACCATTAGTTCCATCACAAAGCATTATCTCTTAAAAAATTAGGACAAGAAGAGCCCAGTGCTAATGTTAATAGTGAATCTAAGGAAGAGATCGGTTATTGGTTTGAGTAACTTAGTAACTCAGTGAACATAAACTTGATTATGTGTAAATAAGAAACCCTAGAACCAAACAAACTTAGACTCCAAATTCTAAAATAATTGTTTTAAGATTAAATTAAAACCTAGAAAGAAGACAAGATCATAACTTTCATAGTGAGCATTGAGGAGAGTGCTTAGATATTCTCGCTCAAACTAAATTGAGAAATCGGGTGATTGGTAAAGAAAAGTGTTGGAACGAAAATAACTTATCTTAAGAACATTTTATTTCAAAAGTAAAGAGGACACACTTGTTCCATACACTTGTGAAAACAAGTATGCCTACACGCACATGCGCTGACGTTAGTGGGCCCCATTTCTTTGGATTTTTTTAATTACCCTCCAAAATTAGCAGGCTCGCTAAAATAAGTAGAGCATCACCAGATTCTAGAATATTTGGCCAAGATTCTATAAGAATATTCTAAGAAAGTGCATATAATATTCTTAAAAGAGGAAGAACATTTTGGTTGGAAGAATATTTTGGCTACCGTGATAGTCATCATTTTTTTCACATAGTTTTTGTTGACCAAGTTGACCCTCCAAGCCATAAAGAGTAGTTGGTTTTTTGCTCATAGAGCATACAATATCAAAATAATGAAAACAAGATATTGATGGAAAGCTAATTTTGATGTTGATATATCTAGCATTTTAGATTCTTCACCATTTTTTTTTTACTAGGCCTTCAAAGTTAAGTTTCTTCTTTAAGATTATGGAGCTATAATGTGAGCGATTGAATTATATTTTTCAACTTCTACACATTCTTGGAAAGCTCTTGGTATCCTCTATACAAATCTTAGGTCCTTATCTATAATTTTTTTAAGTACTCAAAGATGTCAATCTCATCTTTTTGGGCTCTTTATTGGAAAATATGCAAATCAATTGATGTTTTTGAGATTTAAGTGGAATTTTTGGGCATAGAGAGGATCTATATTATTTTTTATAATTAAAAGAAGAAAAAATAGGGTGTTGTCCTTTACACCAGCCCTAAGGAAAAAACAAAAACTAAATACAACGAGGTCTAAACAAACCATTAACAAAAAAACTAGCAACACAAAAAGTAATCCACATCATGAGAACAAATCATTGAAAAATAACTATCCAAGTGATACTTTAAGTAGCTACCCACCACTAGGGGGAGGTTGTGGAACCACCTTCTCAAGACAATCAACACTAGGAACGAAGTTCTAGCAATGTTATGCCTCCACAGCCAAAGGTTGGAGAAGATAAGGAGCAGTTGTCATAGGAGGGTCCACCCAACCAGAGGGAACCATGCTAGCAGCAAGAGGTGGAGTCTAGTCCATAGGGTCTGTTGAAACATTTGGAGCATCACCCTAGGGAAAGTCATCATTATCCTATGAAGAATTATTAAAGGAAGAATCAAGGGCATGGATGGTCAAATGATCATCATTTTCATCCTCACACCAAGTGGTAGTACCTTTATAGTGGAAGAGAGAACAATCAGCAACCAAATGACTAGTAGAAAAGCATTGTCGACATCGAAAGGGAAGACCCTCATGTACTAGATTCGAAGGTTATTTTTTCTCCACTTTTATCGGTTTAATTTGCCCCAAATTATTCAATAGAAGTTTGGGGACACACCCCCAAGACAAGGTCAAGGGGCAGCGTCCCTGGTGCACTCCCTGTTGCGATATAGGACAGGATTGAGGGGTAGCTCCCTTGCGGAGGTTTTCTGGGGCAGCACCCCTAAAAGCTCAAGCAAATGTTATTACTTTACAAAGGTGTCGAGAGTTAATTTTCTATTGGATGACATATTCTAACCCTATTTTTGTAATCGACATAAGTCTTGATATATCACAGACTAAATCAGGCTTGTATTCTCTTCATATTCACAGACTACATTAGACATGTATTCTCTTTAATATCACAGACTAAATTAGGCATGCATTCTCTTCATATTCACAATTTCTATAGAGGGATATCATCTTCAAGTACATTGTTCATAACATTTGTTCAATATTTTTTTTTATAGGAATTGATCTTCCCTCAATGTTTACCAATCAAAGCAAGAGATTATATGCAAGCAATAAATAATACTACTATTTTTTTTGAAATAAGTTATCTATTCATATTGAAAGAATATTTGATTTGTATGCATAGATTGGATTACTTGTTATCTATGTATTCAATCGGAATGGAATCTCCATTCAATCTAGTGCATATTGATCTTGATATCTTTATTATTATTATATTTAGATTTTTCTAATCAACTAAATTAAGGATTATATGATAATTAAATATTTTCTTCATAGGAAACCTCTTGGGGGGTGGTAATGTAACTCTTCTTGCCACACGATAGCAAGGAGTTACGATTCTAATTAAGCCTCCCATTCTTTAATCATTGACTCATTCATGATTCATTTGTTACTAGCAACTTGAAGCATTCTACTTATTTATTTGTTATCCATTATCAAGGGAAGATAATCACAAATTTTGATATAGTACTCATTTGGGATCACTTCACTAGCATACAATCATGCAGTAGTCTAGAATCAACCTCAAGTTTCTTCAAGCATGACTTCCTTCTAATTACTATGCCACATCATGTAAATACAATGCGTGTTGTTAATCTAGGATGGAAATCATTAGTATTTTATTTACCACACAGTGAAATATATGCATATTTAAACTCCTTTTATGTTACAAGTATATTTGTCCTTAAAGCCTTGTTTGACAAGGAGTGGAGAGTGTTGGTTTGTGAACCCTAACAAAATCATTATCAAGATTAATCATGATCAACCTAGGGGCCTAGGTATGTGATCACATTGTTAGGTGACATAATTTCCATTAGGATAGTGAGTCTGCGAGGTCCTAGAGACCTAATTTAAGAAGTCAAAAGGACTCTTAAACAAGTTTGGTGGTGAAAATGACAGAATGAAGTACAATGCTTATATCTTTAAAACCTTGGCAAAGGTGGAACTATGCTATGGGTAGTATTCATCAATCACTAGAACCAATAGGGAAATGTCTATCTAGAAAGATCACTCTAGTAGGCAAAGATGTCTATAGGTTGACTAACTATGACAATTGTGGATTTTGCACCAAATCTTGGATTGCATGAACATTGAAACTAGTGTCCACAACCCTTGAAAAGGGTTGGGCCACTTTGACAATAGACCATTTGGGTCAAGATCATAAGGTCAATGGTTGGGAGGTAAAAGACATTAATTATACTATTTTTTTCCTTGAGAGATTAGGAGCTCAAATTAAGGACACCACAATATTGAACCATCAGACTTATCACATTTTATATTTATGCTTTGACATTTATTTCAATTAATGCTTTCTTTTATTCTGTAATTAAGAAATGGAAAAAATTGTTAATTTCCACTTCATGTGAAATCATTTGTTGCAATCTTTCTTTTGACATTAGAGGAATGTAAATTATTAATTAATTTGGCTTTTATTTGAAGTTAGTGATATCTTCTTTCAATTAGTTAACAAACTTCTTTCGTTCATATTCAAGGAAAAGGAAAACAATTAGTTCTATTATAGAAGTTTTAAATTTTTTTTTTCTTTTACTTCCCTTGAATTGTTCATTTTTTTATTAAATAATAAGAATGTTAGATTTGCCATGTTACATTTGGTTTTAGAGCTACTAGGTTCAACATTGGACCCTGGAGGTCACTACCATGCTACTTGAAAAGTCAGAACCAACTCATCAGTGTTCCACATGATGTGGAACCAATGTGATTCATGGATGAAGGTCCATGACCCCTAGGGTCATTCATATGGATGACAAAAATCATGCAAAAACAAATCTTGCCAATTATTCACATTAGGTGAATAGTCGTTTGTTAAATTTGGATCAAGAATGTATGGCTTTTAAATTTTTCCTATATTAACTCAATATGTGTGATATATATAATCACAATATCTATATATATTATAGATATATTAATAAATATATCTAATTATATTGTATTAATATTCTGCATATATATCTAATTGTATTATATTAATATTCTATAGATGTGAAAGAGACTTGTATATACTTCGTACTTGGTGCTGTACATACACTTATTAATTTCCTTTACCGTATTTCATTGACTGCTCAAACGAAGGTAGTAACTTTGTTTGCAGTCACACTTAATCTAAATGTATTGCCTACTGTAATATCTATTTTTTGTATATTACACTTATGTCACACTAATGATATATATATATATATATATTATATATATATATATATATACATACAATCGAGCATGTATGAGAGATCATGTCCTATGATAGACATGATTCCTCAAGGAGTCACGCCTATCATAGGCATGGCTCTTCATTCCCATCCTTACCTCCAAACTTGTCTATCAAGATTGACTAAAGACAAGCCAACATAATACCAACCAATAACATTTAGAATATTAACATTATGAAGTCGATATTAATTTCTTTAGTCATAAGTTGATTATATATATCAATCAATTATATGGATATAACATGCTATTTGATTCAACCAATATTAATCGATATATAAGATTAATATTATTTATTTATCAATTATAATATATATTGTATATTTATATTGATATATATATATATAATATTATCATTATTATTATATATTATAATATGCATATATAATTCAGAATAATATTGTCTTATATTGTTTTTATTTGAATAATAATATTGTCAATTTATGATGTTTATTTAATTCAATATATTAAATATATATATATATATATAGATATATATATATCTATATATACATATATATATATATCTATATATATATATATATATACTATCTATATATATATATATATATATATCTATATATCTATATATACATATATATATCT
>BSBK01011612.1:2500-22500 GCA_027943335.1 Chamaecyparis obtusa
ATTAGGGTTCCTTCTTTGTCAGTCAACCTTTGGGTCAAAAACCCAGATCCAACGCACCCGGTTGGGCATGGTTGTAGTTAGTGCCTTGTGACCACTTGAATTCATTTGGTTTGTTTACTCATTTTATTTATTTCTCCTTCTTGGTATGATTCTTAGTTAATCTTTCTATGTTGTGTTTCAGGAGTTTGGCTTGACTTTCCTTGTTGACTTTGGTTAACCTTGTTTGATCTTATGGTTTTCTCGATATGTTTCATAGATGATTTGTATGGCCTCTTTGGATGATTAGATTTATTTTGAGGCATGTGATTTTATTCTACCTCAGTGTTATATCCTATAGCAATTATAAATAGGTAATAATATTGTGATCTATTACTTCATAATCTTATAGATTATAGTGTTTGGTATTTGGCATGTATCTATATAAATATAAATATATATATATATATATATGGAAATATATATATGGGTGCACACATATATGTATTTATATATATATAATTTATATGTGATTATATGTTAATTATTATAGATATTGTTGATGGTGTATATTTTGGGATTAATGTAAAGTATAATATTATTAATAATTAAATATTAAATAATGCGAGGTATATTATTCTCAATTGTTAATTATTAATAATGAGGATAGGTTATATATATAGATATTGATGTAATTAATGATGGCATATGCATATATGTTAGGATAATATTACATATGTGTATGAATGAATACAAATAATCTTTTATTGTATATTTGAGTAATATAGTTGTATGATATTAAGTTATTTTATAATACCCTTTAGTTAAGAGTTAGTTGGGAGTTGGTTACTTTTCCTCTCAACCTTTGGAAATCTATTTATATGCACTACTTTCTCATTTGAAGAGGGGGGATTTTGGGGCTGAAGCATTGAGGAGAGGATGGCCTTAATTTTCATGGTGATTTTGGAGAGAAAACTTGGAGATGTGAGGGAGATTTTGTAAGCATATGTCTTTAAGAATTTTTGGTTATCTTTGCTTTTGGGAGAGAGACATTTTTGTGAGAATTTCAATAGTTGAGAGAGGGATTCTTTGCTGTGGAATTATTTCTTTATTTCATGGAGATTTCTGAAAGTGGATAGGGTTTGAAGGATGCATCTCAAGTTTGGATTTGTCTTCTCTTTTGTTTCCTTCCTTCTTCGATTCAACCTTCGTAGGACATGAGGTATGGATTGAATATGTTAGTTACTTTATGTCTCTGATAGATTATGGATCTATTTATATATTATAATTATTTATTATATCTATACTTTTAATTTCTATGGTTATTTTAAAGTTTTGAGTTTTTGTTTGTAAGAATTGGCATGTGTTTTCCTAGGGTTTTTAGCAACCCATTTTTGAAGATCTATTATTATAATAATTTAAATTGAATCCAAGGTTTTACTAAATTGATTTTCTGGAAGTAAAATTCATAGATCTCAAATGGGTATCTTTCTGATTTTATTTTTAGGGTCGAATCAATGCTTTATTTTTGACATTTTGGCAGACTATGCCTGTCCATTCTCGATTCCGAATTTTCTGTCAAATGTATTCGTATGATACAGGCTGATATGATTATATAAAAGTCTAAATTTGATATAAAAGATTCTCCTAAGTCTTATCTTTCATTTCCAATTGGTTTGGAGAATTTTTATTATGTTTTGTGAAAATTACAACCGTTTTAGTGAAGACAGGTCTGAACCCTAACCAGAATTTTCTGTTTTAAACCAGAAGTCATAACTTTCTTTCCCACCGTTGGATCTTCCTAAAAATCAAATTGAGAGTCCATAATTATGTTATATAAATCTCCACCAAAGAGATTTCCTTTATTATTAGTTTTGTGGAAGATATGGATGACTGTTCTATGATGACTATTCTTTGCATTTAATCCTTGCTTGAAATAATTCAGTTTAAGAACATCATTAAGTTTTAAGGTTTCGTATGGTCACCGGAGGCTATTAGAATATTTTTTTGGTTAATTAGATCTATGTATACTCTGAATATATTTATAATATCACTTGGATGTCTTCTTATATGTTTGGAACATTTTGTATGCCATATTGGGTTTAGGGTTGTCAAGTGGACTAGGGACAACATATGTTTTTCCTAAACTCAATCAAATGTTGTTATGGAATTGATATAAATTCTTGAGGATGGATCTATTATGCTCTTATGATTTTTATATGTATGTTAGGGAACCTAAGTACACTAGGTGAGTGGCTCATAGTGAGGGGTCGGGGCCCTAAGTGGCTAGTACTAGGATAACCTACTATGAGTTATTTAATCAAGTGATAACCTAAATAAATGAATTGGGAATGGGAGATCATTGGAATGGGAAATTACACACTAATCAAGATTAATTATGCCTCACCCATGCCTTTAGTGCTAGTAAAGACTAAGGATGGGAGTGGGAGAAGGTACCTATGCATAGGTACGACTGGATGACCTTGTCTGTACAAGAGGCATTCGGTTCCGCATGTGCCTACTTGGGGGCCGGGGCCAAGAGTGGCTAGTACCAGGACAACCCAAGGGGTGAGGGCTATGCGATGACACTCACCTAGCTTGTAGCTTAGAGTCTCTACTAAATTTGGTCATGCCTCTGGTAGTCCTTGTGGTCTTCTTGTCTTTTCTTTTGTGTTGTGACTTTGGGGAAATTTTATCACCATCTTAGAAATTTCCTAGTTGTTACCTATTGTATGGGCCTTTGGTTCTATCTCCTAGCTCGGGGGAGTGGGCCTATTGGTTCCACGTGGTTGGGTGGTTAATATTTATATCGAGGTATTGATTGTGATTCTTTGGATGATCCTAGCACATATTCCTTTCCAGATCTGCAGTTGAAGATTTCTTATTGGATATTTTAATATGTTGAGATGTACTTATGTATTTGTATTCATGTAATTTTTAATCTCCAAAAAGGAGTCTTGTAGTATTGATGCAATCTCAAATCAAAGCAATGCATAAGGGAATGGGTAGTTCTAGGTAAAAGAAAGGGAAAAGAATGTGGAATATTGGACATGTTACTAGCATTAAAAGAAAGTGTTTATGTTATTTATCCTATCCTCTTATGTTGTCCATGTGTAAAGGAAATAATCTTAAATATAATTATATATAATGATGTATCACAACAATAATGTATTCTCTCTTGATGAAAGAATTCAAAGAGATTATTGAGAAATGATAGATTAGTGATTGGAATTATTAACAATGAATGGTTATGAAACAATGCAATAGAATAGTAATTTGATTTTAATGTTAATACTTGGTTCATGTTAATGAAGTACCTAGGATGATGCCTACCTTAATGAATATTAATCTCTTACCTAAATTATTAGAGAAAAGTGATATAAAAGATAGTAGATGTAGATGAAATCAATATGAATTTATGGAATGAGTTGATAAAAGGAATAATGATGTTGGATGATTAACCTATGTTTAATAAAAGAAATAAGTTAGGGACATTTAACTTGGTGCATTAAAATGAATGTAGATCTTTTAAGCTCATGATTCTGTGAATATCTTATGCATGTAAATGGTTTATATGATGCTTTAGTAGCGACGTTAGGGAACCCGGGAGGACTTAAGTTGTATAAATCTTACATTCAAGTAGTAGAAAATTATTTCTTCTTTTAGAAATATGAAGTGTAATGACGAATATTATTCTAGTTAAAATAAATAAATAAAATAAAATAAAAATTCACTACTTGCATTTTATAGAGGTTTTATGTCTTGTCCTCTTGGGTTGCCTGGCGGGGCGTTACATCTGGTATCAGAGCCCTAGGTTTCTACACTGGGAACTCTAGGTCTCATAGCTCACCTATGCGTAACCTTGAGTATCTTAACTTTGTCTCTTTTTGGATTATGTTGTTATGCTAAAACTTGAATCTTAGGAAATGAAGGCTACCTTTCGTGTTCTTATGTTGTATTGTCTTACAAGGGCACACCCATTCTTCTATGATTGAGTTATATTTTAACAATTATTTATGTTTTTGCATAATGAGATCAATGATGTGTTAAGTGGATGTTTCCTATAATATTAATGGAATGGCGAAGAATTCTTGAGACTTGTGTTTGTTTTGTTGAAAGGTACTGGTATCTCTAGAAGGGTGAAAAGTTAAAGGATGCTAAATGTTTTGAATCTTAATTATGGTAGTAGATAATATTACCCCCTTGATCATACCTATAATATAATGTTGTGCACTCTATCTTCTTACAAATACCTAGTTGAATTTTATCCTACTCAAGGTATCTTAGAAATAGATTTCTTTTGGATCTTTAAAGAATGAAATGATTGTGGTAGTACTTGATAGGAATGATAGGGCAATAATTAGATTACATGGCTAATAATATGTACCTAGGAAAGAAGTGAAAAATAATAATAATAATAAATAAATAAATTAGGAACAAATAATTTACTGTCATATGCATTTCTCTCTCTCTTTCTCTGTCCCCTCTTAAGAAATAAGTTTTGCATGACTAAAATTGTTTAGACAAGACAATAATATATTAGGAAACCCTTGGGTGAAGGACCTATGTCCCCAAGATTTTATCATAGGCTATAATTCACATTTTCATTTAGGAAGAGGAATTTTTATCCCTATCTTGGTAAGAAGTTATATCCTTTCTGCATATCTTATTAAATTGCACAAAAAGGATTTAAGATAACATAATCAAGAAATTCTAGGGAAGAGTATGTGCGATGATGGATTATCTGTACTAATGATGGAAGTTATTTTTATTAAATATATGTCTTGCAAAATGCCTAGTGAATAGTTAGGATCCTAGATGGGTATTTTGGAAACAAATTCATGTTTTGTATACATTGTGATCAACACCATAGTAGTAAGAAATTAACAACATTAAGTGATTGATCAACTATGAATAAGGAGTTGTTGTGGTAAATAAATGTTACAGAAATGTACCTTACTCAATTTCTACTTAGAACTGATGTTATCTCAAAATTTTAAAGTGTACGAGGGTAATGTTTCAAATAGGTAAAGGGTAGAAATTAAAGTTATGTACAGTAGTTAATGTTATTAATTTAGATGTTGTGGTTATGAAGATAGTAGTAGGACTCATATACTTCTTTCTCTCTTAATGGATCTATGATCGTTATGCAATAAAGAATTTGAAATAACTCTTAAGAAAATGCCATATGGAAATTGCCTGACATGCAAATTAGGGAAAAGTGCATAGATAAATAGTAAGCTTTAAGAAGGGATCCCAACTTAATTAATAATAGTGCAATAAATTGTAAATTGTTTAGATCTCCTCTAGGGGGTGAATGTGTTTTTGGAAATCAAGCACTACAACTATTGTGAAAGATGACTTAGAATATGTATATTGTAAAATTTGTGTGTCCTATGTCATTGGAATTCTACTTAAAGCTTTGATGGAAAGGAATATTTCTTATAAAACTATGTGTTAATGAAAATGGTAAGTTTCAAGTATCTAGATTGTTTTATTTTCATGATTACAAAAGTAAATAAAAATTATTTGATGTATTCCCTTCATGATCATAACAAATATAAATGTTACATACCTCTCTATATTTGGTATTCATAGCTTGTAAGGGACACAAATTTTGGACCCTATTTGTAATAAGGTCTCACAAGTTGTATTATGTAGGGTTAGATTATGTCTCAAAAGGGAAAATATATCATAAATTCTTTTTTTTTTTAATTACTGGTTACCATAGATAGGAACTTTGATATTGTGAAAGGAAGTGATAATCTTAGTTGGTAAAACATGCAATTTCCTAATATATTGATATTAGTGAGTAAACATGAATACCTTAGAGTTTCGACTTGATAACAATAATTTTGATGCAATTTCAAGTATCTGTTAACAAACTTACAGCATAAAGTGATAGACTCACATAGGTAATTCTTTTTGAAAGTCATTACTATTTGAATTAAGTTAATCTACACTAAAGTTGTAATAAGATAGGATTTACCAAAACTCTTGATAGGAAGAGAATGTGTGCAGTCATTAAATTAGGATCTAGAATAGTAATAATATAATTCTATTAGATAATGTGTGATATATAGTTCACATTCCCAACTTCCAAGAGTAAGTCGAATCTTAGTGGGGGAGGATGTAATACCCCTCTAACCCTAATATAAGTTTTGTGTTTTTGAAAGAATTAAGATCCTTCGATATTTTCTTACAGCTTAAGTTGTACATGATACTTGTTTGATCTATTCCTATAGTTGTTTATAATAATTTCATAAGCTAGTACTCAATGATTCTAATATCAGACATACTATCTAAAGGTATCATTTTTGTATGTATTTATCTCCATGTATGTATTGAGTACCTATAAGACCTTTATGAACATAGTTAGGATGTTATATGATATGTACTTGATAGATATATATAAGTGGTTATTTATATTTTCTTCTATTAAGGTTACCTTGGATGAATCTTGTATCTCACTTGATGATTTGATTATGTTAATTTATTATTAGTATTGATAAGAGACTAACACAATGCTTGAGATTCTAACCTTCATTATGATGATGCTACATACTTTGAGTGTATGTATATACATGATGTGTTTTCATGATTCAGGATGAAGTCGTAGTTACTCACATAGCTGAGGTCCACACGATGTATCGATCCTGGTCATCTGTCTGCAATATTTTCTTTTATATGTATATCCGTGCATATGTATTTCTTCTTTGTGATGCAGGCTTGCAGGTACCGGGCATCAACTTCACCTGGCTTCACAGGTCTGAGCATGCCCTCAAATCCTCGATGGTTATTGTTATGGAGATAGTACTAAGGCCCCTACATGATCTTCCTTTGTCATTATTCCAATTTGGGAATATTAAGGTTCCTTCTTTGTCAGTCAACCTTTGGGTCAAAAACCCAGATCCAACGCACCCGGTTGGGCATGGTTGTAGTTAGTGCCTTGTGACCACTTGAATTCATTTGGTTTGTTTACTCATTTTATTTATTTCTCCTTCTTGGTATGATTCTTAGTTAATCTTTCTATGTTGTGTTTCAGGAGTTTGGCTTGACTTTCCTTGTTGACTTTGGTTGACCTTGTTTGATCTTATGGTTTTCTCGATATGTTTCATAGATGATTTGTATAGCCTCTTTGGATGATTAGATTTATTTTGAGGCATGTGATTTTATTCTACCTCAATGTTATATCCTATAGCAATTATAAATAGGTAATAATATTGTGATCTATTACTTCATAATCTTATAGATTATAGTGTTTGGTATTTGGCATGTATCTATATAAATATATATATATATATATGGAAATATATATATGGGTGCACACATATATGTATTTATATATATATAATTTATATGTGATTATATGTTAATTATTATAGATATTGTTGATGGTGTATATTTTGGGATTAATGTAAAGTATAATATTATTAATAATTAAATATTAAATAATGCGAGGTATATTATTCTCAATTGTTAATTATTAATAATGAGGATAGGTTATATATATAGATATTGATGTAATTAATGATGGCATATGCATATATGTTAGGATAATATTACATATGTGTATGAATGAATACAAATAATCTTTTATTGTATATTTGAGTAATATAGTTGTATGATATTAAGTTATTTTATAATACCCTTTAGTTAAGAGTTAGTTGGGAGTTGGTTACTTTTCCTCTCAACCTTTGGAAATCTATTTATATGCACTACTTTCTCATTTGAAGAGGGGGGATTTTGGGGCTGAAGCATTGAGGAGAGGATGACCTTAATTTTCATGGTGATTTTGGAGAGAAAACTTGGAGATGTGAGGGAGATTTTGTAAGCATATGTCTTTAAGAATTTTTGGTTATCTTTGCTTTTGGGAGAGAGACATTTTTGTGAGAATTTCAATAGTTGAGAGAGGGATTCTTTGCTGTGGAATTATTTCTTTATTTCATGGAGATTTCTGAAAGTGGATAGGGTTTGAAGGATGCATCTCAAGTTTGGATTTGTCTTCTCTTTTGTTTCCTTCCTTCTTCGATTCAACCTTCGTAGGACATGAGGTATGGATTGAATATGTTAGTTACTTTATGTCTCTGATAGATTATGGATCTATTTATATATTATAATTATTTATTATATCTATACTTTTAATTTCTATGGTTATTTTAAAGTTTTGAGTTTTTATTTGTAAGAATTGACATGTGTTTTCCTAGGGTTTTTAGCAACCCATTTTTGGAGATCTATTATTATAATAATTTAAATTGCATCCAAGGTTTTACTAAATTGATTTTATGGAAGTAAAATTCATAGATCTCAAATGGGTATCTTTCTGATTTTATTTTTAAGGTCGAATTAATGCCTTATTTTTGACATTTTGGCAGACTATGCCTGTCCATTCTCGATTCTAAATTTTATATCAAATGTATTCGTATGATACAGGCTGATATGATTATATAAAAGTCTAAATTTGATATAAAAGATTCTCCTAAGTCTTATCTTTCATTTCCAATTGGTTTGGAGAATTTTTATTATGTTTTGTGAAAATTACAACCGTTTTAGTGAAGGCAGGTCTGAACCCTAACCAGAATTTTCTGTTTTAAACCAGAAGTCATAACTTTCTTTCCCACCATTGGATCTTCCTAAAAATCAAATTGAGAGTCCATAATTATGTTATATAAATCTCCACCAAAGAGATTTCCTTTATTATTAGTTTTGTGGAAGATATGGATGACTGTTCTATGATGACTATTCTTTGCATTTAATCCTTGCTTGAAATAATTCAGTTTAAGAACATCATTAAGTTTTAAGGTTTCGTATGGTCACCGGAGGCTATTAGAATGTTTTTTTGGTTAATTCGATCTATGTATACTCTGAATATATTTATAATATCACTTGGATGTCTTCTTATATGTTTGGAACATTCTGTATGCCATATTGGGTTTAGGGTTGTCAAGTGGACTAGGGACAACATATGTTTTTCCTAAACTCAATCAAATGTTGTTATGGAATTGATATAAATTCTTGAGGATGGATCTATTATGCTCTTATGATTTTTATATGTATGTTAGGGAACCTAAGTACACTAGGTGAGTGGCTCATAGTGAGGGGCCGGGGCCCTAAGTGGCTAGTACTAGGATAACCTACTATGAGTTATTTAATCAAGTGATAACCTAAATAAATGAATTGGGAATGGGAGATTATTGGAATGGGAAATTACACACTAATCAAGATTAATTGTGCCTCACCCATGCCTTTAGTGCTAGTAAAGACTAAGGATGGGAGTGGGAGAAGGTACCTATGCGTAGGTACTACTGGATGACCTTGTCTGTATGAGAGGCATTCGGTTCCGCATGTGCCTACTTGGGGGCCGGGGCCAAGAGTGGCTAGTACCAGGACAACCCAAGGGGTGAGGGCTATGCGATGACACTCACCTAGCTTGTAGCTTAGAGTCTCTACTAAATTTGGTCATGCCTCTGGTAGTCCTTGTGGTCTTCTTGTCTTTTCTTTTGTGTTGTGACTTTGGGGAAATTTTATCACCACCTTAGAAATTTTCTAGTTGTTACCTCTTGTATGGGCCTTTGGTTCTATCTCCTAGCTCGGGGGAGTGGGCCTATTGGTTCCACGTGGTTGGGTGGTTAATATTTATATCGAGGTATTGATCGTGATTCTTTGGATGATCCTAGCACATATTCCTTTCCAGATCTGCAGTTGAAGATTTCTTATTGGATATTTTAATATGTTGAGATGTACTTATGTATTTGTATTCATGTAATTTTTAATCTCCTAAAAGGAGTCTTGTAGTATTGATGCAATCTCAATTCAAAGCAATGCATAAGGGAATGGGTAGTTCTAGGTAAAAGAAAGGGAAAAGAATGTGGAATATTGGACATGTTACTAGCATTAAAAGAAAGTGTTTATGTTATTTATCCTATCCTCTTATGTTGTCCATGTGTAAAGGAAATAATCTTAAATATAATTATATATAATAATGTATCACAACAATAATGTATTCTCTCTTGATGAAAGAATTCAAAGAGATTATTGAGAAATGATAGATTAGTGATTGGAATTATTAACAATGAATGGTTATGAAACAATGCAATAGAATAGTAATTTGATTTTAATGTTAATACTTGGTTCATGTTAATGAAGTACCTAGGATGATGCCTACCTTAATGAATATTAATCTCTTACCTAAATTATTAGAGAAAAGTGATATAAAAGATAGTAGATGTAGATGAAATCAATATGAATTTATGGAATGAGTTGATAAAAGGAATAATGATGTTGGATGATTAACCTATGTTTAATAAAAGAAATAAGTTAGGGATATTTAACTTGGTGCATTAAAATGAATTTAGATCTTTTAAGCTCATGATTCTGTGAATATCTTATGCATGTAAATGGTTTATATGATGTTGCTTTAGTAGCGACGTTAGGGAACCCGGGAGGACTTAAGTTGTATAAATCTTACATTCAAGTAGTAGAAAATTATTTCTTCTTTTAGAAATATGAAGTGTAATGATGAATATTATTCTAGTTAAAATAAATAAATAAAATAAAATAAAAATTCACTACTTGCATTTTATAGAGGTTTTATGTCTTGTCCTCTTGGGTTGCTTGGCGGGGCGTTACTGTATATATATACATATCCCAGCAGGTATATATATTTATATATCTAATTGCATAAACTTGTAATTAATAATTTAAGTCCATGAATATGCAATAGAAAAAACCATACTAATCTTCACAGTTCTGTCACAGAAAACAACTACCTTATTATACTACTAATCTGCCGAATGCATAAAATAATGACAGAATAATAATAATAACCGACTTCTACCTCTTAAACAAATACCAAAGTGTTTCTTTTCTTTTCCTTACTATCTGAACAAGATAGTAATTGACTTCCCTATAAATCCCTTACATTTCCTAATGTTGTATCAACTGTAATACATACTGGTGTTAATTACTAAAGATCATAAGGCTCGCAAACAAATTTGACATAACCAAGACATCCACATTCCTCTATCGACTGATACCTATAGTGACAAACACTTTTTAACCAAACATCGACATCAGAAAACTAAAGAAATACACCCAGAAAATACTTCAATTCCACACCTATATGCAAATGTAAATACAAAATATGACAGGTATCTAAAACACTAAGAAATACCACTAATTCCCTTTTCCACAAAATAGCTCAAAGAAAACATCAACTTCGGTTAATGACAGTGATAGAGAAACCCGATTTCAACATATAACCAAGTCTATACAAACTGTATACATTATGATGCTACAGTGCTCCTAATAGCAAGTACAGTGCGAGAAGATCAAAATAAATTTTTAACACAAAACTCCTGCTGGTTCCATACTGTATTGATATGTTGATCATCAAACCCGACTCACTCCCTTAACACTGTCCAAACAAGCAAACATCGACACCAAAAACACCCAAAGAAATGACCATATGACATCTGCATAACTATATTCCATAGTTCAGCACAGACTTAACTAAACATTGCCAACTTCATACTCAGAATAGAGATATCCCTTATTACATTATGCTCGATACAGCATATCAGAAACAAGTGTTAAATACCACACTAAAATCAAACACTTACTAAATAGTCATTTGTTACCAAGTTTCCCCACTAAACACAACATCAAGTAACTAGATAACTTTCTAATCTATCCAAGAAAGAAAAGATTGATTCATGACCGAGCTTACAAAATAAACAAACACAAAACTTCACATTTCATCAACTAACAATCAGTGATAACCAACATTCCATTAATACATTTGCAGAATCATAAAATGGAAACAGAGGTTAAGGTAAGAGATGCCCCTGCCTGGTATTCGTATGAAGAAGATATCCAGAACCAGAATGCTAGAGCTAGCCCCTGCCTGGTGAGCTTCACAAACGAATCCCAAAATCAACCACGAAGATCCCTTATCACAGATTACCAAAATGCCATGCAAGAGAATCCAAAATGTAGAGATAACAGTGTGAAACTTCCAACTTCCTAAATGACCATGAACAGAAGGGTTTATCTTTGCCGTGAAAACCCCTTTCATTCCATGCCACTTATCATGAAGGATACAACAGTAACACGGGTCCATAACCAATTGTTTACCCAAAATGCCACAGCATAACATGGTAAAAAAAATGGAGTCATATACAAACTGCAACTCCTTAACTAGAGCAAATGGCGGACTTCAAACTCAACAATGAATTGCCATCGATAAGTTCATTCAATGCAAACTTATCTCTTGCAGTGAACACAACTCAATACCTGCCAAATGTCCAACATAGTACATTTCCACAACCTGAAAAATAGCTTAAACCCACTAACACCTCAATGAAATGAAAGTGCATTAAAACCCTGCCGTGAGTCATCTTCGAGCCAGTAATACTATGAAGACTTAGGGATAGGTTAATACATGTCTTTGCCAATAACATTAGTCATTTACTAACTTAATCATCTAAGATAACAGCACATGACATTGCTAATTAACTAACACTTCATCACACTAACCTCCTACTAACATACAACATAAGATATACTAACTTAGTTAATTCATATAGTTTTAGTAAATGAAATACCACATTATTACTAAAACATTCACTCATAGTTATATGTATAGAAATACATATATTCAAATTCATTTACTTTGAATTCAGAATTTGATTAACATTAAATAACAATAAATCTCTATATATACTTTCTATACACATAAGATACAATTAACCAAATAACATAACCATTTCTAAACATGTCTAACATATTACTAACGATTCCAAAACAATGAATCAATAATCAGACAATTGACTAACCATATAGTTTGTCCTTATTTCATAACCAAACCAATGTTCAAAATTCAGTCTAAGCCAATTCTATCATCAGAATAGGACTCATAAAGCGACAGAAATAAACATAATTCCCTGAATGTCTGGCAGAATAACAGAGATAACATATTTAATCTAAAACAAAGTTCAAAAGAACGCAGTCAGAGTTCGAACTCAAAGAAATCTAACATAACATAACATAACATAGAAAAGTAAAGCCTGGAACTATCAGGGGCATGACACCCTTCCCCACCAGTCTAGGCTTACTCCTGAAAGCCTGTAAACAAATGAGGATGTGTAGCTCTCATAGCCCCTGTATCCTCCCAAGTTGCAGAAGCTACATCATCAAGATCCCATAACACCTTTACCTGCTCCACCTTGCGTCCTCTGAGATTTAACTCTCTTTGCTGGATGATCTACACTAGTTCCAGCATCAGTTGACCATCTACCACCTGTAAATTTTTCCAATTTAGCACGTGTGCAATATCAGGTATATATTTCCTTAAGACAGAAATGTGAAATACATCATGAATTCGTGAAAGACTGGGTGGCAAAGCAAGCTTGTAGGCAACTGGACCCACTCGTTCTAGGATCTCAAATGGTCCCACAAACCTTGGAGACAATTTTGACCCTTTGCCATACTTAATAGGACTTTTCTGGGGTCTAACTCGAAGAAATACCTTATTCCCAACTTCAAATTGACATTCAATCCTATGCAGGTCTGCATACTTTTTCTGCCTGTCCTGAGCTGTAGATAGGTGTTCTCTAATGCGCTTAACCTACTGTTCTAAATCCTGAAGCATCTTGGGGCCCGAAAGAATTCTGTCTTCAAGATTGTCCCAGCTTAAAGGTGTTCTACAAGGTCTTCCATACAAAGCCTAGAAAGGAGCCATACCTATAGAACTATGATAACCATTGTTGTAAGCAAATTCAACCAAATGCAAATAATCTTCCCATCTATTTTGTGATGAAGGGTGCTCCCCTTAATACCACAAACACATAACAGAAATAGAGAAACAACAACAATATGCAAGAACAGAAAATTGGCTTCTTATTATCTCCACAAATGTGGAATTACAAACTTTCAGAATTACAATATGCAAAGCCACATGGGCATTCCCTTACAATATTCTATAGGACAAAGCCTCGAATCAATACCCAGATCTACTACCTAGAACTATTCTGAACTGCCTAAGACAATAATACAGCCTTCCTTATATAGGCAATTATCCACCGCCTGGGAAGGTTCCAGAATTTTAGCCAATAAGGCCGACCAAACTTAGAATTATTTTATTTTACATTTTATTACATCATAGTCGGCTCAAGACAACCTTTGAAACCCGAACAGAAATTTTGAAGAAAATTATTTTTTGCCATTTCAGGTGGCCCAACTTCCGAAGACCATAAGTCATCACCAGTTGACCCGCTCGGCCATTATAACCCCATTTCGAAAACGCCACGAAGCGCTCTACAGGCTTGACCTGTGCAACCGCCCATCACCCAAATTTTCGACCTCATCCGGGGCCTCTAAAGCCTTCAAAACTGAGTTCGAAGTTTCTGTACCCTGCTGCCAATACCAAAAATCTTCAATATCTTCCAATATACACTTGATCTGGCAATGAAACTTTACTGGCAGACTTATATGACCAAAATGAACCTCCAAGAAAGAAATTAGATCATTCTGAGCACAGATGAAAATTACCAAAAATAGTAACTTTCCTTTAATAGCAGCTCTGCACAAAATAGCCCTTATTGAAAATAAAAACAGAAATATTTTTGGGTGATGCAAGATTGCTCTTACACCCAGGATGCTCCTGCATCATTTTGCCTGTCCATCACATACATTCTAAGCATGTCTTCCAAAATTTGATTGACACGCTCAATCTGTCCGTCAGTTTCGGGATGATATGCTAAACTAAAGTTCAGCTGAGTACCTAATTCACGCTGCAAAGACCTCCACAGAGATGAAGTAAAAATTGAATCCCTATCAGATATGATCTCCTTAGGAATCCCATGCAGCTTAACAACCTGTTCCATATAAATCTGTGCCACAGATGCAGCATTATAAGTGGATCTTATAGGAATAAAATGGGCAACCTTGGTTAACCGGTCAACAACAACCATAATGGCATCATGTCGCCTAGCTGAAAATGGTAACCCCACTATGAAATCTATGGATATGGTATCCCATTTCCATTCAGGCACACTGTGAGATTGAAGTAAACCAGTTGGATGTTGATGTTCAGCTTTAACTCTCTGACACTCCAAGCATCTAGCCACAAAATCAGCAATATCCCTCTTCATACCTGGCCAGTAGTGATGCTGCCTAAGATCAGCATGCATCTTCTTCACACCAGGATGTGCTGAATAAGGTGCCTTATGTGCTTCAGTCATAACTAGGTTCCGAAGATCCCCGACTTCTAGCACATATATGCTGCCTCGATAAGTCATTAATCCTTCAGTGTTGATAGAGTAACCCTCAAATCTGCCTTCTAATACACTGCCACTACCAATCACTGCTTTGACATCTAAATACCAAGGATCAGTAGCCAAATTTAGAAGTATTCTCTCTTTCAAATCAATTGCGAGGGTCAAAGTAGAGAGTTCATGACGCCTTCTGCTAAGAGCATCCGCTACTTTGTTCTCTTTACCCTGAATATACTTCATTTCAAAGTCATACTCACACAAAAACTCCATCCATCTACACTGACGTGCATTAAGATTGGGTTGCGTGAACAAATATTGTAGACTTCTGTGATCGGTATGAAGCTCAAAATGTTGACCAAGAAGAAAATGCCACCATTTGGTCAAAGCATGGATCACTGCTGGGAGTTCCAAATCATGAGTAGGATAATTAATTTCATGATCCTTTAGTTTCCTGGATTCATAAGCAATGACTCTGCCGTCCTACATCAAGACAGCCCCTAAACCATCCAATGAGGCATCGGTGCACACAAAAAATTCCTTAGAAGGATCAGGTAAAGCTAAAATTGGTGCACTAGTCAAACATTCCTTTAGATGTTGGAATGCTTCTTCACATTTATCTGACCAGATGAATTTCTTACCCTTTCTCTAGAGAGAAGTAATGGAATGGGCTATCTTTGAAAAATTAGCCACAAATCTCCTGTAGTAGCTAGCCAGTCCCATAAAACTTCATACTTTAGATACATTGGTTGGAGTTGGCCACTCTACAATTGCCCTGATCTTAGCAGAATCAATAGCTATTCCATCTCCTGTAATAATGTGACCCAAATAACTTATTTTAGTTTTGAAAAATTCACATTTTTCAAGATTGGCATATAGCTTGTTCCTGCAGAGACATTCAAAGACTTACCTCAAATGTTGCTCATGCTCCTCCAAGGAGTTAGAATATATCAAATGTCATCAAGGAACACTACCACAAACTTGTCTAAGAAAGTCCTGAATACTCCCTGCATCAAACTCATGAATATTGATGGTGCATTAGTCAACCCAAATGGCACTACCATGAATTCATAATGCCCATACCTTGTGCGAAAAGTTGTTTTATGAATGTCAGCTTCTTGAATCCTTAACTGATGGTATCCAGATTTAAGATCAATCTTGGAAAACACCTTGGCACCCTTCACTTGATCAAACAAATCATTGATGCGAGGCAAAGGATATCTATTTTTGATGGTAGCTTTGTTCAGTTGTCTATAGTCGATACAAAGCCTCAAAGATCCATCCTTCTTCTTGATGAAGATAATAGGTGCTCCCCAAGGTGAAACACTAGGTCTAATAAGTCCCTTCTCAAGGAGTTCTTCAAGTTGAACCTTGAGTTCCACTAATTCTTGAGCGGTCATACGGTAAGGAGTCTTGGAAATCGGTTTGGTTCCCGAAAAAAGATCAATCCTAAAATCAATTTCTCTTTTAGGTGGGATTCCCGGACTCTCCGTAATAAATACATCTAAGAATTCCTTCAAAATTGGATGTTCTAAGCTGGTGTTCCATGCAACCGGTTCATCAAAATCATTGATAGAAATAGAAAACAATTTGCATCCCTTTTGAAAACATCTCTGAAGTTGCTTAGCAGAAATAGTTCTAACTGACATAGGCCTCTTAACACCTGCAATAATCTTGATGGTTCTATTATCATCAATGCACCTAACAGTCTTCTCTCTACAATCGATGACAGCTTGGTGTTGCTCTAACCAATCCATACCCAGAATAATGTCATAAGAACCTAAAGGAATAACCCTAAGGTTAACTGTAGTAGTAAAAGCCTTAAATTGAACCTTACAATTTTCAGCTATAAACCCCGATTCAACCTTTGTCCCTGATGCTAACTTGACTTGCCATGCCAATTTAGCTTTACTCATAGGAATTCCACATTGCTTAACCAAATTGGAAGAAATAAAAGAGCCAGTGGCACCAGAGTCAAATAAAATAGAGATCTTCTTACCTTGGTAATTACCTCTAGCTTCAATCACAGTGTTCTGATGATCTGCTTGTTTTTGATCCATAGTAGCAAAGATGCGATGATTCCTTCCAGAATCACCAACAGTAGCCTCTGAACCTGTGGCTTTAGACCTGACCTGACTATTGCCTCGAAGGGGACAATTCCATTGCAAATGTCCCAATTGCCCACATTGCCAACACTCTGCTCCTCTCTTGGTACTTTTATCCTGTGATGAGTTCACTGGAGGTGATGCATAACTCTGTTGTACACTCTGAGTTGGTTTAAAGGACTTAGGTTGCTCAGGAACCTTGAAACTCTTGTTTGATTTGGAAAACTTTTCAAACTTCCTCTTCTAAAATTTACCACTCGATCCACTGGAAAAAGCCTTGATATTATCTTGATAAGGTTTCTGATTCTTCCCACTGCTTTGAGCTGGTGGATTCACAGATCCTTTGGCTGAAAATCCTAATTTTAATTCTATGAGCTTGGCTTGATCTGCAGCTTCTTTCACTGTCTTAGGTTTGAAAGTTCTCACTTCTCCAATTTTAGGGTTCAAACCCCTAATGAAGTGTTGTACCAAAGGCTTATCATTCTCTAACCAACCAGAATATTTCTTCAGTTGGAAAAACCTCCTCTCATACATTTCCACTGTTGAGTTGCCTTGAGAAATGCTAAAGAATTCTTTGGATCTAGTTTGCTACCAATAATCCGACATGAATCTCTCACGGAATCTTTGTATGAAAAGCTCTCATGTAACCTAAGAGATGAGAATTCCAAGTTGTTCTAGTTCCATATTCCACCATATGGAAGCAAAGGATCTAAGCTGCATTACGGTCCAATGAACCTTCACATTACCGTGATAATCATGGAGAATAAAACACCTTTCGATGTTCAAGAGCCATGCTTCAGCTTCAGCACCACCCTCTGTTCCATTGAAATATGGTCCTTTGAGCTTAGAAAGGTCTTTTAACTGAGTCCTGATAACAGGATCTTCTGCCACTAGGACTTGTATAACATGAGCATTTGCTACACCATCTGGAACATTTTTCCTAGCTTCAATGTTATCCAACCTATCAAGAATCCATTGGAGAACTTCAACCTGAGGTACCTCTCGATCTTCCTAATCCATTCCTATTAAAGGATCAACTTGCTCGTCACCATGTAATCCTTGGCGACCTCATCCTCTACCTCATCCATGACCACGATCGCATCATCCACCCCTGCCTCTGCCTAAATCGGCATCAACTGGGTCACCACGTCTTTGTGCTCCTCGTGTAACAGGAGGCATGCTTGAAATCCTATAGAAAAGTTCAATAAAATCACTAATGGAAGCATAATGATAAAACCCTTTTAAAACCCTCAAGCCCTAAGTGTTTAAACTTGGGCTCTGATACCAACTGTAACACCCCTATCAAAACTAAAAGATAAAAGATGATACTAAAGAAGAAACAACCATAAATAAAATCACATAAAACCATAGTAATAAATTTTTTTTTTCTTAAAATAACAAACTGTTACATATAATCATAATAACTGCTTCTAAGAGCTTTATAGTTTACAATCGATTTACATCAGAGTAATAATAACACTCTTTATTCAAAGATTAAGTCTCAAAACATAATTTCCTTCTTTCCAAATCCATTACATTCTACGAATAGATCTGATAACAAATAACCATGAAATGATCTGTTTCCCATAAAACTTAACAACTGTTATCCACTGTTCCTCACTCATTGATTTATCCATCTAAAACTTGAAAATCAAAATGAACACAAACGCAAACAGCAAACAGGGCTCAGTCACATTGATAAAGAAACGAATCATCTCCAAATATCTGCAAACATCAAAGTCAGTATAATATGACATTTATGCAAATTTAAATACAGATGTAATTGAGAACTAAATAACATAATTCCATTTTACACCAAAATCATCAAGCATTAAATTTCTTTCTAACAGAAATAAACTCGCAAAGAAAATGACAAAGTAATGATCCAATAGTTCATGGGTGTCCACATAAGGACCTACGCTATGTATCCGTAAGGAACCTCATAGTAATCCATTATGTCTGATGAAACCATAATGTTTTATCTTGTTAATTGAAACCCATAACCCTTGAATTAATAATTATCACTTAATTAAACAACTGATAGAAATTCATTCCCATAAGGATATAGACTAGTGTCAGTCACAACTGACAGAAATTCTATCATCACAAGGTACTAGACTAGTGTCAACCCCCAATCTAAGGATCATACTTGCATTATCTTAAAAACACTTGATCTAGCAATCAATGAAAGCAATGAAATGAACTACATAACACAATTTCACTAACATTCTGTTTCTAATGCATCAATTTACAAAATTGAAACAACAAATAGAAATCCATTATAAAACCATATTACCATATTCCTTAACATACATTCATAAACATGATGTTTCATGAAAGATGAAAAGATCACAACTCTTTCTCCATCACAAATCCAATCAAAATAATCTCCATATTAACTTAACATTAAAACTGTAACTGTACAATAAAATGTCCATATCAAATCCATGTTTCCATTGAATAGAAAAGAACTAACATAATCGTACATCAACTGAATCAACACAACACCCATCACTTTTAACAAACATACTAGTTTATCATAACCGAATTATTAAACTAAATGACCATACACCCTGCTCTATTAATTACAAGTTTATACCATTTATATACATGTTGGCGTATGTACATGTATACACCACGGCTTGTG
>BSBK01011612.1:27500-87500 GCA_027943335.1 Chamaecyparis obtusa
CCCTAGGACAAGTTTACATTGGCCGCATGTCCCAAGTGAACTAGGATCAAATTTAACAAGGATGTCAAGGATAGTGAATAGTTGTGGGAAAAGAGGAATCAGGTCACTGCAATCAAACATAATGGACATTCAGACCTTGAAATCAACAAAACAAGGTCTAAGAGGTCTTAGAGCATCCAATTAGGGGTCCTAACTTTTTAGGACTATACATTTAGCCCCCAGTTTAGCGGGAGTATGAGATGAAATCATGTTCATGGTAAAGTAGGTCAGTGCATATGAATGATCTCATCAAGGTCAAGGAGATAATTAACATCAAGCCCCCAAGTGACTCAAGTCTTCATCAAATTTGGAACCAAGATAAGAGAGGCATCACTCGAAAGAGAGAAGAAACAGAGAGAAGAGAGGAGTGTGATCACTATCCTAGTAAGAGATTGTCTTACTATGGACCACAAAAAGGAAGGGTGGTATGAAAGATGTCATTAAAGGTCTTGTAAGTTATGTTATGCTAGTTAATCCATAAAAATGATCATTCCTTAAGGAAAGCATTGTCTTCATTAAGCGATCCAACAAATGAATAATTAGGCTTAAGGAAAGAATTGTCTCCATAGGGATCAAGAAAAGAGATCAGGCCTAAGGGAAATATTTCCTTCTAAGGGATTAAAGAAAGAAGAAGGATTAGTCCTTAAGGAAAGCCTTGTCTCAGTTAAGGGATCCAATGAGAAGGATAAATCCAAGGAAAGCATTGTTTCCTTATCCATCCAAAAGAGAGATTGCATTTAATCATCATGAACTTGTGTGAAAAACTTTCAACACACAGAGAGGAGTGTATTCCCCCATGTTAAAGTGATTGTAAACACCTTAACAAGAGAAATGGATTTAACAAAGCATACATGCACTCGCAAGAAATGTTTGCACTATGAGATGCCCCCAAGAAAGGACAAATCAAGGGAAATAACAACATGACAAAAGGGATCATGGAAGGGATCTACTAACTCTGGGGTCCGTATGATCATATGATAATACATGAGATATTATATCAAATAAACGGTCACCATTCTCCAAAGGTAGTAGAGCTACAAGAACAATAGAAGAGTGGCATGTAAGAGTTATGAAGAAGAGTCTTTTTGGTCCAACATCATGAAGACCAAAAAGAATAGGTAGCTACCACTTTTTTCATCCCCAATTAAACAACACAAAGATACATTTAAAAATAGTGGCACATGTACAACATAACATGTAACATCATATAGAAGAAGTGAGATACAAATAGAGGAATTTTTACAACATTTTGATTCCTTTATCACCTTGCACCAAAGGAGAAGAAAGGGTCATATAAAGAAACCTAGAAAAACATATAGCATGCATCACATCATAGGGGAAGCACATTATGACAAGAAAATACATAGAATCTACCTCACAACAGGATCTAGTCAAGAATATCACTTGCCCCTATATGTTGGTATGTAGTGTTTAGGGAAGGTGTGCAAACCACAAGACAAGAAACAACAAGCATGGTAGATAAAACAATGACCAATTCCCAACAAGAAGCATGCTGTGAAGATGGTTCACTTTGTTTGTCACTAGGAGTAATAGATAATTATTGTGAAAACATATCTGGAAAATCATGATTAACATCAATAAGATCATACATGTCATCATAATCACTAGCATGAATATAAATGTTAGCATCAAAAGCATCATCATCAAGAGTATCTTCTTCATCCAAATTAATTGCAATAGAATCTAAAATACGAATAGAATTATCATGTTTGTTAAATTTTATCTTTTTATTTAGTTAACCTCTTCCTTTGGCTCAAGAATAGGCTGGTGAAAGGGAATAAAAACATCAATGGGTGATTTAGTTGAAAAAATATTTGGTAAGCATGTTGATGGGATCCATCTCAATGTTTACAATGGTAGTCAAGAGCATGATGATTATGTTTAGTTTTTCTAGAAATTGGGTTTGGTTTAGGGTCAATCAACATCAGGTCATTGTCTTCTTTAGGAGGAAGAATTGAAGAAACCACACTAAGTTGAGAGACAACATTAGTACAATGTATATAATATATAGGAGATGGAACAAAAGCATATATATGAGGTGTAGGTGGTGTAGAGAGAAGTCCAAATCCAGGGAAGGGAGATGGAACATCCTTAGGTTTGCTAAGTTCATAAATATTTTGGATTTTGTAGGCTTGATATGATCAAGAGAGATTTTCATGATGGGTTTGGGTTGGTTGAGTCATAGAAGGCCAAAATAAATCAAGGTAAACAAACTCTTTGGGCACTAAAGGGTGATAGAGACTATGGTTAATGGTAATGATTTCTCCATTATGAGGAAATTTTAGACATTTGTAACTAGGAGAGACCATGACTTTCATGGAGATGAGCCAAGGAAGACCAAGTTTGACTTGAAATTGATTGAAAGTTGGAATCACAGTGAAGGTAACATTTGAATCTTTACCACCAACTTCAATAGGAAATAAAATTGAACCATGTGAAGGGTAAAGGAAACCATTGCAAGTTTGGATCATAACATCAAATTTATCATAAAAATCATATTGCAATCATCTATTAAAAAGATGAACTCTTCAGTTATCACATTCACCATGCAAGTAGGATCAATAAGGGCATCACGAGAATGAAGGCCATTAACCTTTACGACAATATAGAGAAGACCATCAGGTGCTTTAATTGTCTCAGTAGGGTCAAAGGTAATGCTTGAGGCTCATTCTTAGCTTTAGGTTTGGATTGATCAATGAGTTTAACAACATTATTGGCTTCATTACATTTATCATCTTAGTCAAAAATATGAGTGGAAGAATAAGAAGAAGAAGGTTAGGTAGAATCTATATTATTGGTTGAATGAGATGGAAAAGGGTTGGTATAGATTTGCAAGTTTTTATTAGGAGGCTCTATAAATTTTTTTCCTTGATCATTGAAAACTTCAATAGATATAGCATTAGATTCAATAAGGTCTTGAATAATACCTTTCAAATGGAAACACTTTCAGTATCATGGCTAGGTTGATGATGGTATTGACAAAAAGATTTGTGATCAAAGTGTTTGGGTAAAGGTTTGGATGTATGAATTGGTTTGATAGGAGGAAGAGTTAACACATTAACATTAATTAACTTAAACATCAATTAATGCAAAGATTCATAAAGTTGAGTTAAATTACAAGAAGGTCTAAAGATACATGACAAAGGAGCCACACCTTTGGATGTTGTCGCCACTTGTTCATCAACATTGTTGGATAAATTGTTGATTTTAATGAAGGTTTTTATTTATAAAATTTATTGAAATTGTTGTATGTGACATCACTCTTATCAACTAGAGCCATTGGAGTGGTTCTCTCCAACTAACTCATTTGAAGCTAATAATTATGAAGCACTATACATAATTAAGTGAAAGAAGAGAAAACAAAAACTAAAATCTTATCTCTAATGTATATTTGTAAATTATCAATGAAAATATTTTTAGCATCAATATCAGGAAGAAGATAAGAAATCTAAGCAAGCAAATGCTTAAATCTACCAATAAAATTAGTCCTTTTTTGTCTACCACTTTGTTTATGATGCATTAAATTAGTCAAATAAATATTAGGACCAATGTTGTTTTGAAATTGTTGAACGAAAGCATTAGAAATATTTTGGAGAATAGAATAAGGAGGCAAAGAACAATACCATTGCAAGGATTTGTCTTGAAATGATCTAGTAAATAACTTTTCCATGAACCTATGGTCATGAGAGAAATCACTACATAATATTTGAAAGGTTTTGACACATGTCAAAGGATCACCCTTACCGTTATAAGTGTAATACCCCCAAAATGGGCTATAGGTTCATTAACCTCCTACATCTTCAATTCAAACGAAATTGACATCAAAGTCCTAACCTAAGGTACATCTAAACATCATTGAATCCTAATTGATTATCTTAATGCTGCATCAGGGAATATTCCTAGCAATATTCTTATTTATCTAATTATCTTTAATTAAATATTATTTGGCATCCTAAAGTTGATTAATTGAATATTTTGAATATTTAATTAATTAATTTAATTCTGCCACTTAATTATTTAATTAAATTTAATTGCATTTATTCCTAATTAATATTGTTTTTATTTTGACAATAAATCAAAATTCCTACAAACAATCAATTGGATATTTATTTAATTGATTTAAAATCAAAGTTGTCAAATTTAATGATTTAATTGGAATAAAGTTTGATTTAATAATTGATTAACCCATAAATCAATTATTTTAATTCAAAATCAGTTAAGTGGAGAATAAATCACTTTATTTATTAAATTAATTCATATTAAATCATGCACAATCAAAAAAAGTAGGCAACTAAAATTAACAATCAATTTTAAAATGGAAACTCAACATCTGATGATGAGTTGAAAAATAAAAACAAAAAACTAAAACTCTATTTTGAGATAAAAACTACTTTTGCATGATTTTATGAATTAAATATTCTTAATTTCTTGTTAACTCAAAAATCAACCCGAGTTTATCAAGAGTGATTTATGGCTTTTCTCTTGCATCCTCAAAGCCCTGTATTTCTATAAAATCAAGGCTTAAAATCTTCTAAAATCATCTCTCGAATTTGCACAATTACTCTAGCGAATTGACATCTGAAGAATCAAGCACTTGTGACAGGCGAATTTGTGAGATCATTCATAATTTTCATAGTTTTTGCATAGTTTTTCATATCATTTAGCATATCATTGTTAGATACTTTTACATATCAATTTCATACATTCTAGCTTAGATTCATATCTATTTTTCATCCTATTGCATTTAAAATACAAAAAAAAAAGAAGATTAATTTGCATTCATATTTCATTGCTTTCAGCATTTTAAATCTTTTGTTTAAGTGTTGCATTATCACTGATCTCGATTCCAATCTAAGAACATCATACTCACACCTACTAGAAGGCAATAAATTGCCTGGTTAGCATAGTTTCAATTACTTATAGATTTTGAGTTTTTTGCTAACCTCTAATGTTTTACTGAAGTGTTGTGTCTACAGCTAGGTACAAAATTTACACACATTTCTGGCACCAACCGTGGGGCATGGTGACATGTACAAGTCTTTATCAAATGGAAAAGGGCATAGAGCTTCCATGGAGAACTCTTTAGGTTCCTTTTCTATGTAACCCACCTTTAAATGCTGGTTTTGGTTTTTTTTTTGGAGCTAACTCCCTTGTGCACATTTACTTGGAGACTAAAACCCTAAATTTTCAAAGATTTAATTTTATCTCCCAAATGGATTATATTTTTGGTCTGAAATGTTTTTTGTAGGTTGGAGGCATATTAGGGAAGCTTCGATAAAAAATTCAAAATTTTCTGAGATGTTTTGAATTTTTAATAATTTTTTCTTTATTTTTCATAAATAATTCATTTTCGGCGCCAATCATCATATTTTTTGGAAATTTTTAAATTTTTAGAAATCTCTTTAAATTATATAGGGGGTCCATTCTTTGTGTTTTAAATTTGGATGCAATATAATAGTTCAAATAGTCAATTCACAAAAATTGGTCTATTTTAGTAAAAGGGGTCTCTAGGGCACAAATGAATTTTTTTTTTTGAAATTTTTACATTTTTGGAAAGCTCTCTATTTTTTAGTAGGGTTCTCTATTTTACATTTCTATTTTTATGGCCGAAATCATATAAAAAAAATTAGATTTTGTTGACTAGGTCAAGTGCAAATTTTTTTTTTTTTTGTGATGGGTATTCACTTATTTTTCATATGATTCAATGCATGATATGAGTTGTCATTTGGATTATTTGCTAGTTATTATTTCTCCTAACAATTGGTTTTTAGATCTAACCCTAGGGTTTGCATAAGTTGAATATACCTTGCATATCTTGTTTGCTTGTTGGCTTGTTGGATAGTTCGTGGCTTGCTTGCATGGAAAAGCTCAAGAAAAATTGCTAAAATAGGTAAAATCTACTAAGCGCGTTGTGAGGAACTCAGGTATTTTGTTACATCTGATAACACTTCATTTTGGTATATAAAACAAACTCTCTTGTGTCAAGCTTGAGTGCCTTTATAGCTTTCATAATTCACACTTCAGTTTTGGGCTCTAAAACAAACATAGATTTGCTTTTCGCATATTTGTTACACATAGTAAATAGGCCCTATGAACACTATCTGTGGTTCTTGAGAGAGTGGGTTTGTAGTGAAGCTCTTCTCAATGAGAGAACCCTTGTAGGTAGGGAGGTTACTGAGAGCGTCTCACATTCTACTAGATTTGTGCGTCTTCAACTTTTGATTGATACATTCTCTCTCTGGAGAGGTTGATAGATCATAAGTGGTTGACATCATAGATCTTTGTGAGATAATCTTAGCCTTAGCGTGTCAGATTAATTTTTCTACCTTTTTTTGGTGAAGTGAAGAGGCTAGGGGATTATGCTCTACTTCCTTTTTGGATAGTACTAGAAACCCAGATCCTTGAATCTGATCTAGTCCCCCTGTGGTATCTTTTGTGAGTCACCTTTAGAGAGGGTTAACCATAGTGGAAATTCCCTTAATTGGGTCAACCACGTGGATGGAATCTCAAGCGGTAATAGCCATTTTCATTGTGGTAGCATTAGCCTCTATATAAATGTCCTTGTGGAGGAAATTCTCACAGGTGTGGTCTCTTGTTGGGCTATCAGATCTCCCTAGCAGCTCCTAATTGATTAATTTTTTAGACTGTGTCAAAACCTTGGTGCACCTGGATTGGAGTTTTCCCTCTTGAGATCACAAAAGTTGCAGAGTCAGACCATTACTACAAACCCTAGTGAGGCCAATTTTTCATTTTCTAGGAATATGTGCATTATTGAAAAACTTTTTGGAACATACACAAGTAGTATTTATAGGGATTAGCACACTAAGTCACTATTGCTTGTTCATGCGCAAGGTTGCTTTTTCCCTTGTTCATTCTTTTCAGATGATTTCTTGCTTTCCTTGCTTGCTATTTTGCGTGCTTGATATCTTCTTGGTTACTTAAAATGAACTGTTACATAGATCTTCAAAATTTGCATAACAAACTAGTACTGAAAATTGAAAAATTGCAAATCTGAAGCAAAAATCCTTTTTGGTGTCAAAAGTCATCCTAAAATTTCAAAACTCATATCAAAGCCAAAGTCAAAGTTGTCAGAAATCCAATTTTTATAGCCTATTCTCCAAATTCTGTCAAAATAGTGAACGGATTCTTGTCATTTCTAGTCATCCTTGGTCAGTCTGGATCAAATCTCTAGTGCTATGACATGTTGCTCAACATCCAAATGAACTTAAATGGTATCAAGTTTCACAAAATGACTCTTGGTCTTCTTTCTTCCACATAGCCCATGTCTTTCTAGTCTTCCATTTCCATTCTTCCTCTTCTTCCTAAACTCTTCACATCTTCTTGATTCTTTTCCTCTTATTATCTAGTCTTCTTTCTTCGATTCATCTCTTCTGTCACTTCCATGCTTGATTCCTCCTCTTCCAAAACCATGAATTTTAGCTATCTTGTTATGGAACCTCTCTTGAAAATGGATGATCTCGAACTCATTACTCAATTTGAAGAGTATTATTCCAAAAATCCCATGAGTGATAAATTTATGATGAAAATAAAGGAAAAATTGATTGAATTAGATGTCTTTGCTAGGATCATATGCATGGTCATGTCATGACCTTCTTCTTCCAAACATCTTTTAGATTCTAAGTCTTCTCATCATTCCTCATCATCCACATCTTCTTCCTCTTCTTCCTCTTCACCTTCCTCTTCTCCACGATGTCATTCCTCTTCTAATTCTCCCAAGAGTCTTACTTCTTTTCTCAAGACATACCATAATGAGCAATGTGATAACCCTTATGATACCTATGACACCTATGTTCCTAAGAGTCCTCCTCGTTGTGTGCTCGTACTTACTAGAAATGGGTCATCACATTGGATAGATCGTGGTGGTGATCTATACAATTCTAATTTTGAAAGAGACTTTGATGATTTCTGTGAACAATACCTAGATGATACATCTACTTCTATTGAGGAATATATAATGTACCGCTCTGATTTAAAATGTCAATACTATAAGGGTCTCTCTTCTAAGAGCTCTCATGCTGAAAATAAAGATTACACTCTCAAGAAAGATCATGTTAATGCTGAACCTTTGTCTTGTGATGGTTCCCTTCCATCCCCTACTTCCTCCAATGCCCATACATTTCCTAAAGCTTCCAAGTCTTTCAAATCTTTCACAAGTCCTTCATCCACCAAAGGTCCTAATACTTTTCATGTGGTTTCCTATAGTTATCCTCAAGGGCTACCTCTTAAAGCAACTCAAGCTAACCTTCACTTGGCTACAAATACTTTCAATAATGCTAAACCCAAAGAGCCTAAGCCTTTATATGCTATAATGCCTACTTCAGCTAGTCCTTCACCATCTCTTCCAAAGTCTTCCATACAATTCCAACATGCTTCCTTATCCTTAGAAGTGGCTCCATGTCAAGAGGACTCTAAAAATCATAAAGAAAAGAATATAAAGAAAGATCAAGATCAAGAAACCTTCATGTCATCCAATCTTTTTCATGATGTCTCTTATCCATTTAATGGTTCTTTTGATCTTGCGCACCCTTTCTCATTCATTCCACCCTATCTTAAGTCTTCTCCTAAGCAAGATCACGATACTACTTACACTGTTGAGCTTATTGACAATCAAAATAACCTTACTACACTTGCACTTTCCAAAGATGATACTTCCATTAAGGTTATTAAAAATAATGTCATTACTTCCAATGTTAAGCCTATTGAAAATAAAGAAAAAAATTGTATACTTGTGCTATCCAAAGATCCTTGTCAAGATCAAAGTCTTCCATCTTCTTGTTCTACTAGTCCATGTTTGCTTCCACTTTCTACTCTTCCTAAGTCTTTGCAAGCTTTGAAAAATCCTATCAAAGAAGGTGCTCATATTCAAGATGTCCACGATTCTATTGAAAATCCTAATGCTCACTCTAAAGATGCCGATGTCCTTGGTTGTCATATAGATGATGATGAACTTATTGATTATCCTCTTGCATTTTCCACGTCCATCCTTGGACCTCTTCCACCAATACAAAGGGCTTCACGTCTACCTTCCATCTTGGGTCCTTATGTTCCTTCACTTTCCCCTCCTAACTCTCCTAATTCACCATCCATCTTGGGTCCTTACATCCCTCCATCTCCCATCTTTCCTCAAGATCAACATAGATGCATACCCTTGAATCATTTTCATCCACCCACCCATCTAAACCAGTCATATCCTCCTTCTTCTTCCACAAGTACCAAGTCTTTTGGAAGTAACTTGAATGTCCAATACAAGAAAAAGAAGAAATACAAAAATCTTTCAAAAAAAGAAGATCACCATGTCTCCTCTAATCGACATGGAGGCATAAAGTCAAAAGAGATATCTAAGAAAAAAACTACAAAACAAGTATGGGTTCCAAAATCGATCACTAAAGATATTCTCTCTAAATCATCAAAAAGAAATGAAAAGCCTATGGCTATATGGATTCCAAAGTATCTCTTGAAAGAGTCTAATGTTGAACAACAAGTGAAGTTGACATTCAAGCTTCTAAAGGCTTCCACTTCATCTTCTTCCAAAAACATTCTTCCATTCCATGCACCTAAACCACAACCTCTGCTATCCATTCACTATATTCTTTCACGTATTCCTTCATTCATGTTTCCTCCATCCTCTCCCCACCCTTCAAGGTGTGTGTTGATGTTTATCTTTCCTTTCTTTCCATCTACCCTTTCACAATCCTTCCATTCATTATCCTTCTACCTTCTATCTTTTTTCCTCATTTGCCTATTCCTCCTATCTTCCAACCTCACTCGCTTTACATAAAACCTTATCCTCCATTTTTCTCTTCCATATTCCTTTCCCTATCAACATCTTTGAGCATGTATCATTTTGAATCCTTGGCATATCATGGTTTACCCTTTCAAGGAGCATTATCTAAAAAGCTTGCCTTCTTCCAAAAAAATAAAAATAAAAAAAAATAAAATTAAAAATTAAAAATGTGCCTTGGTGAAAACTTGGAAACAGGCACCTTGGTAGCAAAAGTAAAGAGAAATAAATTCATTCTATGGTGAAAACCACTCCCTTGTGGCACCCTGAATAAGTACCATGATGAAAACCAGGCAATCAGGCATCAGGCGTAGTTCTTTTATATATTTCATCCATTCCATCTTCTCTCTTTGATCTTGACAATGTTGATCTATACATGAACATTTGGCTATCTTGTGAGCTATCTTACGATGATCTTGCTTTCATTCCCTTCCTGTTTAGCCTTCATATTTATTTTCCTTCATTCATTCTAGCCTTTTGCTATCCTTTTCCCCTTTGGTGTTGATCTAATAAAAAAAAGAGTAGAACACGATACTTTGAAACCTCTTGACATGTCTACTCCTTTGGACTACATCCTATCCTTCTTTGGCATTACACTTTTGTGACTTATCCTATGCTAGCCTTTCATTGCTTGTCCAAATGTGCTTTACATGACAATTTTTCCCTAGCTTGGGTACCCTTGAGGATTTCTTCCCTTCATTCTCCTTCATTCTCTTGTCTTCCATTTCTTCCACTAGCTTGCTAATCCCTCTTGTTCTCCACCTTGCTAGACATTGGGACTACATGATGTGATCTTTCTTGGGAGTTTGATACCCATTCTATCTGGGGGCATCCTTTGTACATACTAATTAGTACTGTCTATTGAGGTTGAAATCCCATCACTAAGAATCAGAATGCATGGTCTAGTAACTGATGATGACTATAGAGTGTCTAGGTTGCAAGAACTTGAACTACTAGATGAGCACAAATAAGAAGCGTATGATCATCTCAGAGTGTATCAGAAAAGAATATCTAGAGGCTACAACAAGAAAGTTAGATACAAAGAATTTCAGGTTGGCAATCTAGTCTTGAGAGAGAATCCTAAAAATCAATCACATAGAGAACGTAAGGGGAAGTTTGAACCCAACTGGCTAGGTCCCTTTGTAATCACTGCTACTTTTGGCTCTGGTGCCTATCAACTCTCAATGAATGAAGGAGAACAACTCTGACAACCAATCAATGTTCTTCATCTGAAGAAATTCTATGCCTAAGACATTCAGTCTAAGGTAAAATGTCCTGAAAAAATTATAAAAATTGGAAAATGTCCTGAAAAAATGAACATCTTGGTGAAAACCTAGCAATAGGCACCTTGATGATTCACAAAAAAATAAAAAAATATCAAAAGTACAAAAAAATTGGAAAAATACAAAAATACAAAAAAAATGAGAAAAAAGAAAAGTGCCTTGGTGAAAACCTAGAAACAGGTGCCTTGGTAGCACAAATAGAATCTCTACCAAGATGGTCAAAACCTGGCAAATAGGTGAGACTTGTTTCAAAATGCTCCATCTATCAGTGCAATCTTGGTCTTTCCCAGCTTTCTGTCTTGCTTTAGTTTGTACATATTTCCCAGTTTGTTTCTGCATTCCCATTTTCAATAAGTCGGTCTATACACCATTGGCTCAAGCGTCTGTATCTTATCAATGTTTCAAACTTGGGGGAAATTAATGTCATATCCTATGGCCTCTAGTACATCTCAGATGAGTCATATCCAGTCAGAGTCCTTTGAAGCTTCATCTAAGTCAGTCATTCTGTCTCCTCTCTAGAAAGGATTTTGCATCTACAACAATGCAATCAAACACAAACTGAAAATAATCTATGCTTTTTTACATACTTTTATCTCCTTGTATGCTTACTAATTCACATTGAGATTTTTGCATATTGTGTCCTTTGAGCTCTTTGATGATGTCCTTTATAGGATTTAGAGAGTGATGACTGGGGGCATAATCTTTTCTTTGTCTTCTTCTTATATGTGAAAATCTAACAACTTTGGAAATTATGGATTGAAATGGTGTCCATCTGTAAGAGCCTCTATCTTGAATTGGATGACCATGAGTACCTCAACCATTAATACTCAAAAAATTCAAAGAATTTTAATCTAACTATTGTCTTTTTGAGTGAGTTCTTTCTCCTATAGTGAAATGCGATCTTGCCTAAGGATGTGAACGATAAAGGGTCACTACGGGTAATTCACACTGGACTTAGAATGATCTCTTGATTGTTTGATGTGTTTGAACACAAGGTGTATTCTAGTCATCATGATGTTGATGTTATGATGCTTATACAAATTTCAATATTAAAATGGACATGATATTCAGGTCATCCTGGCATTTGTGCCTTGGTGCTTATATCTAATCCAAGATTTTGAAAAAAAAATCAATATTCATATGTCCATGGTTTCCTAACTAGTGGATGTTGTATTGATCCTTGCGTATACAAATCAATATTCATATGTTTATGGTTTCATAACTAGTGGGCATTGTATTGATTTATCTGGTTACCTAAAAAGTTCAATGATGAGAACAAATCGACACATGATTAGTGACTAGGTCCTAGGTCCTAGGTTTGCATTTCATTTTGCACTTTGCATGATCTCACAAATTGCTTGAATACTTACACAATTCTTCAAAACCAAAAATGCTAAACATGACTACAAGAGCTGAATCTTACATGAAGGTCCATCCAACAAAATATAAAGTAGAATCCTTTTTCAGGATCAAAATCAAAATCTGAGATCATTCATATTATTAACTACTTGCATAATCAACCTTTCAATCATCACAGAAATCCAGAATTCAACTTAACTAATTATCTTACATCAAAATATCAAAATTTCAACTTGGTTAACCATGGTTAGCTCATGGTTTAACCTAGTCAAACTTGATCTCCAAGACCTCTAAAAAATGCAGAATGCATTTTCGGACGTGTATAACCACTTCTCAAATAAATTAACATGCTTCTAAACTATAAACGCTGAATTTTCTTGTCAGATTTCAATTTTAATCCCAAAGGGGGCATGGCATTGCACATCATTCAAGTCTATTAATCTAAATCTAGAATCAATCTTTCCTCAGTAATCAAGACAAATATTGATTCATCTAAAGTCCTCATCGCTTGGGGAAAATCTATCATCTCTTGGGGCATATCAGATTCATCTGGTATCCTAAATCTATCTTGTAAATTGTACCAACTTTTCGTAACCGTCGGTTCAGTAGTGTTATTTCCTTGGTTCTTCGTAACTGATGGGTTCAGGATGTGATACCAATATTATTCATACAAAGACATTGAGGTCTGGAATTGGTCACTCATTTCTTCACAATCATAAGGTTTAGAATCAGGCATTTTGACACTTTTTCGTAATCACTGCTTCATTGTTGATATAGCTAGCATCATCTTGATTCCTAGTCATCTTGGACCTAGGTTGACATCTTTTTCCAATCTTTCAATCGGTTTCTATCTCAGAATTAGTTAATCTTTCAAATCAAATCAGTTTCATACGTATATCAAACACATACTATTCTTTGAACCACTACGCTTTGCACAATGATTCAAAGAGGGGAAAAATGTAATACCCCAAAAATGGGCTATAGGTTCATTAACCTCCTACATCTTCAATTCGAATGAAATTGACATCAAAGTCCTAACCTAAGGCACATCTGAACATCATTGAATCCTAATTGATTATTTTAATGCTGCATCGGGGAATATTCCTAGCAATATTCTTATTTATCTAATTATCTTTAATTAAATATTATTTGGCGATAAATGTTATTATTTATCCTAAAGTTGATTAATTGAATATTTTAAATATTTAATTAATTAATTTAATTCTGCCACTTAATTATTTAATTAGATTTAATTGCATTTATTCCTAATTAATATTATTTTTATTTTGACAATAAATCAAAATTCCTACAAACAATCAATTGGATATTTATTTAATTGATTTAAAATCAAAGTTGTCAAATTTAATGATTTAATTGGAATAAAGTTTGATTTAATAATTGATTAACCCATAAATCAATTATTTTAATTCAAAATCAGTTAAGTGGAGAATAAATCACTTTATTTATTAAATTAATTCATATTAAATCATGCATAATCAAAAAAAGAAGGCAACTAGAAATTAACAATCAATTTTAAAATTGAAACTCAACATTTGAGATGAGTTGAAAAAAACAAAAAAAAAACTAAAGCTCTATTTTGAGATAAAAATTGCTTTTGCATGATTTTATGAATTAAATATTCTTAATTTCTTGTTAACTCAAAAATCAACCTGAGTTTATCAAGAGTGATTTATGGCTTTTCTCTTGCATCCTCAAAGCCTTGGATTTATATAAAATCAAGGCTTCAACTCTTCTAAAATCATCTCTCAAATTTGTACAATTACTCTAGCGAATTGACATCTGAAGAATCAAGCACTTGTGACAGGCAAATTTGTGAGATCATTCATAGTTTTTGCATAGTTTTTCATATCATTTAGCATATCATTGTTAGATACTTTTACATATCAATTTCATACATTCTAGATCAATTTCATACATTCTAGCTTAGATTCATATCTATTTTTCATCTTATTGCATCTAAAATACAAAAAAAAAGAGATTAATTTGCATTCATATTTCATTGCTTTCATCATTTTAAATCCTTCGTTTAGGTGTTTCATTGTCACTGATCTCGATTCCAATCTGAGAACATCATACTCGCACCTACTAGAAGGCAATATATCGACTAGTTAGCATAGTCTCAATTACTTACAGATTTTGGGTTTCTTGCTAACCTCTAATGTTTTACTGAAGTGTTGTGTCTACAGCTAGGTACAAAATTCACACACACAATAAGTCTCAAGATGAGGAATCTCCATGTATTGTGGCATAACAACACGAATGATATCCAGAGACAAAGGACTATAAATATCACACATAGGGATGTTAAACTTGGATTGAGTCACTGAAGCAATTTTTTGTTGCAAAGAAGACATGGTTTGAGCCAAACTAATAATGGTGGAATTGGTAGAAATGATGGTTTATGGAGGAGACTCTACCAGGAGGCTACCATCTCACTCAAAGCTTGGAGGTACTGCAAGGGTGTGCTCTAGCTATTGTGAGGTTTCTTCATAGGACTCCAGGTAAGATCTAGATCCGAAAAAGTTTACTTCTTCTTGTATGTGTGTGAATGTTTTTGTTGAATTATTCATAAGTGTTTTCATATTAGTTTGATGATAGGATGATATAGATTTTTATTTAGTTGTTTAAAAACATTACAACCAGGAAAATGTGAAGTGTGTTGTTATTAATAGATTTTCTAAATTTCTTCATGAGAGTTCACAAATGGTTGTAGATATGTATTTTTGTGTATTTGATTGTGTTCTTATGGTTTAGGAATAATTTCAGTGAGTTTTTCCTTCAATGGCATTTGCAGATTTATGTTTTGTATTTTAAAGCTTTGATTACTTGTTTTATTTCTGAGTGTAATGAAGTGTTGAGGAGGTGTGTTGGAAGTGGTAATGAGGTACCTAAATTGGGTATTACTTAGGGAACCTTCCCCAAGCACACTCCACACCTTAAACTCTCATTTTTGGGCAAATCTAGGCAAGTTTTTGACAGTCCTTGTACAAGAAAACAACAATGATCCTATTTACTCATACGAGTCAGGATGAGTGCTCATATGAGCCTGTGACGAAATTTATATGACCCTATGAGAATAATTTTATGGGACATTTATATACAAATATAACATTTAAGTATAAGTGCCTTCAAATATACTCGTTTTGGTGGTAGGATTTATACAAATATAACATTTAAGTATAAGTATGATACATTTAATTTCTTATGCTTAAATGTTATATTTGTATAAATACCTTTTAGGATGTTTGAGATAGGTTCTAGCTTCATAGGATTTTAGATGCATATTTTATATTTTGGGGATTTTAAAAAAAAATCAGACTTTGCCAAATTTCAGGCACATGAGGGTTCCCTAGATTTATGAACAAGCTATGGAACGTTGTGTTAATGCATGTGGAAAGTTATATGTTGTACCTTATGAATGTTTATACATGGTTTTTTTAGCATTATAAGATGTTACTCATGTGATTTCAGTACTTGTCTTATGATAGAATCTATAATATGAGGCTAGGACTCATTCAGATGGCCTGAGTGCATCGAAGACTTCCCTAGACCTGTGAGATGGATCTTTTGAAAGTACTTGATGTTTTCATGGCTTGTGTGTGTGGTTAGGGGACTAGGTACCCTAAGTGAGTGGCTCACCATAGGTGTTGGAACCATAAAGTGGTTTCCAGATGATCCTATGGGTGGGTTAGTAAAAAGTGATAACCTAATAATGAATCCGGGAAAGGGGGGAAACAAAAGATAATGAAAGAAAATATATTAATGGCCACATAGTCCTATTGGAGTACTAAGACCATGGGTAACTTCCAGGGAGGATCCTTATTTAGAAAGGGGGTACCGGGGTTACATGGTTGCCAGGGTGGATCCCAAAATACTGTATATGTGATGATACTCACCTAGAGGGTATGCTAGAAACCTAACCCTTGTGATTAGTAGTGTGATATCTTGTAATGTTTTGTATTTGTTTTCAAGTGAGGGTTTGTGAAACTTCAAAATTCTTTGGGCCTTGTGAGTATCTTGGTTCCATCTCCTAGCACGTGGGGTGGAACTTCACTAGTTTCACATGGTTGGGTGGAAAAAATCTTTCAAGGTCCTGTTCATGGTTCGTGACTTGGATGTGTTTAATTATATGCATTAATGAAGACCTTTCTATTTGTATAATTGTTACTAAAAATAAAGATGTAAAAATATGTTGTAATGCTTTCAAGCCATTTTTGTACTTACTATTGTAATGAGATTCATTATCAGAAAAATGTAATTGAAAAGAAAAGCAATGTAATTGGGAGGGATAGTTCTAGGGTTTATTTTAAGGGATATTATTTGAAAGATCAAAGTTGAAATGTAAGGTGTAAATGTCAAATTATTCTCTATATCTCTCCTATGTTGAAATAAAAGGAATTTTTTTATTATGCTAAGGTTAAAATATAATCTGTAAGAATAGCTATTTCAATGTGTAGAAAAGAGAAATGAGATTGGTTTATCAAGTAAGGAATATAATTGTAAATGAAATGTTATTTTCTTACCCTATCTCTTAAGTTCTGAAATGTGAAAGTAAAAAAGAAAGAAATGAAATTCAATTGGATAAGTAATGTAAATATGTTAGTAAATGAATTCATTAAGGGAACCTTAAGGAATGTAAATTTAAATGTATTAATGATGTAATGTTAGAAAATAAAAGAAAAATTGTTAGTTGCAATTTTAGGTCATTAGACCTGATTCCTTATGGGTTCCCTAGTGGAGACATTTCATTTGGTATCAGAGCCCTAGTTACTACACTGTGAGCTTAGGGTCTATTTATATTTGAAACTCAAAAATTTTCAACACATTGAATGCTCCTTTTAAACTTTCACTTTGATGCAAGAGCATCCTAGGATTCTTGGCAATCCTGTATCAACCAAAAAAAAATGTGTTTGTCTATGAAGGTAGATTAATAGTTTTGATCTTGGTTGGTGGAATACTTGCTCGATTTCTATGGTTACTAGGGTGCTCGGTCTTTGAAGAACGCTCGGTAACTTAACGTGTTGGTTGCTTTTGGCTCTCGGTGATAACTACATTGCTCGGTCATGCTTGGCGTGGTTGATTGACTGGCGCTTGGTTATTTCCTCTGTTGCTCGGTGTTCTTTCTTGCCAACTTGGTTTGTTTGGGTGGATTGGCTTGGCTGACTGGTGCATTTAATTTGGGTCATGCTCCTAAAGTTATGGATTGACCTTTGGACGTGTGGGCACCTAGATCTAGCATGTTGCATTCTTCTATGTGGATGTAATGACCGTTGGGGCCATCTTGGAGAGTTTATTTATTTTGTAAGGCTATTTGAGAGCCGACTGGTGTTTTAGCATTTAATATTTGTTTGTAAGGGTTTATTATTTCATTAGCTGACTTGTGGCTAGGAATCAATATTTATAGGATGCTTGGGTAGTTGTTTGGGAGGAGTAGGAGGAGTTGGAGTGGAAGTTAGTATTCTAGGAGCTTAGGAACAAGAAGATTGCTTGGAAGTTTGAGTACAAGTTTAGATCTTTCTTGGGTGCCTACCAGTGTGCTATGTGTTGCAGACCTAGGCTAGCCAAATACTGATGTTGTGGAAAAGATTTGGATCTTGTGATATCTTGTAGACTATTACTTGCTTTGTCTCTAGCCATAGTTGGGAAGGCCTTATAGTCTGACACATTGCATGTAATCGGTGATTTGATGAATAAAGACTTCTATTTTATTTTAGATATGTTGTTGTTGTTGTTGTGTATTTCCATTGCATATTGGTTTGGCTGCAAGGTTGGTCAGTCCTTAATTGGATCCACTAGCCTTGACTGCATCAGGTGGTATCAGAGCAAGTTTGTTCTTGTTTGAGAAAAGTCTGTTCTTATTGGACCTGAGTGGATCTTGTGTGTTTGCATCTGGATCTTGATTTGAAGATGCCTCCGAGGAGAAATCATCAGAACTTAGAAGAAGAGGAATCTACTAGAGAATTCAGTATTGATGATTTTAGGGCTTTGCAGAAACAAGTGCAAGACCTACAAGAAGAGTTGAGAAAGAAGAAGCCTACCTTCAAAGAGGATAGTGATGATGAATCTAAGGAAGATCATTTTGAAGAAGCTGTAGAAGAAGCTAGAGATTTTGTGGAGAATCAAATTTTGAAAGCTATGTCTAAGATTGGGAAAAGACCTAAGATTGAAGTTTATGCATTTGCTGGAAGCCTTAGGCTAGAAGAGTTGATTGATTGGATCAATGAGATTGATGAATACTTTGAGTATGAAGAAATAGAAGATCTTGATAGGGTTAGATTTGAAAAGACTAAGTTGAAGGGTCATGCAAATATCTGGTGGAGAGAAGTTCAATTGGAAAGGGGTAGAAGAGGAAAAGAAAAGATCACCAAGTGGAACCGAATGGTTGACAAGTTAAAGAAGCAATTTATTCTGGTGGATTATGAATTGGACATGTTTAAGAAGATGCAAGCTTTGAAGAAGACTAAAAAATTGGTACAAGAGTATACTGAGGAGTTTTATAGAATCTTGATTAGGACTGGTCACTCTGAAGCTGATAAAGAGAAGGTTACTAGGTATGTCTATGGTTTGAGACCTAGTATTCAGGAAGAGTTACTTACTATACGGATGACAAAAATCAGTGATGCTTATAAGATGGAATTAAAGATTGAAGAGAAGTTGAATAAGAAGTTTGAAGGAAGATAGAATAATAGGAACTAAGGTGGTAAAACTATGAGACAGTTGCTGAGAGTAATGTGATGGAGAAGCCTAAGTCTGATCACTAATAAATTTGGCATCGATTTGCGACAGCTATGTGTCGTAATTGTGACAGCCATGTGTTGCAATTGCGGCAGTAATAGACGTCACTATTTTTTAGTTGCAAAATATGATGTCTTTCCATTTTTATCACAATTACGACTTCAATCCATCACTTGGGAAGCTGCATGCGATCATGCGATAACCGTTGCAAGTGTGACGACTACCTACGCAACTGCGACGGCTTGTCGCATGCGCTTGGGAAGCCGCATGCGATCATGCGATAACTGTCGCAAGTGTGATGAATACCTGCACAACTGAGACGGCTTGTCGGATGGTCACATGTGCTTGGGAAGTTGCATGTGATCATGTGATAACTGTCGCAAGTGCGACAAACACCCGAAGCAAATGCGACGGGAGTGGGCATCGCCTATACAACACCCCCGTCACAATTTGCTATGTGTGCATCGCAATTGCGACGAATACAAAATAAAATGAAATTTTTTTTTGGGACAAATTACCCTGTTCTAGGTACAAATTACCCCCGTCGCAATTCACCTATGATTAAAGAGTCTAGTGGAAAGACCGAGTGTTAGTTCTCTTTGAATATGAAGAAAGTCTGTGAAGCTGGAGTTTATTTGAGAACCTTGTTCTCGAAGATGTTGGCCACTTCATCTTCAATAATAGTTGCATGCCGAATCAACAAACCCATTACTGAAACAAGCTCAACACGCAAAGTAGTTGGTTTAGATATTCTCAGCATCTTAACAAGCGTGGACAATACTAAACCATTGGTTAAGATGTTGGCTGCTTCCACATTGCTACTTAGGGTTTCTAGGAGGCATGAGAGGAATGTTGTCTAACATGTACAATATCAACCTAATAGTTTATGATGCAGAAATACTGAAAGGACAGCAAGAATGTTGAAGACAAGGGAGTGTTCCAAGAGGAAATTGATGGCTGACATGTAGCAGCAGAAGATTTACTTGAAGAAGAGGGTTGTGTGATGACTTGGAAGACCCTAGGGTGTTGATCTAAAGGTGTTTGAAAAATGGTTTGATCTCCAAGGTGAGTGGAGATAGGATTTTGGTGAAACCCTCATGAAATAAGGGTTTGCAGAGCCTATAAAGGTGAGTTGAATGATTCTTGATGAATGTGACTGAAATCATTTGGATCTAGTATTTTTATGCTATAATATGATTGTGCTAAGAATTTGGAGTGGTGAAGAGTGAGATAAAACATAGTTTCTTTGTTATGTGTTTGATTTTGATGCCATTTGAAGGCCACATTGTGAAGGAAGTACAAACTGGTCCAAAGGAGTTGGGTTTAAATTTGACATATGTTTTGCATCCTTGAAAAGGGTATCCAAAAATATAATTTTTTTGTCTACTTGTTTGGAAGAAGTCAGGGAAAAAGGTGGAAAATTGGTTCAGGAGGGCTAATTGGGGTTCACAGGGCTAGAAGGGGATTTGAAGAGTTTTGTCAAATGGGTATTGCTTTGGTCCACAAAATTGGTTGAATCCCATTTAATATGTGTTGTGAACTTCATCTAAATCTATCTTGTCCGTTTGGAAGCCAAGTTGAGTCATTTTGGGTATTTAGCCTCTAATAGGCCTAAAGGGTTAGTAAGGAAAGTGCATTGTTGAAGAAACATCTATACTATTTCCACCACATCTGCATGCCACTCTGCATCACAATCAACACTCAAGTTTCTATAGACCAATTGCAAATGCCCATAACACCTTCCAAGGAGAAAACAAATGCAGGATCAAGTTCTGACATTGCAGCCACTGCTACGGATGGTCATTACTCCATGCTTCCCCCATGGATGGTGTAGTAAAATTTTCCATCAGAACTAGTATGATTATTTGACAAAATTTTTTTTTTTTATATTTTTTAGAAGAAAAACCATTCCCCTATTTACTTATAGAGGTCCCAAAAATTTGTATTTTTTTGTAAGGCGGGTAGATGATTCATCATGCCATGCATTTTGCTCTTCTCATTACAATGTAACTTGAACATTATATTTTTCCAATACAATGCTTGGTCCATATCTATATATTTAAATATTACTCCAAGTTTTTGGTCCAAATATGTATGCATGCTCCATATGTCTATCTATTATGTATCTACTTACATATACATCCAATTTTACACACATGCATCCATATATATGCACATGTACAAAAATATTAACCAGTCTGTTTGTAATATATATACACATGCATGTGTGTGTGTGTGTGTATATGTATGTATAAATACATGAATATATATGTCCACACACACACACACACACACACATACACATAGATATATATATATATATATATATATATATATATATATATATATATATATATCTATATGTATATGTGTGTGTGTGTGTGTGTTTGTACCAATCTATTTTTTTGTATGAATCACATTGATTTATCTATTTCTTCAAAGATAGCATGTATAATTCATATTTCCAACAACATATAATTAACCTATATTATTGACCTATATGTTTGATTAGAATAATTAAATGGAAAAATAAAAAGGAAAAGCAAAATATGAATCTAAATAAAAACAAAATATGAATCCAAATATAACTAAGAATTTATGGGTCATTGCCTTAGTATAGTTTATTAACCTCACCTGAAATTAATATTGGCTTTATCCCCCCTTTATGCACCTTGACAATATTGATTTCATCCTCCCTTAATGCACCTGGAATCAATAGTGAATTCATATATTACATGCAAAAAATATTACAAGTCAAAGGTGTAATTTCACGAAACTACAATTACAGACTTAATGACTACCTTAAGAAATTGTTTATTCAGCCAATAATATAGCATAAAAAAATCCCATTAACATTTACAACATATTTCATGAAAAATAAGTAAAAACTAATTAACATCCCAACTCCGGAAAAAGATTTCTTGCATGGATAACAAATCCATAATGTAGAGAAAACATCATTCCTTCAAAGATGTGTGAATACACACCTTTAAAATATCAATGGGTACACATGCAAAAAACCAGAGTGTTGGTATATTCAAAATTAAGTAATCAATATACTAGAGTTCCAAGAACTAGAGTAAATCATGAACTAATTAATAGTTACCATTTAGAGTAATTAATCCCAAATTTTGACTAATCAAACATGCAAAAAGTATAGTGTCTAGAATTTTAAGTTTTTGAGAGATTTTATGATTTAGCCTATAGTCTGAAGTATTCCAAACACTTCAATCTAGATGGTAATAAAAACCAAAATAGGGATAAGAAATGTGTTTATTATGACAAGAATAAGGGACATAGAACCTAGTAAGTAAATCAAAGAAGTGCTCATAAAAAATTACTATAAAATCAAGATTAAGACTCAGTTGTCTGAACTTTATTGGGAGTACCTGTCAAGTCCATCAAAGGTGGTGGTTTTGTTGGTTGGGTTTTTTGTACTTTTTTTGACTATACTACAAATGTACTACTCTGTGCATAATTGTGAGGTAGAGCCCTATCTAAAGAGCTAACACTCGTAAGCATTTCAAGCCCTTTGGATAGCTTGCAATCTCACTACCCATAAAAGTGCCACCAATGATAAATTCAAGAAGAGTTTGTAGGCTTATGCCATAAAAGATTTCTGAGTTTCTAGGATTATAAATCAAAAAACATCTGTTAATTTATGGGATTATACGCTATATAAAATAAAATCCATTTTGGTAGAAGTGAATTTGAAAACCAAATTTGTGGGGTTGTGGGAGAGGGGAAAAATGAAGAAGACAAAAATCCTTAACAAAATGACATCATGTCCCACAATAGTTCAATGATATAAAATGGTGCCAGAATATGAATTGTAACTCAAAAACTTGTTGACCCATTGATCTAATTAGATGCATTATGAAACACAATTTAAAAACTCTCCACCTCTGTATACATATCAAAATGAATCTTCTACAGAAAATATGCGGTTAGAATTTCACTGTAAAAAATGAATTTCATCTCATTCTACCCTGTGGGAGAGAGTCTCCATTAGAAACATGATTGTCCATGCCTTGTAAAATCCCTTTACCTGTCTATGATTCTACAAGCTGGGTTATCTTAGAACATGAATATGCAATTCAATTTAATGGACCAGTGAGCAGAATAAAGTATAAAGCAGTGATTGATGAGCAAAATTGTATAGGCAGGAAAAGTTCTTTCAATATGACCGGTAGTTTAGTTTGGGTTGAACTGTTGGTCACTTAGATTGTAGATTGTTGAATAAGGAGGAGCAACGCATCAATTTCAATGCCATGATGACTTGCTTAACAAAATGGCATCCTATCCCAAAATAGTTCAATGATATAAAATGGTGCTAGAGTATGAATTGTAACTCAAAAACTTGTTGACCCATTGATATGATTAGACGCATTATGAAACAAAATTTATGAAAACTTGCCTCTGTATACATATCAAAATGAATCTTCTAAAGAAAATACACAACAATAGACATGAGCATACTTGCAATTGTCACATAGCATACATGATATCTCGTAAGACTACACAATACAGTTCTAGGGGATTCGAGCAAGTGGGTTTTAAAGATATCTCCTCCATGGGCCTTCATCCTCCGCTCCAAAAATTCATGAAATGCATTGGCCCTTTGGAAAGCTAGAAATAGTAGACTCTCGCCTAGTAGTGGCTAGCTAAAACTACCCGATGGTAAATTAGGGTTTGAAGAAGGGTTTCTGAGAAGAAATAGTAGAAACATTTTTCTTGTTAAATGAGATCATGTTGCATATCCTTAAATATAAGGTTTTCATGATAAAGGGAAGAGAGGGCGACACAAAACAAGGAGGAAGTGAAGTTTAAAATCATACCTTTCTTTGCCTTTTGGATTCTGAATGTACAATCCAGTAGATCCCTTTCGCTGTAGAGATGCCTAGCCGTAGAGATCTCCTCATCCAACGGCTGCAAAAATCCCTCTCAGTGCTATTATAGAAATGACCAATGTTTTCTTTTCTTTTTTTTTCTTATATCCCATTAACGTCGCAATTGCGACATTGTCGGGGTATAATTGAAAAAAAAAGCCAAAAAGACATAACATTTGCCCGCCGTTGCAAATTGCCATCGCAATTTCACCCCAAATGTATTAGTGGATGTGGGATCTAGCAATGGTCAAGTTACTAAGAATGTTGGAAGAATGAGTTCACTGGTACTTGTTATAACTATGGTGAAGCTGGTCACAAAAATTTTTATTGTCCTAAGAAGAGGGTTGCACTGACTGTTGAAGAAGATATTGTGAATGTTGCCGAAAAAGGTGAGACACTTATCACTAGGAGATTAGTTGCATGTGTCCATGAACCAGTGCAAAGAAGGAATTTATTTAGAACCAGATGTAAGTGCAAGAGTAAGGTATGTAATGTCATAGTTGATGGTGGTAGTTCTGAGAACTTTGTTTCAGAAGAGATGGTTAGTAAGTTGAGTTTAGAAAGAAGGAAGCATCCCAATCCTTATCAAATTAGTTGGATACAAGATGTTTCTAAGGTTAGAGTTGAAGAAAAATTCTTGGTTAATTTTTAGATTGGATCTTACCAGGATGAGATATTGTGTGATGTATTGCCTATGGATGCTTGTCATCTGTTGCTTGGTAGACCTTGGAAATTTGACAGAAATGTTTTGTTTGATGGTCATGCTAATACCTATGTGGTTAGGCATGAAGGAGATCATCATAAGCTGATAACTTTACATGAAAAAGGGGTTAAGGGATGTGGAGTTAGCAAGCATTGTCCTTATGACAAACCTCAGGAGTAGAGGATTGATGAACCTTTTCCCTCAAAGCCTAGTTTGAAAGAAAAGGAGAATGATATATCTAAAGAGTTTGTTGAGATTAAGAGGTAGATGATCTTACTGATAGAGATGGTACAACAGATGGTGACATTTATGACACAGAGAGATACATATGACATTGGGTTGATTGAGGAGTCTGAAGAGGATGAACCTTACCGAGGCACTGATGTGATCGGTAGTGGTTAGAGTCAGTTGCTATTAGTTGTCGATCAAAGGGATAAGAAAAGTGGAAAGTAGAAGAACTTGCTATAGGGAGAAATGAATGAAGTGAAGACTACTTGGGATGAAGGACAAGAGGAGATATGGGTTAAGAATAGATTTGGCAAACCTGTTCTGATTCCCTCGAGATGTTCTTGATTTTCCTTATGAGAGAATCTTTCTTACCTAGGGTGTGTGATGTAGGAGCATCCTAGGATTCTTGGTAATCCTATATCAACCAAAAAAAAAATGTTTGTCTTTGAAGGTAGATTGATAGTTTTGATCTTGGTTGGTGGAATACTTGCTCGGTTTGGGAGACTGGTTGCTCAGTTTCTATGGTTACCGGGGTGCTCACTCTCTAAAGAATGCCCGGTAACTAAAGGTGTCTATTTCTTTTGGTGCTCGGTGATAACTATGTTGCTCAGTCATGCTTGGCATGGTCGGTTGACTGGTGCTTGGTTATTTCCTCTATTACTTGGTGTTCTTGCTTGCCGACTTGGTTTGTTTGGGTGGATCGGCTTGGCCGACTGGTGCATTTAATTTGGGTCACACTCCTCAAGTTATGGATTGACCGTTGGACATGTGGGGACCTGGATCTGGCATGTTGCATTCTTCTATGTAGATCTAATGACTGTTGGGGCCATCTTGGAGAGTTTATTTATTTTGTAAGTCTATTTGAGAGCCGACTAATGTTTTAGCATTTAATATTTGTTTCTAAGGGTTTATTGTTTCATCTACTGACTTGTGGCTGGGAATCAATATTTATATGATGCTTGGGTAGTTGTTTGGGAGGAGCAGGAAGAGTTGGAGTGGAAGTTAGTAGCCTACGAGCTTAGGAATAGGAAGATTGCTTGGAAGTTTGAGTACAATTTTAGATCTTTCCTGGGTGCCTACTAGTGTGCTGTGTGTTGCAGACCTGGGCTAGCCGAATATTGATGTTGTGGAAAATATTTGGATCCTATGAGATCTTGTAGATTGTTACCTGATTTGTCTCTGGCCATAACTGAGAAGGCCTTACATCTCGATACATTGCATGTAATTGGTGATTTGATGAATGAAGACTTCTATTTTATTTCAGATCTATTATTGTTGTTGTGTATTTTTGTTGCATATTGGTTTGGTTGCAAGGTCAGTTAGTCCTTAATTGGATCCACCAGCCTTGACTACATCACACTTAAAACTGATATTACACCAGTCTTCCAAGATGCCTCCCGTTACCCACAAAAGAGATAAGGATAGAGCTCAAGAATCTTCCTCAAGATCTCACCCAGAGAGTTCCCATGGGGAATATGAGGAAGAACACAACTGAGATAATCACATAAATGAGAGTCAGACTAATGACTCAGAAGGAGCCCAAGTTAGACAACTTATGCAAAAAATTTTGCATAGACTCAACAACCTTGAAAATAGAGTCAATATTGAAGAAGGAAACCAAGCTCAACACTAAGATAGGAAAAGAGATAGGAGCCCTAGGAGAAGGCAAGTTATGAAAGAATCTGAGGACAGGGATACCACTTACATGAGGGACTTGTTCAAAGTCAAGGTACCCCTTTTCTATGGAAATGAAGGAGGATCTACTATGAAAACCTAGTTGTTTGACCTTGAGAGGTGTTTCTCTATGCACCCTTTTAGTAGCAATGTCAAGGCCAAATGTGCTATTATGAATTTGAGGAAGTTTGCATCTACATGGTGGCATATGGAAGAAGACAAACTTGAAGTCACCATCAATACTATTTCATGGGAATTGTTCCTAGAAATCTTTAAGGATTGGTTCATGTCTGATCAGTAGAGGTAGGGAAGGACATAAGAATTTCACCACCTCAAGCAAGCCAACATGTCATTGGAAGAGTATGAAAGAAATTTCTATGAACTTAAGCCTTTCTTAGGTTTTAGAGATGATGGACCCATTCTTGTCCAACACTTTATTAGAGGTCTAAATGACAAAATATCAGGAGATGTAGCAATCTTAGAACCCAAGAATATCTAGGATGCCATCACTAAGGGATACCTAGTTGAAATCAAGGTCAAAGGAAAAGGTGGTTACTCTAGTGGCCAAACTTTCAACGCTGGATCAAGTTCTAAGGGAAATTTTTATCAAGGAAATTCTAACTCCAAGAACCAACAATCCTCTTTCAAAAGTGGACAAAAATTTCCTAAGAAGAAATTTTAGAATAATAACCAAGGTAATGGAAGGTTTCAACAACCTTAGAACCAAAGCAATTTTTGGACACAACAAAGGATTCCTCTTCCACAATTCCAAAACTCTCAGAATTTCAACATAGGAGGTTATCAACAATCCAGTACTCCTCCTGCAAGGAATTTTGGTCAAAGCACATGGTGTTATTCTTGTGGACAACAAGGGAACATTGCAGTTCATTTCTCTTAGCGCATGAACCCCACCCGTCAGAATCAAGAAGTTTCAAAACCAACAGTAGGAGATGTCGATCAATCTCAAAGGGCGTTCACCATAGTAAAACACATAAAAGATGACCACTAGAATACTGTCATAGAAACTTCAGGTTTGTTAAAGGGTAAAACTATTTCTATTCTCTTTGACTCAAGTCCAACTGACTCCTTCATATCTTCCTCTTTGATATAAAAGTGTGGGTTAGCGGTAGTAGGGAAAGGAGTTAAGTGGCATGTAGAGCTAGCCTCAGGGGTTAAAATGACCACAAATTTGTGTGTTCAAGGTTGCAACTTGGGGTTAGGACCTTTTTATTCCAATGTTGATCTTTGAGTTATTCCTCTTCGATTGTATGGACTTGTCCTAGGAATGGATTAGTTGACAACTCATGAAGCCAGGATAGAGTGCAGAAAGAAGATCATTCATTGCTTGGATGATTTGGATAAGCCCAACACAATTTTGGAAATTCAATGACCTATTTCACTCTGGATGATATCAGCTATGCAACTTAAGAAATGCATGAGAAAGGGATGCCAACTTCTTGCAGTCTCAGTTAATGATTTGACAGATAAGGAAGATAGAGAAATTATACTTGAGCACCCTTTATTTCAATAATTTGCAGATGTCTATCCAACTGAGATTCCAAGAATTCCTCCCAAAAGGGATATTGATTTCTGCATAGAACTAGTGCCAGGATCTAAACCTATCTCCAAAGCTCCTTATCGCATGACCACTCAGGAGTTGAGTGAGTTAAAATTTCAACTAGAAGAACTCTTGCAAAAAGGCTTTATCATACCAAGTGTGTCACCTTGGGGAGCTCTGGTTATCTTTGTTAAAAAGAAGGATGGTTCACTACGGTTGTGCATTGACTATCGTTAACTCAACAAAGTAACCATTAAGAATCTGTACCCTTTGCCAAGGATTGATGATCTATTTGATCAAATGAAAGGAGCCAAGGTATTTTCCAAGATTGATATGAAGTCAGGTGTGTGAGAGTGTTTACACCTTCATGAAATTAGGACAATTAGCAAAAATTCTATGGAAAGACAATGGAAATTTAATCTAAATAATTGTATTTAACATCCATATCATCTCATGGTTCTATATCTAAGCTTTGCAAGTAGAGCTCTTAGCCTTATTCTCTACTAGTGACAATCCTAGAATGAGAAAATTATGATAAAATACCTAAATCTAGCTCCCAGTTCTCAACTTTGATACAAAGATTAACTCAAATGCTCATGATAATGCTCTCAAATCTCACAATTTGCTCTCAAAATGCTCAAGATATTTCTCAATTTCTCTCAAATCGCCTATAGTGATGATGCTATGCATTTGAATTTTCTAGGATCATTATGCTCTCAAAATGACTTCTATTTGTAGTAAAATCTCAAGGGTAGGGGGTAGAGTTACTTGATCATGGTTTAGCCTTGGTTGAGTAAAAATATTTGAAATATTTTTAAATGGGGGGACAATTTAAATGATTGTCTCAAATGTTTGGACAAGTAGACAAATTTGAGTGATTGAGATTCAAAGTTGAAAATGAGTGATGGAGATTCAACAACTTGGAGTGATCCATGTGCATTGTGTTCTCAATTCTTATTGGTTGCTCAAATTATGTTGAAAGATGTTAGGATTAATTAAATTCCATCAATTAATTAAATTAGCCATTTAGGGGAATAGGTTCAATTTGATTTTTTGATTTAAAACTGTACAATTAATTGATTAAAATCAATTATATAATGTGATTGATCCCTTTAAGATTGTATTTGATTATTTGATGTCATGATTTAATTTTTCCTTCGATTTAAATAATTTTGTCCAATTTTGATTAATAAATGTCCATTTAAAATTGATTTGATCCATTTTGATGAAAATTATAGCATTTGGCTAAGATTTTGCAAATTTGAATGATTCTAAGACACCTACCCAGTTTTGGGTGTCTACAAATGCCACTCTTTGAATTGATGGGTGTAGCACATTGATCCAAAGAAAATTTCATGTCCTGATCACTGATTCAATACTTGATTTATTGATACAAAACTGATTTGAAACCTGATTTGAAATTGTTTTGATTGATAAAACCTGATTTGAAAATGATGCAACATGCCCCACTGATAATAGTTCAAAATTTTAATGCCCCATATTCAATGTTGATGTAGATTTGATGTTGATGCAGATTTGATACTCTAATGATGCCCCCTTAGAAATGAAACAGATTGATTGCCAAATAGAAAAATATGATAAAATTGATTGGAAATAGATCCAATATGTTTTCATTTTTGAAAAACATTGATGATAATCAAGGCCTCAACAAATGCCCCAGTTTGATAAAATAATTTGATGAGAAAAGCTATGATTGAGAAAATTTTGTTGATGTTTGAGATAATTTGATGATGCTTGGATATCACTCGATGTCAGTTAGAATCACTTGGTTGATGTTGTATTAATGTCAATCAGATACGATATGTATGCTGATGGATTGATTGGATAAACTGATAATTTTCTCTCAAGATCTAGAGATACGAACAAATGGATTGATTTTCCTTCCTCAAGATCTAGAGTTAGGAAATTTAATGTACTCAAGATGAGAAAATGGAGGATATGATAAATGATTGATGTAAGATGATCAATTGGACTGGATTTGATGAGAAGATTAATGGTGGGAGGTTGATAGATAGGGTCATTTGATATGAATCAGGTGCAGATGTAGATACAAGTAATGAAGAGAATTAAGTTTCCCCTAATTGATTAGATGATGAGGTTGCCCCTAGGTGAGAAGATGCATAATAATGATAATCTTGGATGTAGCATTGATCAATTTGATGAGTTAGATATTTGAAGACATTGATTAGGACATTGATGATGTAATCATGATTAACTTCCACCCCCTTGATTAAGGAAAATCCCATAAACATGTAAGTAATCTATCATGAAAATTCAATGCAATGCAACTAATTGTCACTAGATTTTAGCAAAGAAATTCCATAGAGATATATTTTTATCATTGAGCATTGTGGGACTGGAAAGCAAGTACAACCATCACTGACCACATCATGATGATATGAATATCACCTTTTATCACATTTGGTAACCTTTAGAAAACTATTACAACCCTCACTAGTTGAATAACCAACTATGGGAATATGAATACCGGTTTCAACAGATTCAATGTTGCAATTGGATTTTTGTATTAAGATGTGGAAGATCTAAAGAGCCAAGGTATTTGTTTGCATAAACAAACAAAGGTCAACCCTCCATCCTATATGAAAGTCCTTGATGGTTCTTTGATGACCACATCGTTAGATGAATTCACATAAGTTGTTGGATCTCCCTCAAGACAGTCACTCAAAGGCAAGAAAAAATATCATGTCTCCATAATCGCCAATCTAGTCGGAAAATCATCAATTAGCTAAAAAGATATGATAAAAAGAAAATAAAGATCATAAAAAAGAAACTTCAAGTGTTTTGCAATGTATCAATATTTTCAAAAAGAATTTCCAAACATTCTAATCATTTAAGTGATGTCAATTTTTAATCCTGAATAATAAAGTCAATGAAGGTTCAAGGATCAAGTTGTAGGATCAAAATACTTGGTTGTGAAAAATGATATCCATCAAAGGTTCAACAAAATCTCTCTCTTTTGAAGCTCTAATAATTCCCTCAGATGCCCCTAGTTGGATAGGAAAAATGTTGGACTTGGGAAAACTTCCAAAATATTACAAAATCTTGGTTTATGCAAGATTCAGCTCAAAGCACTTTATGCAAACATTTTTTTGTTTTTTGGATTTTTGGATTTTTACTTTTTATATTTTTAGATTTTTACTAGCTCTCAAACAAGATCACATTGGTTTTCCCCCAATGTCTAGCAAGATATAGGACATGAAGGATGGATTTGCAAGATGATGGATTAGAGATGGAAAAGCCATGATGGATGAAGCATGTGAATGTGACCTATAGGACATCTCCTCAATATTACCCAAGCTAAGGAAAAATGATATAGCAATGTGAAGCATTTTTTTGGATAAGCCATGGAAGCCAATGATGCAGTGCTAGATAGCCTATAGGATAATGATCTACTGTCATGAAAATGAGGGATCCAAAAGAGTGGACATGTCAAGAATTTTTTGATAACAAATTTTGTACTTTAAGTGCTTCATTTTGATCAAGACCAAGGGGTCAATTTGGGTAAGATGTGGATAAGATAACACAATCAGGATAAAGGGGTGATGAAGGTTATGAAGGGATGTTTTTGGTATTATGGAAAGACTGTGAAGGAATAATGAAGGTGAATTTGGTATAAGCAAGATCATGATAGGGTAACATGGATGCAACAAGGAAATAAGCTGATGAAAAGGATAAAGGATGTCAAGATACTTAATGCTCATGGATGTGTTCAACCTTGTCAAGATTAAAGGTGAGATAGGGAATATGGATGTAAGTGAGATAAATGATAAGAAGATGGAGAATAGCATTGATGAAACTTGCCCCCAAGTGTAGAGTGCAAGAAGGAAGAATTATGCATGACACCTGTTTGCCAGGTTTTCATCATGGTATTTGTCCAAGGAGCCACAAGAAGTGGTTTTCAACATAGGAAAAATTTATTTCTCTTTACTTTTTCCACCAACGTGCCTATTGCTAGGTTTTCACCAAGGCACTTTTTTTTCTCTTTTTTTTTCTTTTTTTTTTTGTATTTTTCAATATTTTCCCAACATCAGGATCTTTGGACAATGCTCTTCTGAAAGATATGCTATAATAAACCATGGGTATGACTAGGATGCTCAAAGATATTGATAAGGTAACAACAAAGGATAGATATGGAGGATAAAGGTAGGTGGTGGTAAAGGTTTTATGCAATAGATTGGATACGAGGAATGGAAATATGGAAAGTAGGTGTTGGAAAATGAATGTGAGGATAAGAAGAAGGTATGTTGTAGATGGGAATGTTGGCCAGATCAACTTTGACACACACTTTGAAGAGTGGTAGAATGATGGAGGAACAATAGATGATGGAGGTAAGGATCTTTTTGAGGTAGTGGATTTTGGGATGTAGGAACCCAAATTAGACTCGGAAAGTGGAAGATATTTGGAAGGAGATGGAATGGAAGCCTTTGGAAGCTTGAATGTCAAATTTGATTTTTCTTTCTTTTGTGATGCTTTTCAATGCATTTCTTCAATGAGGGATTTAGGCACCCACATTTTATTTCTTTTTTCTTTTTTCTTGGTGGACCTTTTCGGCCTTTTGGATATTTGATTTTTCTTTGTGGACCTTTGCGGTCTTTTGGATATTTCATTTTTATTTTCATTCACATGTCTATTAGATGGGACATTGTGATTTTTATACATATATGGATTCTTGGATTTATGATTTTTATGTTGCACATCAAAATTGCTTCCAAAAGACTTAGAAATTGTGGATGAATAGGAATAATATGGAGGGTTAATATGGATTGGTGTTTGGACATTTTTCAAGTATGTGTGCCTTCATTGATCTTGATACATGGTAGGGTAAGTGAATGGAGAGATAGGGATGATAGGAATGGTTGATGGAGGAATATATGGACCTAATATGGATGGAAGGGGTGAAGACTTTTGTTTTGGGACATAGGAACCCAAAATGGATTTGGAGGATAGTGAAGGCATATGGTTGCATTTGAATGGAGGGATATAAGGTGTGAAAGGGATATCAACATCTTTGGAAGGAATTTTATTGCCAAGGTTTGCATCTTTAAGATTTATCTTTATACAATAGGCTCATGAGTAACTTTGATAGGAACACATTTGATAGGATCAACTAAAGCTTGAAGGGATTTATTATCATGCAAGGGATTTGGAAGAATGATGGTTTCTTGAGGTGAACATGGAGGAATATGATAAGGAAATGATGGGATACTTTGATCTTGACAAGGATCTTTGAATGGTGTAGAGAGGGTATTTTGCTCTTGATTTTCAATATGCTCATTGGAAATTGTGGAAGGGATATCTTGATCTTGCTTGGGAAGTGGAGAAAATATGGAACTTGGAAGGGTATTTTGTTCTTGGAATGGAAGGATATCATCTTGGAAGACATGAAATGATGTAAGAGGATCATCATAGGATTCTATGGACATGGGAACTTCATCAAATATGGGAGGGGATTGTATAGAATCTTGATCTTGATCTTTACAGATATTTGTTTCTTTTATCTTTGGATTACCATCTTGACATGGAGCCACTTCTAAGGACAAGGTAGATGTTTGGATATGTGTGGGGGATGTTTAGAGAAATGATGTAGGATCCTTTTGAATGAGTATAATAGGCATTGAAGCACATGAAGCTTTGGGGTCCAAGATCTTTGAAGCATGGAAATGATCTACAGAAAGATGTAAGTTAGCTTGGGTTTCTTTTAGAGGTATCCCTTGAGGGTAGATATAGTCAATGTGAAAAGTGTCATCATTAGGCTCACTCTTTGACAGAGGAATTTTGGATAGTTGTGAAGCTTTGTGAGATGGATGGAAGATGAAAGGAGTACAAGCTATGGGAGAAACCTTGCTAGATAGAGGTTTGTGCATTAGATCTTGCTTGAGAGTGGTACCTTTCTCTTCATACTCTTTTTTATCTTGATCACAAATAGGATGATCCTGAAATTTCCCTTGATCCAAGATAGGTTTGTTGCTCTTAAATGCTTCTTTTTGTGAGGAAAATGAAGATATGGATGGCCCATCATCATAAAGAAATGGACAAATTGATATTAATGATGGCTTTTTAAATGATGCATCTTTTTGTTTTTCCTCATTCTTCCTCAAGGTTGATGTGTCATAATTATGAGGAAGCTTAGCTCTTGATTGAGCTAAATTTAGGAAATATGCTTCTTTATCTCTCTTCAAAATTAATCACATTTTTTCCATAAATATGGGATCTTGGGATGCTTCCAAAATTTCATCTTCAGACACTTCACCATTTTGATTCCTATGGAGATTTTGGTCTTAATTTTGATAATTATGCTCCATAATAGGATTGATTTGTTTCTCAAATAGATTTATCATTATAAATATTTTTTAGGAATATGATCTATTTGTTACACTGATAAGGAATATCTCCAAAAAGGGTATCCAAAAGTGATTTCAAAATCTTTCCAAACCTTTGAGAAATATCCATTGTTTTCCCTTCTTTGTTTTTAGGTGTCACTTGCCTGTGTGTAAGCGTGACTTAACTCTTACTACACGATGACTGGAATTTTCGTAGGTGGTACTCTGCAGAGAGTAGGTGGCTTTTTCCTATTGATAGGTGTTGGTTAACTTTTTTTAGGTGTTGCTTAAAATGTCACAGGCCTGACTTCATCATTTACAAGCATTGCTTTGCAAATCAGGTTGTAAATTTTTAAAAGTTTTAAGATCAGATCTACAGAATATTCTTGCTTGAAAATAAAGTAAAAACACAAGACACACATAAAATTTATACCATATCCCTAAAACCACACTAAAAGTGTATGTTCTCAGTCCTTTTCACAAGTATAAACAAGAATGTCTTCCAAGCAATCTACCTAGAGTCAGATTTTGGCTTTGAAACATGTTTGGTTCTAAAAGCCAGATTACTACTTAACATGGTTTTTAATGAACACCTCCATTCTACATCATGTCAAGATCTTTTACCCCCTTGGGGGCTTCCCAAACACACAAAAGTATGATTTGGCACAATCCCAAAGGACTACTCGAGGAAGTGAAGAATACTTGCACATAATCTAGTCACTCTCCAATTAGGGAAGAGGGCATTTATTTATAGTGGGTTAGATAGTATCATGACTAAAGTGATTGTCTCCCACTTTGGGTCATTCCCTCTCACCGTCCTCATAAGGCAATTCTCAGGAGGTAGGCCCTCTAGAGATCTAATTTATCTAGCATATATAGAAAAACAAGAAATCGAACTTGGATCAACAAGTTTGGGAGTTTGATTCATTTATAAAGTGAAGAGCATATCCCTATTTTTGTTCCTTGTTCCAAACACTTCAAGCAAAATTTATTCTTTTTCAACCTCTTGATAAGGAGGTTCTTATAAATGAAATGTTTGGTTAATTCCTCATCCCTTTCTTTTTACCAAGTTGAACTCACACGTTTGATCCACTTCACAAAGTGGAGAGCATATGCCTAATGTTTATTCAATTTGGACATTAGTAAGTTTTTTCCTATTAAACTAGATCCAAAGAAAAAGCCACAATTTAAGCAATGCAAGCTTGATATGAAAAATACCTCATTTGTAGCTAGCAAAGGCTAGGCGGTTTTTTGAAGTTTTTGCCATTTATTTGCTTACTTACCTAGTGGTGATCATTCCCATTTCGGCTCATCCAAAAAATTAGTCAACATAGCAGTACAAAGTGAAGGAAACCACAAGGAATAGATTGAAGTGCAATTAAGTGTTCTTAACAAGATTTTGCAAAAGAAAATTTTTACAACTTAATGCAAAAAACTTAGTTCAAAGTAGGAAATTTCTTTTTATAAGCATCCAACACCTTAATGTAATGCTCATAAATCTTTTCTTCTAATTCCATACTATCTAGAATTGAAGCATTATGGTTTTCCTTTAGACATTTGGTTTGAATCCTTACCTCTTTGCTCTCTTGAGTAACTCTGCTCTCTGGTTTCTGTACTTTCTTATGTCTACTCATCTGTGGAAAAAACACAGACAAAGAGTTAGAAAACATAATTTAATAATCTGACAGCAAAATTAAACAAAAAATACTAGGTGACATTTATCAGCTAATAAGAGTCAGTTAAAAGCTAGTAGGTGTTATTTTAAAACTCGCACGTGTCACTTTCCAATGACTCAAATGACTTTTCAAAATTACTAAGCGTAAAAATTTAGCTGCTAGGCATTACAAATAACTATAAATTGCGTAAGATAAACTATCAAAGGTGGCAAAGAAAAACTAATAGGCATCGTTTCTCAGATACTATGCGATGCTTTACGCTCTCATACGTGATACTTTACTTCACAGGCATCAGAAGAAGAAAAGATAGAATAGAAAGAATCTCATAGGAATCATTTAACGTCTTCTAGGCATTGTCAAAATGCTCATAGGTATCATTAGATCCTTCATAGGTGGTGTTTCTCCTATTTTCTACAAAATTAACATAAAAGTGAAGCCAAAAACACACAAAATTTGATAAAAATGATGGAAAATGAGGCTCGAAGCCCGACAGTGTGTAGATCTCCATAGTTTTGTTGACCATTAGTGCTTCACACTTAGTCATATATCTAGGCAATGATGGTCAGTCATCACTGCAACTGAGTCATTTTGTAAAGGCCAAGTTATGTATTGTATACTTACCGAGCAGTAGTACTGCCAAGTAAAGTCATGGTCACTACATGTTTGTATTATGTCAAGTATATTTTTTGATGAGCTACATATGCAATGATTACCAGGTGACAAAGAGTTTAACAGATGCTGAGTACAGTGAATACCGAGTAGTAGGAATAATGTTTGTCAAGTTAGCCAAGAATGACATATAAGTTTGGAATGGCACAATGATCAAGGTAAACCATTTTTGGTGATAGTGGATTTTGTATTTTGTTTGTTGAGGTAATTACGCATTCATATTGTAATCATTGATCCCTATGTAATACCTAGAGCCAATCAAAAAATTGTATAACTTAAGCGGCAATAGGAATAAATCTGAACTGTGGATCTTGAATTGTTAAGATGTTTTGGTTACTATATACGGTCAAGATCTAAACCCTAAAACATAGTAGCAAGGGACATCAAATGTGAAGGGTGTAAGTAGAACGGTATGATTCAGTAAAGGAAAGCTTACAGAGATAGAGTTCAATGACCGAGCTAAGCAGTGAAAGGACAGAATCAAGAAAGATCAGATAGAAGAGATCACTAACATATAGTAAAGAGGAGATATGTAATCTGCATATAAGTGCAAACCAAAAGATCAGGTACTAAGACATTTTAATTAGTGTATCAGGGTAAATCTCTTAACTGAGTAGTCTTAACAAACTTTATGTAATCTCTTTACCGAGTGCTTACTTTGTTGTAATTTTTAAATCCTTTAGCAAGGTAGACTGTATAAGTCTTTTAGCTTTTAACAGAGAAGACCTTTCATAGGGTAGATCATGAATTGATCACATTTTGTAATCCTTAATAGGAAAAACTTATTACTACAGTAGTGAAGATTTGTGGGTGTCATCCCCACCCTAGTTTTACCTTTCAAGGGTTTTTGGGTTACCAAATTACTGTGTTATGAGTGATTTCATGTATGCTACTCAACATGTTAAGTTACTTTGAATGATCAAGTTTTGTTTATGTTATGCATTAAGTTTTATCAGTAGAAAAGGCTAAAAGTAGGTGATATTTGATTCACTCCCCCTCTCAATATTACCTTCCTATTTATATTTCCAACAATTGGTATCAGAGCTACAAGGTTTCTTATAGGAAAGTCTAACCACTTGAAGAAAAAGATCTTAAGATGGAAGCTTATAAACTTGGGAAGATCATAGAGAATCAAAAGATTGATGTACAACTAGCATTACAACAACTGGAAGTAGCTAGAGTGAAATTGAAGAAATCTTTGAGAAAAATAAGAGAAATTGCTATTCAACAAAATGAGCCACAGTACAAAGAAGAAGACATCTCTAGACTATTTGACAATGGTAAGTCTGCAGAAAGTGATAAAGCTATAAAAGAACTACTGGAGAAAAATACCATACTAAATGATGACATCAAAACTCTAAAGAGAGAACAGGAAATTCAATTTGTTAGACTTTGTGAAGTAGTGGAACAGAAAAAGAAAGCTGAAGATGATAAGGCAATGGATGAAGAAGATAAAAGACAAATTGCAACAAGGCTAGATGAAAGAACAAGTGACATGAAAATGTTGACTAATAATCAACTAGATATGGTAAATCAAATACTTATAGAAAACCAAGAATTGGGCAGGAAAGACATGGAAATAAATCAACTAAGGTCTAAAAATGATCAGCTAAAACATGAATTGAGAACTGAAAAAGAAATCAATGAAAGGATGAACAAACCCAATGAAGTTGCAAAGTATTTTGAAGAGCTATTGAGATCACCTAGAAGATCTGGTGATAGAGCTGGACTTGGATTGAATGAACATTCATCATCTACTAAAGAAGGAGAATCATCAATGAATGAAGAACAAAATATTGTGAAACCAAAGAACACCAAGCCCACATGTCATCACTGTGGAAAGCTAGGACATATAGCCAACATATGTAGAAGCAAACATGGTAAGTCTAATCCTAAAACTAAGTTTAATGGACATTGTTTTAACTACAAGAAACATGGACATTAAGCACATGAATGTAGATCTAAGGCTAGCAATTCATCCACCTCACCTAAGTTTCAAGGAAGTTGCTTCAACTGTCAGAAATATGGGCAAAAATCATTTGAATGTAGATCTAGACCTAGGTGGTCATCAAATGAACAAACTAAGCCAGCCACAAAGCATAACTCATACAATTGGGATTAAAACACTTGGTATAATTGCCACTATTGTGGTAAATATGGACACATTGGAGCAAATTGCATGAAGACTCATTTTAGAGGCAAGTCTAAGAGCTAGATGAATGGAAGCATAGTATGCTACAAATGTAATAAGGTTGGTCACCTAAAGAAAGATTGTAGATCACCCATGCCGAACAATGATAAGAACTTGAATGAAGATATCTGTGAGAAATTGAAGAATTAGATGGACAAGACATGGAAGAAGAAAGAAGAAGAAACCACAAGTGAAGCTAGCACATCTACAGTCACCCAATCTGAGGGATCAGGTGATCACACTTCTTCTAACTAAGCATGGAAGGTATGTTTGGAACTAAGTCTTGCAAAGTTTTATTTTTCATCAATTCCTAACATAGAATTGAGCAAAAGTCCGTATCTACATAGATTAAGATGCATTAGGACATATCTAAGAAAAATAGGGAATTTCATTTTTTATGCCTAGCATCAGTGTCTTGACTGAATTATCAATGTATGTCGAGCACCTATTACGGCTGAAATGCTATATATGCCAAGTTGTATCGTAATGGTTATATCAACTGAGCTTGTGATTAATTAGAGTTAACATGAGTCTGTCGAGATAGTTGTATTCCACCAAAACTTGTACGAAGCATTTATGAGGCCCTAATTCTACTTTTTGGATTCTATAAAGTGGAAAGTTGTTAATTTCATTTCACAATGCTATTTGAGATTTCAGAGAGAGATTCAGAGTTTGTGCAACCAGTTTAAGAAAGGCGATTTCAAATTTTTTCAGTGTGCCATCGGCAAAATCAATCTACAGGTTATTGACGAGAAAGGTATTTTACCGAGTAAATATTTATTTTCAGAAACTATTGTTTAAATGGCATCATCATCTTCTGCATCAATCAAGAAAAAAGGGATGGAAGTTTTTAATGTGCAATTAGTAAGAAATGAGGTATGCAAGCCGAAGGTATTCAAGACAATATCAGAGAGTGTGATCAAAGGCAATTTAAATGGAGCCCTATCTTCCATTCCAAAGAATCTATTAATAATGAATGACATTAGGTCTTGCTACATGTGTAAAATTGGAGAAATCAGTTATTACAAGATCAAGGAAGCTTATGACAGAATATGTGTTAACGGAGTGCTGAAGTTGAAACATAAGGTTGTTGTCGATCAAGGGTTAGTGCATGCCCTAGATTTCTCACAAAATTTTAAAGTGGAATGGATAAAGATTGTTTTGAGTCTAGTACATGACATGCATTTATGGCTGGAAGATGGACTAGTAAAGATTACAAAGAAGATGATACATCGAGTCACTGGGTATCCTACAATTGAAGGAAAAAGAATGATGAAATGTGCAAGAAAGGAAGATATTCAAGCCAACACCCAGGCAGTTTGGAACAAATGAAGGATGACAATTTCCACCATAAATGATCCAGAAAATGACTTTGCTGTTAGAGTCATCTCGCACAAGTTTTATCAATCTAGTCGGTTGGACAGCGTCCCTTGTATGGAAGTGGACCAGGCATGGAAGATAATCAAGAAAGGACACATGTATGACCTTGTCGAGCTCTAGCTGCCTCAACTTGCTAAGAATTTGAACTCCATCTGGACTGTGAAGAATTCTATGTGTAAGTTCAGTTCCTTACTAATCTGTTTGTTATTTTATGTAAAGAAGTGTTTTCCTACACATGGAGGTGTTATATGGGATAAGAAGAGACCCATCACTATTCAAATCAATGAATTTATAAATTAGATTGGAGATAAATTTAATGAAATAATGACAACTATTTTGTTGAGTTTAAGAAGAAGATGAGAAAAAGGACTAGAATCCCTATGTCTTTGATTGAAAAATATAGTAAGGATATATGTTTTTTGGTAGACACAGATTTTACTTATGCATAGGTAGTCCTACCTAGGGTTTCATGGTTAATATCATTACCCTATGAAATAAATATAGATGAAGCTACTGCTGCAATTACAACCCTCCTAGCTAAAGAAATTGATAGTAAAGCACCTTACTTTGGAACTTTTGATGAAGCTAAATCCAAGATCTCTTTGGGATTAATGGCTGCCACCACAAAGAGGAAAAGAAAGAAGATAGTGAAGAATTTGGAAAAATATGTCAAAGAATCTGACAAGGATGCACCACTGGAGTTGACCTAAGGATTGGGAGAAGATGAACTGAGTGAAACTAGTAATAGTGAAGAAGAAGAAGAGAGAAGAAAAACCAGTAATTGCCGAGCCTCTGGCTAAGAAAAGAATTTTAAAACCTAAAGTGTCATCGACACCAGTACTTAGGCCCAGAACAAGGAAAGCTACTACTGAGACTCCTAAGATGCCCCCTACATCTATTAAGTGAAATCTTGCACTACCTAAGGTAGAGTCGAATAAGGTTATAAAGAGGCCAAGAAGGAAACTTGTTTTAGAACAAGATGATGAAGAAACATAGAGTGATGAAGAAGTAAAGAGGAAGGTTACACAACATGATACTCCACTCGCTATTGATGAAATATGCAATAAGATTACTAGCTCTGTAGTAGTGGATAAGTTGAAAAGATTAAAATTTGGGAACATGAGCATTGGAGACAAAGAAAAAGTAGAAGATGCTATTCTTGAAATGTTGTGCATTTTCAAGATGCTGCCGATTCAAATAGAAAATAGAATTCCCAAGGAATTAAGCAACAGGGTTGCACAGAAATGGGAATATGCTTTGCAAACTAAAAAGGAAATAAGGGAGAGCACTTTAGCTCAAGTTGAGTCTAGTCTCACCTCTGCCAGCATCAAACAGATAATTGAACAATAAAGAGCTAAGTTTGATCCCAAACTTAGAGCTTATCTAATTCTTTAACACAAGGTTGAGGATGTTGTACAAGAAAGTCTCAAAATCTGGAAAATAGTGTTTGGATTGCTGTGTGACAAGGATGAAGAAAAGGGTGCTAGTACTTCAAAAGTTGTTGAACTTGAAATAAAATAGAATAAAATGGAGACTGGAACTCCTAAGGAAGTGGAAGATCAGGACAAATCAGAGGTTCACATTATTGACATAACCGAGGAGAGTCCCATCAAGAATTCAATTTTGACTGAGGTTGATTTAAAGACTATGAAAACAAATGATATATCCTTGCCAGGTAGTAACACTGTACTTTTACAAGTCAAGGATTATCCAACAATTACTGGCACACAATCTGTTGATATGAGTCCTACCAAACCTAAAGCTGCAACTATTAACAAGTTAGTTGGTACAAGCCTTACTGAGGAACCCATAAAGTTAGTACCAGTAACTAAATCTACATCTGTCGAGGGAGAGGACAAAGAAAAAAATCTTAAAGGAAAAATCCAGAGTCCTCCTATGGAAGATAACAGAATAGAAGAACAAGGAGATAAGTTAGATGGACAAGATGTTAGTCCTCATGCTGAGGATAAGGTTAAAGGAGAAATAGATATAAAAGGAAAATCTATTGAGGTGCGAGAGCCTAAGGAGCAAGAGGAAATACAAGCTCTTGTAGAGATGTTGAATGGAAGCACCCCACCGAGAATACAAAAGGAGAAAACTGAGGTAACAATTGACGAGGTCATTGTAATTCCTAAATGGGATATCGATAACCTATCTTATGAGAAAATGAAGATATTGAAGGATCTGTTGATGAGGAAAAGCAGGCAAGAAGAACTTTGAAGGGAACATCAGTAGAAATAGGTCCTATATAAAATAAAAGATATATTTAATGAAGTTTATGAATTATTAGATGTGAATAGTTCCACCCCCATATTGGAATAGCTTATACACATTATTCAAAAAGTAAATAATGAAGCTAGCAGTGTAAGTGATAAGTTATTTGAGTGGTCAGAATGAAAGTTTGAGACCAAAATGCTAGAGAAGGTATCTGTCGAGATAGTAGTGAAATAGGTCAAGCTGTCTACTTTGGTAAAAGAGACCGAAGAGGTAGTTGTGAATGGATAGTTTCTGTTGGCCAAATTCTGTAATGTTGAACTATTCACTGATGAGAATCAATGACTAGTTGACAAACTAAAACAAGAACTTAAGGATACTAGTCAGTCTCTAAGCTTGGATGCAGACACTAGTGTCGAACATTATGCCAAAATCCTGCATACCCAAGGTAAGTTAGCCAAGCTAGTGGCTAATGATGGCAAGATTTGATCTTGACTACTTTCTATGCAAACTATCTTGACACCTCATCTGGAGGACATACAGAGAAAGTTAGTCAAGGCTAAGGAATTAGCTCAAAGAAATCCAAATTTGTCCACAGCCAAGAGCACAGTTAGTCTAGCTGCCGAGCTAGAAGTGTAGACATAAGTTTTAAATCTTGCTACATCAACATGGGAAACTGCACTACACATGGTCATGGTGTTGCATAGACCATTTATGGGGAAATTTTGGGAACTCCCTACTAATGAAGAGATTCGTCATGTCAAAAACAAGGGGGAATCATCATGACAGGATATAGGTAACACAATTTTGAATGTATATATATCTCACGGGGAGTATTAGGCTAGTACAACATACTTTTGTAATTGTAAGTACAAATGTCATGACAAAGTGTTTTTGCGACTAATGTCAAAGGGGGAGATTGTAGATCTCCATAGTTTTTTTGACCATTAGTGCTTCACACTTAGTCATATATCTAGGCAATGATGGTTGGTCATCACTGCGACTGAGTCATTTTGTAAAGGCTGAGTTATGTATTGTATACTTACCGAGTAGTAGTACTGCCGAGTAAAGTCATGGTCACTACATGTTTGTATTATGCCGAGTATAGTTTTTGCCGAGTTACATATGCAATGATTAATGAGCAACAAAGAGTTTAATAGATGCTGAGTACAATGAATACCGAGTACTAGGAATAACATTTTCCAAGTTAGCCAGGAATGACATATAAGTTTGGAATGGCACAATGATTGAGGTAAACCATTTTTGGTGATAGTGGTGTTTTGTATTTTGTTTATTGAGGTAATTACAAAGGTAATTACACATTCATCTTGTAATCATTGATCCCTATGTAATACCTAGAGCCAATCATAAAATTGTATAACTTAAGTGGCAATAGGAATAAATGTAAATTGTAGATCTTGAATCGTTAAGATGTTTTGGTTACTATATAAGGTCAAGATCTAAACCCTAAAATGTAGTAGCAAGGGGCAATGAATGTGAAGGGTGTAAGAAGAATGGTATGATTTAGTAAAGGAAAGATTATAGAGATAGAGTTCAGTGATTGAGCTAAGCAGTGAAAGGATAGAATCAAGAAAGATCAGATAGAAGAGATCACTAACATACAGTAAAGAGGAGATTTGTAATCTGCATATAAGTGAAAACTCAAAGATCAGGTACTGAGACATTTTAATCAATGTATCAGGGTAAATCTCTTAACCAGGTAGTCTTAACAGACTTTATGTAATCTCTTTACCGAGTGCTTACTTTTTTGTAAGTTTTAAATCCTTTAGGAAGGTAGACTATATAAGTCTTTTAGCTTTTAACAGAGTAGACCTTTCATAGGGTAGATCATGAATTGATCACATTTTGTAATCCTTAATAGGAAAAACTTATTACTGCAATAGTGAAGATTTGTGGGTGTCATCCCCACCCCATTTTTACCTTTCAAGGGTTTCTGGGTTACCAAATTACTGTATTATGAGTGATTTCATGTATGCTACTCAACATGTTAAGTTACTTTGAATGATCAAGTTTTGTTTATGTTATGCATAAAGTTTTATCAGTAGAAAAGGCTAAAAGTAGGTGATATTTGATTCACCCCCCCTCTCAATATTACCTTCCCATTTATATTTCCAACACGGTGGGTGTCATTTGTGTGTGAGTGTTTACACCTTCATGAAATTAGGACAATTAGCAACAATTCTATGGAAAGACAATGGAAATTTAATCTAAAGAATTGTATTTAACATCCATATCATCTCATGGTTTTGTATCTAAGATTTGCAAGTAGAGCTCTCAGCCTTATTCTCTACTAGTGACAATCCTAGAATGAGAAAATTATGATAAAATGCCTAAATCTAGCTCTCAATTCTCAACTTTGATACAAAGATTAACTCAAATACTCATGATAATGCTCTCAAATCTCACAATTTGCTCTCAAAATGCTCAAGATATTTCTCAATTGCTCTCAAATTGCCTATAGTGATGATGCTATGCATTCAAATTTTCTAGGATCATTATTCTCTCAAAATGACTTCTATTTGTAGTAAAATCTCAAGGGTAGTGGGTAGAGTTACTTGATCATGGTTTATCCTTGGTTGAGTAAAAAGATTTGAAATGTTTTTAAATGGGGGGATGATTTAAATGATTGTCTCAAATGTTTGGACAAGTAGAAAAATTTGAGTGATTGAGATTCAACGTTGAAAATGAGTGATGGAGATTCAAAAACTTGGAGTGATCCATGTGCATTATGTTCTCAATTCTTATTGGTTGCTCAAATTATGTTGAAAGATATTAGGATTAATTAAATTCTATCAATTAATTGAATTAGCCATTTAGGGGAATAGGTTCAATTTGATTTTTTGATTTAAAACTATACAATTAATTGATTAAAATCAATTATATAATGTGATTGATCCCTTTAAGATTGTATTTGCTTATTTGATGTCATGATTTGATTTTTCCTTTGATTAAATGATTTTGTCCAATTTTGATTAATAAATGTCTATTTAAAATTGATTTGATCCATTTCTATGAAAATTATAGCATTTGTCTAAGATTTTGCAAATTTGAATGATTCTAAGACACCTGTCCATTTTTGGGTGTCTACATCAGGTTTTCATCAGTTAAGGATTCATGAAGACGACATTCACCGAATAGATTTTCATACTCGGTATGGACACTATGAATTTACTGTGATACCTTTTGTCTCAAAAATGCACAATCAATATTCATGAGTCTTATGAATGGGGTATTCATGACCTTTTTGGATAAATTTGTTATAATTTTCCTAGATGATATTTTGGTGTATTCTAATTTAGTGGAAGAACATGAGAACCATCTTTGACAAGTGTTACAAGACCTTTGTGAGAATCATTTCTTTGTAAACTTGGAGAAGAGTAAATTCTTTCAAATTGAAGTTAATTATCTTGGTCATGTTATCTCAAGAGAAGGTATAGAAGTTGATCCTGCCAAGATACAAGCTATAGTTGAATGTCCAACCCCCACCAATATCTCAGAGGTTCATAATTTCATGGGTTTAGCTGGATACTATAGACTCTCCATCCAAGGATTCTCTAGAATAGCTCATCCCATCACTTCCTTGCAAATGAAAGGGAAGAAGTTTATTTGGACTGAGAAATGTTTGAAATATTTTCAAATCCTAAAGGATAAATTGACTAGTGCCCCAATTTTGGTGGTACTTGACCCCGCTGAAATTTTTTTAGTTTGTATAGATGCCTCCTTGGAAGGCATAGGGGTAGTATTGTTGCAAGAAGGAAGAGTTATTTCTTATGAGTCTAGAAAACTCAAGGACCATGAGCTTAACTATCCCACACATGATTTGGAGTTAGCAGTTGTAGTTCATGCCTTGAATCATTGGAGAAAATTCTTATTGGGGCATCATTATGATTACATACTAATTATTGAAGCCTTAAATACATATTTAATCAACCTAATCTCAATGTCAGGCAGCGTCGATGGATGGAGTTCTTGTGTGAGTATGTTTTTGAGGTCAGATATATCCAAGGTAAGGAAAATTTAGTGGCAGATTCTTTGAGCAGATGGAGACATGAGATATCCATGCTCTTCCTTTCAAATGATTTGAGAGGTCAGATCTTACAGTCACTTTCTTCAGATACCTTGTATCAAGAAGTCAAGTCTGAAATTGAGATAGGAAGGGCCTTAGAAGGAAGGTTCTTAGGGTATTCCTTAGAGTCAAATGGACTGCTGAGACAATAAGGAAGAATTTATGTACCACTTTTAGGTGATCTTCAGAGAGTCATCATAGTGGAAGCACATCGCGCTCCCTATTCATCTCATCTAGGTGTTAAGAAGATGTATTCAGATCTATGACAATTATACTTTTGGTCAGGTATGGATAGGGATATAATGGATTTTGTGTCTAGGAGTTTGGAATGTCAGTGGGTCAAGGCTGAGCATCATAACCCAGCATGCCTCCTTCAATCACATTTGATTCCTAAATGGAAATGGGATACAATAACTATGGATTTCATTGTGGGACTACTAGTTACGTATCAGAGACATGATGCTATCATGGTCACAATGGATTAGTTAACCAAGGTAGCACATTTATCTCCTATGCAATCATCCTATACTGCTACCTCAGTAGCCAAAGTCTTCATGAAGGATATAGTCAAATTGTATGGTGTTCCTAGAAAGGTATTCACTTCAGAGTTTTGGACCTCTTTGTAGAATGCTTTAGGGACTCAGCTGAATTTCAATTCAGCATATCACCCAGAGACTGATGGTCAGACAAAGTGAGCTAATCAGGTGCTTGAGGACATGCTTAGGATGTATGTGATGGATAGAAAAACCCATTGGGAAGATTATTTGTACCTAGTGGAGTTTTCATACAATAATGGTTATCACAGTTCTTTGGGGATGTCACCATTTCAGGCCCTTTACGGTCATCCTTGTCATACCCCTTTGAGTTGGGATTGCTTGGAGGAAAGAGTAGTACTTGGCCCTAAAATGTTACATGATATGGAGAAGAAGGTACATAGGATCAAAGAGCATCTTGTGATAACATAGGATAGGTAGAAGAAGTATGTTGATATTCACAAGATCGATAGGTAGTTTTCTATTGGAGATAAGGTGTTTCTGAGAGTCCACCCACGTAAGAGCCCTATTCATTATGGAAAAGGTTCTAAGTTGGCACTGTGATTTGTGGGTCCATTTGAGATCCTTGAAAGGATAGGACCAGTTTCTTACCGACTCACCCTACTACCTAGCCTTGCATGTGTGCATGATGTGTTTCACATATCCTTACGTAGAGAGTATATTCCTTATTTGACTCATGTTTTGGATTGGAACACTTTACAAGTAGAGGATGAGTAGATGGATTTGGAGCCAGTATGTATACTCCAGGAATGGACTTTGACCCTCAAGGGTCTCAGCATAGAGCAGGTAAGAGTCCAATGGGACCCTAGTGATGAGATGTCCGCTACCTAGTAGGATGCTAGCAGACTCAGATCTACATATCTGTACTTATTTGTAGGCTTCCAAAAGTAAGCCTAATCCTAGAGGGAGAGGATGTAATGCCCACCCTAGCATCTTCCTATGTTAGACTGACATGACTATTGCTTTGACACTTTGGATTATATGTTTGGAATATGATCACTAGTTAGTTATCATTTTATGAGACATTTGAGCATATCTATATATTTGGTTACTACAGTTTATTTGAAAATATTAAATGAGTTAGCATTTAATGATGAATGATTAGAAATGAACTATCAATGAAATGTTTTACATTGATTTATGCTACGATGTTTATACTATGATCTAACCCTACTGACCCCATTATGATTTCATATTTATTGGTTGATGTAAGTGTAGGATGAGGAGGAGTAGTCATAGTTACTCCTACAAGAGGTCCACATGTTGTCACACTCTCCCTCCTTGTTTGCCACTATTTGTTTATATGTATGTATGTGTGTGTGTGTGTATGTATATGCATAGTGGTTGGTGATGCAGGATGCAGGTACCAAGCATTGTATCCACCTGGCTACACAGGTCTGAGTGTGCCTTCAAAATCCTCGAATTGTTGTTGTGTGGAGATTTAACCAAGCTACTCTCAAGGTTACCCATAGACTTAGTTTATGTTAGGAGGTTACCCTAGCTGGGGAATGTGAATGCAGTCTTATGATGTTATCATGTGGTTTATGTTATGATGTTGGCTGGATACATGGTTGCTAGAAACCTAACCCTTGTGATTAGTAGTGTGATATCTTGTAATGTTTTGTATTTGTTTTCAAGTGAGGGTTTGTGAAACCTTAGAATGCTTAGGGCCTTCTGATTATCTTGGCTCTATCTCCTAGCATGAGGGGTGGAACTTCACCAGTTTCACATGGTTGGGTGGAAAAAATATTTCAAGGTCATGTTCATGGTTCGTGACTTGGATGTGTTCAATTCTATGCATTAATGAAGACCTTTCTATTTATATCATTGTTACTAAAAATAAATATTTAAAGATATGTTGTAATGCTTTCAGGTGATTTTTGCACTTAATATTGTACTGAGATTCATTATTAGAAAAATGTAATTGAAAATCAAAGCAATGTAACTGGGAGGGATAGTTCTAGGGTTTATTTTAAGGGATATTATTTGAAAGATCAAAGTGGAAATGTAAAGTTGAAATGTTGAATTATTCTCTCTATCTCTCCTATGTTGAAATAAAAGGAAATGTTTATTATGCTAAGGTTAAAATGCAATCTGTAAGAATAGCTATTTCAATGTGTAGAAAAGAGAAATGAGATTGGTTTGTGAAGTAAGGAATATAATTGTAAATGAAATGTTATTTTCTTACCCTATCTCTTAAGCTCTGAAATGTGAAAGTAAAAAAAAAGAAATGAAATTCAATTGGATAAGTAATGTTAATATCTTACTAAATGAATTCATTAAGGGAACCTTAAGGAATGTAAATCGAAATGTATTAATGATGTAATGTTAGAAAAGAAAAAAAAAATGTTAGTTGCAATTTTAGGTCATTAGACCTGATTCCTTATGGGTTCCCTGGTGGGGACATTACACATTTTCTAGGCAATGTTGGTCGGTCATTACTATGACTGAGTCATCATGTATAGACTGAGTCATGTATATTGTACATTTACCAAACAATAGTTATTGCCAAGCAAGTCAGTGGTCACCGAGTACTTCAGTATTAGATGAGTCAGTTTATGCTAAGTTATGTAGAGATGTTAGTGCTAAGCACCAGGGTATGAAGAACAATGAGTGTCGAGTGCCAGAGATATCAAATGCTGAGTAAGCTAGATTCAACATGTGTTTATTATGGCACAAACACTTAGGTAAAACATTTTGGATGACATCTACATGTGCGTGTGAATTTTGTACCTAGCCGGAGACACAACACTTCAATAAAACATTAGAGGTTACCAAATCAAGAAATCTACAAATAAGAACAATAGAGCTAACCAGGTGATTTAGTACCTTTTAGTAGGTGAGAGTATGGTATTCTCAGATTCAGACCAAGATCAGTGACAATGCAACACCTAAACAAAGGATTTAATGCTAAAGATGGATGATAGATGAATATAGATTAATCTATTTTTTTGGATTTTGTGTGCAATAAGATGAAAAACTAATAATGAAACTAGTCTAGAATGGATTGAAATGATAAGAAAATTGAATATATTCTAACAATGATATGGATGTTATGAAAATGAATGAATTGAAAATGAAGATCTCACTAATCACCTGTTTCAAAAAAGCTTGATTCTTTAGGTGTAAATTTGCTAGAGTTCAAGTATGCAAATTCGCGGGGGGGGGGGGGGGAGATGAAGGTGTTAGAAAGTAAAGACCACCAAGATAACTGAGAGGGGGGGGGTGACTCAATTATCTGATAATTAAACCATTTATCATCATTAACTTTAATTTCAACTTCAATAGCTTTAAACCATATAATTAATGCAGTAACCAACCATAGAAGGATAATCATACACAGTGACACAATAACACAAGATATGTTAACTAGGGAACCTCTTGATCAAAGAGTAAACCCCCGTGGGAATGATGCCCACAAAATGATGCACTAATATGAAAGTTCCTTGTTAGAGGATGGACCCTGTTAGGAGTCTTATGAAATACATTCAGTACATATGAATCTCTATTAGGAGATTTTGAATCCCTGTTAAAAGATTCTAACCCTGTTAGGAGTTATGGAAGACAGAATGACCCATTGCCCAAATAGCTTCAAGGCAAGATCTATGAACTCACTGTCCAATAGATCTTAGGATTATTCAACAAAATAATATGAAATATGTTACCTCCTTCACACTATGCCAAAACTGCACTCTCTGCTACACAAGATCACAAATCCAGATCTTTATACTTCACAAGTCTTCCTTCATCACTGAATTAACTCTTTTCTTCACTTCATGCATACATTCACATTACAACTTTCATAATTTCATATCATAATTATTAAAATCCTCTCATAAAAAGGAAAACATTCCTTCCTTTATACCACACTCAAAATAATTACCAATGAGTCGGCATGCAAATACAAAATAATAATTTCAACATGCTACATCAAAATTACATAAAACTGTCAGCTTCCAGATACAATAACTTTCCAATCATGTGACCTCAAAGTTTGTGCTATGAACCACATCACCAAAAATGAGTCTCAAACTTCCCTTTAACTACGCAAAATCAGATTCCATCCCGGTTAGGAGATATCCTCCGATTACCGAAAACTGCTACATAGGAATACTGCTAGAACACTGCTTCCACCAAAATGCTTATAAATTTTATGAATAAATGAATTTCTTTTTGTGCTCTTAAACATAGGCTAATAACACACCAAATAACATACCATCAACTATGCATAACTCAATCTGCAATAGAACATGTGTGCAAAACAAAACTATGCGTGCTTCTATGCTAAACTCCAGAATAACACTGTGTTGACATCAATGACAATCATAGTCATGAATGCAACAACCACTGCTACAAAATGACTGCCAAAAGGCTTCAACATTCATTCCTAACAATCTCCCCCATTTTCATTGATGGCAACATAGATGAAAAACATCCAATGTTCCAAAAATGCAATCATTGTTGCTCAACTGCACTGCTACTCATCATCAATCAAATCTTGCTTCGTTATCCTATTCAATCTCTCAACAAATGTAGTTCCTCAATGTTTCCTCAAATTTTTTCATGATTCTCTCCCCCATTGACATCAATGATATAAATTTTATCACTATGTCAAACAATAGCTCAATGTCAAAAGACACTATTCAGAAAATATATTCACAAGGGTCCTCAATGACTCAACTCAGATACACATACTCCCCCATTGAGGAAGTACCAACATCCAATCCAAAAAATAGATAGGGCCATAAACCACTGGATGGATGCAACCAACTACATCATTACTCAAGAGTAGGTTGGGGCATAACCCCAAGCATACCTCTCAGATACTCAAATGTATCCTTAGGTAAAGGCTTGGTAAATATATCTACTATCTACTCTTTTGTGCTTATGTATTCCAGTTTGACTTCATTATCTGAAACTTTCTCTCTTACAACATGATACTTGATCTCTATATGCTTTGTTTTAGAGTGTAAAACCAGATTCTTAGACATATTAACTATACTTGTATTGTCACAATATATGACAATAGGCTCATCAAACTTGATTCCAATGTCCATCAACATCTGCTTCATCCATATTATCTGATTACAATTGTTTGCTGCTGCTACATATTCTGCTTCTGCTATACTCTGTGAGATACAATTCTTCTTTTTTCTCAACCAAGAAACTAATCTTCCTCCAAGAAAAAAGGCTCCACCACTGGTGCTTTTCTTATCATCAAAACTGTCTCCCCAATCAGCATCAGTATATGCACATAGGGTAAAATCATCATAATTTTCATACCACAGTCCATAGTCCATTGTGCCTCTAAGATATCTCAATATCCTTTTTACTGCTACATAATGTGACTCTCTAGGTTTAGCTTGAAATCTTGCTACCATCCCAACTGAATGTTGTATATCTAGTCTAGTGTGTGTCAAGTACTACAATCCACCAATCATAGATCTATATTTCTTTTACTCAACTTTTGGTGTCTCATCTTTTCTAGATAGTTTATATCCTATAACCATAGGTGTTCCAACTGGTTTACAATTCTCCATACCGAATCTTTTCAACAAATCATTCAAGTACTTTTTCTGACTTATAAAGATACCATCTTTGTTTTGTATTATTTGTAATCCCAAAAATTATTTCATTTCTCCAATCATACTCATTTCAAATTCTGTCTTCATTTCATCAGCAAATTTGTCACTAGCTTCATCTTCTCCTCCAAAAATAATGTCATCAACAAAAATAACCAAAACTAACAATCCATTCTCAATTTCTTTTGTGTATAAGTTACTATCAACTGTTCCTTTTGTGAATCCCAATTTTAACAAATACTTATATAATCTAGCATACCAAGTTCTAGGTGCTTGCTTTAGTCCATACAATGCTTTCTTTAGTTTACATACCATGTCTCCTTCTTGAGTGAAAGGAAAACCTTCAGGCTACTCAATGTAGACTTCTTCCTCTAATTCACCATTTAGAAATGTTGACTTCACATCCATCTGATACACTTTGACTTTCTTAAATGCTACATAAGCCAAACATATTATTATTGCTTCAAGTCTTGCCACAGGGGAAAAAGTCTCTTCATAGTCAATTCCTTCTTGCTGTGAGTATCCCTTACATACCAATCTTGCTTTGTTTCTAATTACTTCTCCTTGTTCATTCATTTTGTTCCTGAATACCCATTTAGTTCCAATCACATTTTTGTCTTTAGGTCTAGGGACCAATTCCCATGTCTTGTTCTTTTCAATCTGATCCAATTCTTCTTTCATAGCTTTAATCCAATGTTTATCTTCACAAGCTTCATTAGTAGACTTAGGTTCAATTTGAGAAATCAAACATAAATGTACCTTCTTTCTAGTCATAACTCCTTTGTCCAAACTTCCAATAACTTGCTCAATAGGATGATGTCTTGATATATACCTGTTAGGTGTCATAGTCACTGATCTTGCTTCAACTGTAGATTCTTCTCTATTTTCTTCAGCATGACTTTCATTCAACAATTCACTGTCAGACTCAAAAAATTGTTTAGTAGTTTCAATGTTAGGCTGAGGGTTAGTTCCTTCATCAAATTCATAATCAAGCATTCTTTCCTGAATTTTAAACTTCTCATCAACTTTTACATTTGCACTTTCAACAATAGTTTTAGTTCTCTTATTGTAACATCTATATGCTTCGCTTTTCAAAGAATATCCAAGAAAAATTCCTTCATCACTTCTAGGATCAAACTTTCCTATATCATCATCTCTCTTAATATAACATTTGCTTCCAAAAATTCTAAAATACTTAACTGAGGGTGCATGTCCAAACCATAATTCATAAGGTGTCTTGTCTGTGTCTGCTCTGATTTGTACTTTGTTCATTGTATATACTACTATATTCACTACTCTCCAAAATGTCTTTGCCAAATCACCTTCAAATAACATAGCTCTAACTGCTTCAGTTATTGATATATTCCTTCTTTCTGCAATACCATTTTGTTCAAGTGTTCTAGGGGCTGATAACCGTCTTTTAATACCATTCACTTCACAAAAAGTGTTAAACTCTTTAGATGTAAATTATCCACCTCTATCAGATCTCAAACATTTAATCCTCATTCCTGATTCATTCTCAACTTTATTCTTCATGACCTTAAACTTATCAAATGCTTCAGATTTTTCTTTCAAAAATGCAATCCACATCATTCTTGTAAAATCATCAACAAGAATCATAAAATACCTTTCTCCATAGAATCCTCTAGTCCTAGTAAGACCGCTCAAGTTTGTATGAACAATCTCCAATTTTTTTGTGGATGTGAACTTCTTGCTAAGAAATGAACTCCTTTTCTATTTAGCCATCACACATTCCTTGCAAATCATGTTAGTAGGCTTCATAATCTTAGGTAAGTCTCTTACTGCAAGTGTAGAACTCACTTTCACAATATTATCAAAGTTTATATGACAAAACCTTCTATGCCATAACCAACTATCATCAATCTTAGTCATCAAGCATGTCATCTCAGTAGGGTTCAACTGAAATACATTACCTCTGGTTCTAGATCCAGTTCCAATTAGATTTCCATCTTTATCCTTAATCACACAAGTTTTATCAGTAAACCAAACTTGATATCCTTTATCCACTAACTGTCCAACACTCAAAAGATTATGTTTCAATCCATCAACAAAGTAAACATCATCAGTATTAGTCTTTCCATCAAGAGTAATAGATCCTATACCTTTAATCAAACAAGGTGCATTGTTACCAACTCTAACAACTCCTCCATCATAATTGTTAAACTTTATGAATTTTCCTTTATCACTAGTCATATGATGTGAACAACCACTATCTATAATCCAATCAACTTTCTTTTCAACTTTGGAAACTAAAGATTTTTCTTCTTTAATATCAGATTCAGAATTTTCTTCCTTAGTTGCTACAAATCCTATGTCATCAAAGTTATCATTATCACTGTCACTCAAATGTCTTTCAATTCCTTCTTCAATTCTTCATCATTTGCATAATAACATTCTTTAGATCTTCTAGGCTTACAATTGTTCCTATACTTCTTAACTCTCTTAGGACACTTAGATGCAAAATGACCATATTCTTGACATGTCCAACATTTAAAGATTTTCTTACCATCTGGTTCTCTTTTCACAAGAAAGGCAATACCTTCTTCAATCTTCTTATCTTCATTAGATTTGGATCTACTACTATTGGCATAATCTCCATTCACACTTGTACTTCTAGACAAGGTCGGTCTGATGCTAAGAGCACTGAATGCTGTCTCCACTCTAGGTAATTCTCCTGATAATCTAAAATTCATCTCTGCTACTTCCAATCTTCCAAGAAGAGTCTCTCTTGAAAAGTTTTGTGTACAAGGTATCACTTGTTTAATCATTTGTGTAGTCTGCCTAAATACCGATGTCAATGTTCTCAAAATCTTCCATATTACTTCATTCTCTATCTTTTCACCTCCACAAGACTTTATTCCTGCAACAATTTATGACATCCTACCAATATAGCTTCTAACAGATTCATCTTCCATCATTCTTATGTCTTCAAATGCACAAATCCAATTATGTAACCTAGCTTTCTTTGCATGTTCATCACCTTCAAAAGTAGAATGTAAAGCTTTCCAAATATCATGAGATTTAGTTAAACCTTTTACCTGACTATATTCATTCTTTGGAAGTGCTAATAAAAGTGATTCTCTTGCAAGTATATTACGCATAAATAGATCTACCTCATCTTTAGAACTTGTTTCAAGATTGTCTTCTTCAATTATAGTCCTTTCATTTTTTGTAATCAACCAATAACCTGGTCCTAAACACAAGAGATGTGTCTTCATCTTTTCTTTCCAACTATCAAAATTTACTCCATCAAACTTAGGGCTTTCTTTCCTGAAATTTTCCATAGATCTCCTTAAGTTGTTAAACTTCTCTTTCAAGGACCTGCTTCTCTGATACCAATTGTTAGAAAGTAAAGACCACCAAGATAACTGAGATGGGGGGGGGGTGAATTAGTTATTTGATAATTAAACCATTTATCATCATTAACTTTAATATCAACTTCAACAGCTTTAAACCATATAATTAATGTAGTAACCAACCATAGAAGGATAATCATACACAGTGACACAATAACACAAGATATGTTAACTAGGGAACCTATTGATTAAAGAGTAAACCCCAATGGGAATGATGCCCAAAAAATGATGTACTAATATAAAAGTTCCTATTAGGAGTCTTATGAAATACATTCTTATGAAATACATTCAGTACATATGAATCTCTATTAGGAGATTTTGAATCCTTGTTAAAAGATTCTAACCCTGTTAGGAGTTATGGAAGATAGAAGGACCCACTACCCAAACAACTTCAAGGAAAGATCTTTGAACTCACTGTCCAACAGATCTTAGCATTATTCAATAGAATAATATGAAATATGTTACCTCCTTCACACTGTGCCAAAACCACACTCTCTGCTACACAAGATCACAAATCCAGATCTCTGTACTTCACAAGTCTTCCTTCATCACTAAATTAATTCTTTTCTTCACTTCATGCATACATTCGCATTACAACTTTCATATTTTCATATCATAATTATTAAAATCCTCTCATAAATAGGAAAAAATTCCTTCCTTTATAACACACTCAAAATAATTACAAATGAGTCGGCATGCAAATACAAAATAATAATTTCAACACGCTACATCAGAATTACATAAAACTGTCAGCTTCCAGATACAATAACTTTCCAATCATGTGACCTTGAAGTTTGCACTATGAACCACATCACCAAAAATGAGTCTCAAACTTCCCTTTAACTGTGCAGAATCAGATTCCATCCCGGTTAGGAGATATCCTCTGATTACCAAAAACCGCTACACAGGAATACTGCCAGAACACTGCTTCCACCAAAATGCTTATAAATTTTATGAATAAATGAATTTCTTTTTGCACTCTTAAACATAGCCTAATAACACACCAAAGAACATACCATCAACTACACATAACTCAATCTGCAATATAACATATGTGCAAAACAAAACTGTGCCTGCTTCTTTGCTAAACTCCAGAATAACACTATGTTGACATCAATGACAATCATAGTCATGAATGCAACAACCACTGCTACAGAATGACTGCCAAAAGGCTTTAGCATTCATTCCTAATAGAAGGACTAAGAATCAATTATATAGAAATCCATGGCTTGAGGATGCATTGAGAAAAGCCATAAATCACTCTTGATAAACTCAGTTTAATTTTTGAGTTAATAAGAAATCAGAAAAAGATCAACTCATATAATCATGCAAAAGTAGATTTTAACTCGAAATAGAGTTTAGTTCACTTTTTCAACTCACAATCATATGTTGAGTTTGGAAAGTTAACAAATTGAAATTGATAATTGATTTAAATTTGATTGCTTTTTTGATTGTGCATGATTTAATATGAATTAATTTAAAAATAAAGTGATTTATTCTCAACTTAACTGATTTGTGGGTTAATCAATTATTAAATCAAACTTTTATTGCAAACTATATCATTAAATATTGACAACTAGATTTAATTAATTAAATAGATTTTAATCAATTATTCGTAGGATTTTTGATTTATTGTCAAAATTAAATAATATAAATTAGGAATAAATATGATTAATTAGGAATATTCCTCAATACAGAATTAGGATAAAATCAATTAGGGTTTTGATAAACTGATGTGTAGATGTGCCTTAGGTTAGGACTTTGATGTTGATTTTGATCGATTTGTTGATGTAGGAGGCTAATGAACCTATATCCCATTTTTGGGGTACTACATTTTGCCCCTCTTTGAATTACTATGCGAAGCACAATAGTTCAAAAATTAATCTATTTTTGATAATGATGTGGACTCACTTATGTGGTGGAAAAATTGATCCAGAGAGATTAACCGATTTCAAGACAGAAACCAATTGATAGATTTGAAGATGTTGGTGATTTAGGTCCTGATTGACCAGAGAATCAAGATGATGCTAACTATATCAACAATGAACTGGTGATTACAAAGAAGTCTCAAAACACCTGATTTTGAACCTATTATTATGAAGAAGTGACTGTCCTGACTCCAGACCTGATTGTCCAAAGAAATCGAAAGGATGCCAAATCTGAACCCTTCAGTTACTAAGATTCAAGGAAATAACACAAATGAATCGATGGTTACAAAGAGGTGATAGAGTTCGCAAGATTGATTAGGATACCAGATTGATATGGATCTTGATGAACCTGATATGCCCCAAGTGATGTACCCCAAGTGACGAGGTCTTTTGATGAATTAGCAACTAGACGTGGTTGTTGTCTTGATTAGTGAAAGAAAGATTTGATTTACAAATTTGATTGATGTACAATACTATGCCCCCTTTAGGATAAAAATCAAAATCTGACAAGAAAAGTCAACATTAAATGGTTTAGAAGCATGTTAATTGATTTGAGAAGTGTTTATGCATGTTTGGAGATGCATTTTGCATCGTTTGGAGGTCCTGAAGACCAAGTTTTACAAAGTTTGACCATGATTGGAAAATGCTTGACCAAGTTGAAATTTCAATGGTTTGATGTAAGATAATCAATTAATTTGAAATTGGATTTCTTTGATGATTAGAAGGTTGATTATGCAAGCAGTCGGTCATCCTAGGTCTAAAAATTTTAAATCATGATTTTGACTATGTAAATGATCTCAAATATCAATTTTGATCCTGAAAATGGATTCAGAACATCGAAATTAGCTAGGGGTGCAATTTTCACACAAAATAGAGCACTTTGAAAAATTAGGTCAAAACCTATATAAGGTCCAAAAGGGTCATTTTCAAATTATTTCAACCTTTTGTCTTTTGTGAACTTTGTGGAGCCCTCTAAGAGAAAAATGGACAAGATGGTAGTTCAGGTCTCCTCACATCGATTCAAGCATAGTTGGCGACACCAGTGACCTCCCCATTATAGGAACTCGGTAAGTGGACCTCTATGCCTCTTTGTGATTTCAAATTTTCCATGTTTTAGCATTTTTAGGATTTTTTTCATATGTTTCAAGTTTTTGAATTTTTGTACCATGGAAACTCGTACGATAGTCTTCTTGGACTCATATGAGTTTTCAACTTCCGTAGAGTGTCATCCCCATTAGTACTGTAAGTTGTATGAGAGGGACCCGTCTGTCATACGACATTTCATCAGGTCCCTCAAGTGTTGTACAAGAACCTTTGTATTGTCATGTATACATGAAATGTCATGTGGGAACTTGTAGATTGTCATACGAGTTTTGACACTAGTCTAAAAACTTGTATGCAAAACAATGAGTGTTTTTCTCATCCTTAGGTCAATTTTTTTATTTTTTTAATTTCTTAGGCTGATTCCTTAGCATTTAATGTACCTTTTGAAGTATTCAACTTTTCAATTTCTATACTTATAGCCTGATTTTTTACCAAGTTACTGATAGGGTACCCTATTGCTATGCTGTGTAGGTCATCTATCCTAATGTACATATTCACATCTCACACCCAACTACCCAGAGACTCTATGTGTCACTACCTGACCCTTTGAGAGTGCACCTAGCT